>PVLA01003363.1:0-217060 GCA_004027455.1 Hydrochoerus hydrochaeris
TTGCCTTCTGTGAGTAGTGTGAGAGAGTTTATACAGAGGCTTTAAATGGGAGAGCTCATGGAGGAGGATTTGCGGGGTTCCTGTGAGACAACTGCCCTGAGACACTGGACAGGCAGCCAAAGACGGGCAACTAGGACACATATGTTACACCACCGGCCGCCTAAGACAGGCACAGGACCTATTGCTGTCCTGCAGGCCCCTGATGGGTAAGGCCTGGTTGGGTTCATATGAAGAGTCCTTGACCTAAGACAGGCGCTGTCCTCACAGGAACTGCCATACTCCTGTAAGTGATAAGGGAAACAATGTAGGGAGCGGCATAATAGCCTCACACATCTCTTCCTCCTGCAGGCATCCAGGTGCATCGGCTTACATTTCCCAAGCTAACTAAGTAACAAGATTGAGATGTTAACTGACACCTATTGCCCTGAGCCTGGGGCGCTCCCTGCTTGGGGTTGAGGTTAATTAATACCTATTGCTTGGGATTGTCTCTGCCTGGCCCTGGGCCTGGGGAGCTTCCTACTTGGGGCTGGGGGTTGCTGCCAAGGTTAGCAAATATATATTCCAGCTTCTAAAAGATAAAGCGGATTCAGATTCACTCACAGACTGGTGTGCAGTGTCTTCTATCTCTCACTCGCCGACTCCCTGTCCACCTTTGGGAAACCCTAGCCCTGCCACAGCTGGACTCCGGCAGGATTACAGGCATGTGCTACTACATCCAGCTAATAATTATTTTTAATCAGTTTACTCTCTAGGATAACAATAGTGTGATAAGAACTACTCTATTTATTAAGCACCTCCACTAAGCTAAGCCTTTTATGTCCATTACCCACACTTGTTCTCATAAACTCCTGAGGAGATAGGGAGAATTACCTATTGCTGTGGCTTGAGTGTGTCCTTCATGGGTTCGTGTGTTGGAAGCCTGGTTCCCCGTATGCTAACGTAACTTGCAGTGGGACCTTTAAGAGGTGGAGCATAGTGGGAGGGGACTTGGTTACTGGAGAGCATCACTCCTGGGTGCAGTTGATGTAGTTCTTGTGGAATCTGGTTAATTCCTGTGCAAGGATTGTTATGAAACACACACACACACACCCCACACACTGTCTCCTCATCATGTGACTGCTCCTTCTTACACACAATCCTCCTGTGATACCATTCGTCCTGTTGTGATCCAGGAAAGGGGGCCCTCTTCAGCATCTGAACCGAGGAGGCCTCCTAATCTTTGCCTGTCAGCCTCCAAAACTGAGTTGAATAAACTTCTTTTCTTTGTAAAGTATGCAGCCTCAGGCATCTTGTTTTAGCAATAGAAAACTAATGCATCTACATTCTAGAAAGGCGTTGCCAGTGACTTGGGGAGATCTCATGCCTTTTCAGCTCAGAGCAGACCACTTGGTTCTCTGAGATTCAGGCAGCAGCAGTTCTTGTCCTTTCGTGGAAGATGAAAGAAAGAACTCATTAGTCAAAAAGTAGATCTTGGAGGAAGCCAGCAGCCTTGGGAGTCCCAGGTATCCAATCAGAGCACTGCAGCTAGAGTCTAGACAGGACCTTTCAGTCTGCCAGAGTAGAGAAGCAGCATTCTAACCTACCTGTTCCCATCACTCTCACTTTGATTGGATTTATAATACTCTTGGTGAGTGATGAAGCCTCCCACAGAGGACCAGGCACTTAGAAATGTTACAGCAACTGCACATTTGCTAACACTGATGCGCTAACAGTCTTGAACACTCCAGGCTTGCCCCGCTCTGCAGCAGGCCCCTGCTGTATTTGCCTTTGCTTACTACCTACAGTTTGAGTGGGAAGAAAAGTGCATTTTTCTCCATTAATATCCATTTTTACAATCATTTGTTACGAGGGCTGCAAATTGTCAGAGCAGTAAAGCATTGCATCAAATTAACATATTTTCCTGAAATGGTAATTACACTCTTTTTGTGCGCCTTTGAATACACATTTTTTGAAGTGTGAATGAGGCGCTGACCCTGTCTCATTTGAAATCATCATTATTAGTGCATCTGTCCAAAAGATTCAAGGAAAATGGTTGGCAGAGATTTTTAAGTTTAGAGAAATTTTAAAGGTGAGCCTCAGAGCTTCTTTAGAAAAGTTGGAAAGCAGAGCATTATTGATAAATGCACATTCCTTCACACCTTGGAACTATTTCCAGTCCATCGTTGCTCTTAAACTCAATTCATCTGTACCGAGCGCCTACTATACAGAAGCGCCTCCTTCATTTAGAGATTCAGAGCAAGTCGTCATTCCTTCTCTTGCTGACCTCTACAGATAGATTGATCAAGGAGGATGATTGATCAAATGATATTCAAAGGCTGAAGACAGGGAATAATTCTGAGTGCTTGTGTGTTGAGGGCAGGAGATGCAAACATGATAACCAGCTTCAGAAGGCAGCATTCAAGCTGGGCGTTAAGGGTTGACAAATATGGTTAGCTGATGCCAGCAAGTTACATTTCAAGGTTAAAGAGAAGTAACTAAGCCTGAATTTGGAAATAGCATACACCCAGCTCTCAGGTCCTAATGTGGAATCAGGCATTCAGGAGATGACCCCTCTGGAGTAGGGCCTTTGAAAGGAATGTATTGATTGCAGTGTGACGAAAAACAGGATAGAGGTGGAGAGGTAACTAAAAGCCATCCTGGAAATCTTGGTCAGCCACAGAAGACTCCTATTTGTCCCAAAGAACTAAGAAGCCATTGAAGGTTTTAAGGAGTAGAAGGAAATACTCAGATTTTATTGTGAAAGATTGCTCTGGCTACAGAGCCAATGGATTGAAAGCAGGGAAATGGCAAGAAGAGTAAGTTAGAAGGTTGTAACTATTGTCTAAATATGCTTTTGGATGGGCTGTGATGATCCAACACATGAAGGATGGTATTTATGTGTTGTGATGATCCAACACATGAAGGATGGTATTTGATAGGTATTTAGAAGAAAGTTTGGGTAGCACTTAGTAATTAAATGATTGAATGTGTATGGCAAAGGATAAAAACGTGCTAATCATAATCCTAAATTTTTGGTTTGAGCAATAAAGCAACTTTTAAACGTGCAGAAATGTGGTAGAGGTTTTGGGCTCCAAAAAAGTTGACTGGTCCAGGTGGGACATTCTAAGTCACCTAAGCTACTTTGTTCCTGTGTCCACATGATGTTTTCATGATTTTCTTTTTGTATTTTTCAGTGCTGGGAATTTAACCCAGGAGCTTGTGCCTACTATCTAACTACTGTACCACTGAGCTACATACTGCGAGAGCAACCTAATTCAGCTCTTCTTCTGGCGCTGCCAGTTAGAGATTTGGCCTTATTTTGGATGTGGCTGTCTTGATGCTAAGGAGATGACATCCACTAGGGATAGTTACTAAAAGGGACAGGAGGATGCCGCTAAAAGGGTAGTGGCATCCCACAGAAATCCAACGCTAGTAGCTCAGATTAGACAGACATTGTGCAAACCAGAATGAGAAAGATACTGAGAATTAATTCCTTCTTTCTTCTGGTCTAAGGACTTTCTGCATTTCCTTCCAGTGCCCCATAGAAATTTAGTGAGTAAATTAACTGTAAATATCAAAGATTCCACAGCTTATTTGTAACCCAGGACCTAAATGTGGCTCCACTCACCTCTGTTCTTATGCTCTATGGCTCTCAGTGGCCAGGGCGTCACAACCCCATCCATGGCCCTGCAAGGCATGGCTTCCACAAGCCACACTCCTGTGGGAATTTAGTCTTTGCAAATCAGGGGCATATTTTAATTCTTCTTACTTAATGAGTTTTAAAAGTTTAAAGATTCAAAAGCTCACCAAAACTAATACAACAAATACCGTGAAGCAATATCATTGCATTGTTTTGTTCCTAAAAAGTGTGAAAAGAAAATAGTATAAATGGAGTTAAATTCTCCTCATTCCCCATCTACAGTCTTATTCTCCTAGGCCCTCCGTGTCTAATGACAATCAAAACCCTTGAATTCAATTGCGTTCCTTCCTGTTCATGGCTTTTAAACTTTTACTGCACATTACATATCCATAAACATAATGTATTGTTGTTCGCTGTGTTTTGTTTAACATAAAATGGCATCATTCAGTATGTAATGTTTAGTCATTTGCTTCTTTTTCACTTGGTATTGTTTTTCAGAATCTATTTTTGTACATTCATGTGGCTCTGATCTCTTTAATTGTCATGTAATACTCCAGATTAGGAGTGTCCCATCATTCACTTACCCATCCCTCTACTGCAAAGCACTTGTTTGTTTCCAAATCTTTTCATTACACACAAAGAATGCTCTCATGACATTCTTAGAAGCTTTATGGTGTTCTTTGATGTAAGCGACCATAAGGCTATGTGGCTGTGAATTGAGAGTTTAGAGATGGTGTCTCTTTAAGCTTTTTTAAAAGATACTGAGAAATATCCCTTGGTAGAAAGTTGAAGTGAAGCTGCCATTGTAAAAATTATACTAAAATAACATCATCCACTCAGAAATTTTTACACACTTCTGCACCAGCTTTTCTCCCTAAGAAGACGCAGGACACCCCTGCCATAAGGATCACTGCTTTAGTGAGATACAATCTCCTAAAGGAATGTGTCTACCTTAAAGTTTCGGGTACATAGAAAGTAAAAGGACTTCAAACACAATTGACTTTCAAGTCAAAGAGACATAAGCAAATATGATACCAAATCCCTTGGAGTCCTGTTTGCAGCAGGTATTTTCCAGCTCTCAGAGGACACCAGCAAATACATGTATTCACTGCTTTGCTAATAAAAATCTCAAGATCCTTTCTGAGTTAGGATAATCCTCAAGCTGGGCTGATCTACTAAGAGGCAGCAGCATCAAAGCGACAAATAGTTGTTTCATTTCATGTCAAGTTTGGCCTGAAAAGCAATGAGAGTTCAGAAAAAACAGTATAAAATAAGTCCATTTTTGAGGGACGTAGAAGAGAGAATCAGACATTGTGGATCACAGCGGTAGTGGATTGGCCTGTGCCCCCCACGCCATTCATGCCTACTTGGAACCTGTCAACCGTATTCAGAAATACGTCTATGCATGTAGTCAGTTCAGAAGAAATCATACCGGATTGAGGTGGGCCCTTTATAAGGGCGGATGTCTTTATAAAAGGACAGAAATTTGGACACAGAGATTCACAACCAAGAGAATGTCATGTGAAAACAGAGACACATGGGGAGAGTACCACGTGGTAGAGGAGAGATTGGACTTTTGTAGCTACAAGCTAAGCAAGGCCAAGGATATCAGATACTAGGAAGAGGTGGAGAAGGATTCTAGCTTGGAAACTTCAGAGAAAGCATGAACTTGCTAAAGCTTTAATTTGGGAATTTTAGCTTTCAAAACTATAAAAGCATAAATTTAAGTTGTTTAAATCTACATACTCTGTGATATGGCAGCCCTAGGAAACTAACAGCAGTCTTCCAATGTGGTCCCAAGTGACCAGCCTCCTGCTAGTCATCCCTTTGTATAATCTCCTCCCTTCTTCAGTGGGCTGCACCTCGTGACATGTCCTAATTAATTTCACACACGATGGAGTATCACTTTCAGGTCACATCATGCAAGAGCACGAATTTCATATTGCTTTTGCTTGTTCTTTTTTTTACTCTCTCTCTCTCCTTCTGATAACTGGTGATTAAGTATTATACTGTCACTTTATGAAGAAGTTCAGATGACTACAACTGAAAAATTTCCTCAACTAAGGAGGAACAGGATTCTTCCAATAGCCATATGAATAAGACACACACACACACACACACACACACACATATATATATATATATATATATATATATATATATATATATATTCAATGATATTGCCTTGGTCACTTTCTCATCACTTGGACACAATACCTGATGCAGACACCCACAATTTACAGATTTATTTTGGCTCAGTTTTCAAGGGATTCAGTCTCTAGTTGGCTAAGTGAAAGGGTCTGGAGGAGGAAATCTGTTTGCATCATCTGGGCAGAAAACCAAGGGGAAAGGAAGGTGAGTAGAGGGAGATTCTATTCTATTCTTTTTTGTCAAACTCCCAATCAGGCACCACCTTCTAACAACAAGTCACCTACAGTGCCGGCACAATTCAGGCACCTTCCAAAACCCTCACTTGTAAAAACATGAGACTTTTAGGGGTGATTCTAAATCTCAAGCATAACATTCTAGGTCTGGGTTTCCAAAAAAAAAAAAATTATGTCTAACTCATTATACAACATGTGTTTAGGCCAAATCTATGAATTTCCAAAAATTCCAAATCCCAAATCTCCTCTGAGATACAAGGAATACTCTTAACTATGAGTCTCTGTAAAAATCAAAAAGAAAGATAGTATTTCCAGATATATCTACACAGAGTAAACATTCCCATTCCAAAAAGGAAAAGTAAGGAGATAGAAGAGAATTGGAAAAAAGCAAGATTGAAATCCCACAGAGCAAACATTAAATCCTGTAGTTCTGTGTCCAGCACTGGGCACAGGTTGTGGTGAAATGTGAACTTGGACAGTCCTCTTCCTATGGCATTGCTAATAGCAGTTCTCATGGCCTCTCTCTTGGTGTGGTTCTGCTCATTTCCCTCACCTTTCCTCGAAGATGTTCCACATTTCTATATCTCCAACTTTACCTGGTGTCCACTGGACTTCTGACTAAACTATCATAGCTTCATGCACTGCTCCCTTAGGGGCACGCTGAGCACTTCCCTAGTGGCCTGGATAGACACACTGCCTGGCCTCACAGGGCTTTTTCTGAAATCTGAATGGAAGCCACAATTCTCAAATGTTTTATACCTATAAAACCAGCACAGTACAGATGATGTCAAGGTCTGCTGCCAGCTTCAGCAACAGCCAGACCTCTATGGATCATGGCTGCAGAAGCCTCAGGTCAGAAGGCCAAAAAGTCTGCACTGGGAGTCTGAACAATCTGGAGACTGATGTCCAAAGGCAATGGAGAAGACTGGAACCCCTCCGAAATGGAACCACTTCTTTTCACTTTTATTTTGTCTATGCTAAAACTTATTGGTACAGGCAGGAAGTAAAAAAACAGGACATAACATATTAAAATTAGGGATAATACAGAATGAATCAAGTCAGACACATCTGAAAGACTTCTGCTTGGGTTAAGAGAGAAGCTATAGGGTGAAAAATCATTAAGTAATATCTTGAAGATGTGGGAGAAAGGAATTCCTCTGACCAACATATTCAAAGAGATTGTGAGAAGAGAAAGAATGGATGGCTGACACAGATGGGGGCAACACAGTATGACAAATAGAGCTTTTTCTTCTCTGCGTTCAATAGGGAACAGAGGGAGTAGCCACCTGTCTGTACTTGGATAGAAGTTTTGAGGCAACACCAGTTCAGATAAGGGGATCTTGACTTTAGAGCTAGAAAAGTAGAAGGTGAAAAGCGAGTTCTTGTGAAATGTGGGCAATATGACTCAGGTGATTTCCTCTGCTCTGAGCCAAAACACCACTAAAATGAATGCTTGAAGAGATTTTTTAAAAAGCATGAATTCATCAAGACAAAGACCAGAAAAGGGGGAGAAATCAGAGAAGTATCAAGAGAATATTAGATGCTGAAAAACAGATGGAAAAGTAAAATTTAACTTTGCATATCAAAGAAAGCTGAAATAAAATGTCCATAAGGTTGCTGGGTGGGAACAAAAATAAGCCAAGCAATTTCTATTCTGGAACTCTGTAAACACCCTGGAATTTAAGGCAATAGATGTCTTCAAAAGTGAACTACACCTTTATAGTTGGAGCTGAAAGTTAAGGATTGGTTTAAACTCTGTAAAAGAAGCAGTTAAACCCCATACATCATCACTCTATGCTCGGAAGTCAGACAACTTCCCTTCCCTCCCCTGCAGGACTTTGGAGGCTTACTCTTTGGGAAAGTTGTACCAGACAATTTAGAACTCAGGAATATCATGCACATTTGGGAGGAGTAGGAGGTGCAGATTACTGTACCAAAAACTGGGAATCGGAGAACAGAACACATCTAGCCCTTTAACGGAGATTGCAGGATAAACAAGTTGACCCACAAGAGAGAGAAGTCTTGCAGATACTAAAAGATGGCTGTCCTGATGCCCAAAGGATCTTCATAGCAGAACTCACCGGTGACCAAGTACCATGCGTACCCACAAGGCTATTGATCTTCTAGGCAATGCCTCACTGCTCAATAAGAAAGGTATCACATTTTGAAACACTGGAGTATTGCCTCTACCTGGAAAACAGATGCACAGGATGAGGGAATCTGTGGAAAACAGGCAATGACGAAAAAAGAAGGTGAAATCTGTGGAGGGAAACATTTATTATTTATTTATTTATTTATTTATTTATTTGGTCTTTTTGAGACAGGTTTACTATGCAGTTCAGGCTGGTTTTGAGCTCACTTTGTAGCCCAGGCTGGTCTTAAACTTGCAGCAATTTTCCTGCCTCAGCCCCCTGAGTGCTGGGATTACAGTTGTGCACCACCACACCTGACTTGGGAAACGTATTTTTAAAAGGAGTTTAAAAATAACAGTTTTGTGCTGGAGAAGTGGTTCTATGGTAGAGCCCTTGCCTAGCGTGTGGGAGGACATGGGATTGATGGTAGAATCAAAAGGCATCGTGACAAATAATAAATAAAAGATAAGCATCTTAGAAAAATTATTTCAGAAGGTTAAAAGTCTGAGAAAATTCCAAAAATGAATATATTAAAGTAGAAAACATTAGCCAAGCAAAAGTAAGAAACTATTCCATAATTGAAAACTATCAGTTTTGAAATCTAAAGGATTCACTTTATGTGAATGAAATCATTATGACATTTCTGAATAATGAAATAAAATGAATGTCCCAAAAACTCTCAGAAAGAAAAAAACAAGATCTCAAACACTTGATCAGAAAACATAAAAGCATTACAATTATCAGCATCACCACCAAAAGCTAGAAGACAATAGGGAAATATCTTCAGAACTCTGGGGAAAAATACTTGCCTAGATTTTTATGCATATTTAACACAAATACATGCAATAAATCAAAGTATTTTTACAACATGTATCTTTCCTTCAGAAGCTACTAGAGTACTGAAACTTTATTTTGCTACAATGAAGAAAAAGAGAGAAGACTCACAAAGCTGGCAGTTCAACAAAAAAAGGGAAAGAGATGTTAAGAATGAGGAAAAAAAAAGCCCCAAGTCTAGAAAGCAATCAATTCTGATCACGTCTAGGAAGGATGCATCCGAGGTGGAAGTTGAATGTCATAGATAACCACGTACATTTCAATGTGCTGAGGGAGATCTATTTCTGGAGCAGAGTTTGGAAATGAAATTGTGGCAGTATGCATATAAAGCGAGTGGGCAAATAAAAAGTTGAGGCAATGATTAACTTCAGGAAAAGCAAAACATTGTTCGAGAAGGGAAATAAAAACTTTGCACACTGTACAAACAACTGTGACTGCAACTTTTATCATTATAATAAATGATATAAACTATGAGTACAAATTTATCCAACAGTTATATAACTGCATTGCACTTATTTTGGAAGTTGGGATAATAAAGAGAAGAGTATTTATATGCATACATATGTGTATGTATATATGTTTAATGGTATACAAGTGATAAGTTCTTTATAAAACAAAATCACCAATTTGAGAAACATGTATATCCATGTTAATTGGACGTATGAAGGTTTCTTTTAGAAGAAACTACTCCAAAATTTAAACTATTCACCTCTGAGGAGCAAAACTAGAGGAGCTGAAGGCGTAGAGTACAGGATAGACACTTTCCATTCAAACCTTTGCTGTATTCATTTTCTGTGGATTCTGTAACAAATTATCACAAATTTGATGGTTTAAACTAACAGAAATTTATTTTCCCATAGTTCCAGTGGTTAGAATTAAATGAATTTGTCTTGTTCTAGAGGAGAATTTGTTCCCTTCCATGCCCAACTTCTGATAGCTGCTGCCATTCCTTGACTTGTGGCCAAGTCACTCCACTCTTCAAAGCCACTTTCTCAAATCTCTCACTGCTCCATCTTCACATGATTTGTCTCTATATAAAAACCTTCTCCTGTCTTCACTTGACAGGGATGCATGTAGATTGCATTGATAGCCCAATGCAAATTCAGAATAATCTCTTCTAGTTGAAGTCTTTAATTTTATCATACCTGCAAAAATTCATTTCCAAAATAAGATAAAAATGAACAAGTTTCAGAGCTCTGGATACGGTTCTTTGGAGGCTCATACTCAGCCAACCACAAACATTTAAAAAATATTTTTTAGTACATTATGTATGCTAAAGTATGTATTTATTTAATTAATTAGTCAAGGGAAAGAATATATTCCTAATTTTTTACTGTGGTTATCAGTGTGAAATTCTGTGAGAGTTCCAGTTCTAGCTACGCATCTCTATGATGATACTGAATAATGAATGTACACTGTTCATAGAAAATGTTAATTTGTAAGGGAAAAAAAGAGCCAGGGAGAAATATTTCATGCTTTGGCCGATCTACATTTGCAGCTAACTAGTTCCAAGTCTTTCATTTTAAATACAAACCCCAGGCAAGTCTCCAGTTAAGCGACACTGACATTCATGTTGTTCACTGGAAGACATATGTGTATGGTAAACATATGCCTACCAGAAGCCAAGAGCTCAGGGGCTGGAGAAAGATTTTGTAGGGTTTTGAAACTGAAGAGAGTGGTTTTAAACCCAATCTTGCTCTTGAACATACACGCATTTTATCTATTTCTTACCTTCTAGCTTAAAGTTTTCTCAGACTGGCTGAACTTCAGAATAAAAGTTGAAAGTGATTTGAAAGACCATTTGGCTCACAATGGCCCAGTTTAGCATCCATGGAGGACCAGAGGTTGAAGTTGATTTCCAAGGCTCCCGGGGTGGGACTTCAAACTGGGCTCCTGACTTCCTGTGCCTGGAGAGCACTGCAGGTCTTTAGTTCAAGAATCTTGGTTCCTTGCTTCTTTGTAATTTAGGAAGGCCTGGAACTCTGTAAATTCAGGAGGCAGCCGGTCATCGACAGTAGCTACCATAATTGTTGTGAAGTGCTGTGTTGCTTGCATTGTTATGTTCTGATTTGCTTTGTTCTGCTCTCTTTTGTTTTAAAATAAAAAAAAACTAAAAAAAAAATTCAGGAGGCTGGCTAGGACTCAAGGAAAAATATAAAAGTGAATTGGAAACCTGAAGTTACTAAAACTGGGGTCTGAATGAGGCGTAAGATTTTGTCAAAGTGAAAGTCTGAGGCCAGGAAAAATTGAGCTGTGGACTAAAGGTCAGAGCATAGAAAGAGCTTTGGCCTTACCTTTCTAGCTAGTGAGGAGAATACAAGGAGAGTGGTCTAACAATCACATACCCCTCAGGGCAGGCTGAGTCAAGGTGCAGAGCAGGGAATGGCACTGGGGGCAGGAGCACACGTTATGGCTTGTATCTAGATGGCTCTGCAAACTCTCATGCTCATAGGTGGAGAATTTTGAAGGTGGCTGGATTAGGGTGTGTGAATGTGGATTAGGGGTGTGCTACTGGGATTAATGGACAGTGGAACTCCACCCTGGGTATAGCTGGCATCCATCAATAGGCTCATAGCCCAGAGGGAATATAAAGGGAAAGATGGAGGACAGGCTTGTGGCTATTGCTGCCTGCTGCCTGCTGCTTGGTGGCTCCTGCTTGCCCTGCCATAGACTGCTTTGTCATGCCCCTCTGCCATGCCACCCTGCCTTGGAACCAACCACCTATGGAAGGAAACCTCTACAAACTGTGATCTAAATTAAACATTTCATCCTTTAATCTTGGATGTTGGATATTTTGTCTTAACAATGATCAGTGTAACTAAGACAGCACAGTAAAGACCACTCTCCTCTCCCATGAGCAGGATTTATCATGCTTAAGAGTTCCCCAAAGAATCCCATTTTAATTCATTAAAATCCAAACATGTTGCCACAGTCCAAATTGTATCTTTTGTCTCTCCAGCCTCTTAGCACTTTCTACCTCCCTCACTCTCTTCCAAGCATCTAGGGAGTCTGTCAATTGTTTCTTTCCTTCATTTTGACACACCAAGGTCATTTCTACATCAGGGACTTTGCACTAGCTCTGCCTGGTACAGTATATACCCCACCCCCATCATTTTCATGCCTGTATTCTTTTCATCTTTCATTTATGTTTTCAAACTGACCTCCCTAGGTCACTGTTAAAATTATCCCTTTTAAACCTTGGACATGATCTACAATCCTGTTCATTCTTTCATGGAGCTCATACTAACTGATACTATTTGTCTAGTCTTTCAGCCTCATGAGAGCAGTAACCTGTCTTATGCTTCCAATTCTAGGCACATTGGTTTGCATACAGAGGGAACTCAGCACATATCTTGTCACACGAATAGGTCACTAAATATCCTAGGTTCAGGCCAGGGATGTAGCTCAGTGGCCTAAGTGCCTGCCTGGCAAGCACAAGGTCATGAGTTCCATCCCCAGTACCAATCAATCAATCAATCAATAAATATTCTAGGTTCAATTCCTGCCAAGGCAACATATGACACATACACAGCTAACCTTGGTCGCAGAGTAGATAAGTCAGTGTGATATGGTATCTGTAACGAACAGATCACAGTTACCAAGAAATGTTTTCTGTGTACCAATTCCCCAGTCCCCAGCCCACTGAATCTCTGGGTCATTATGTAGGTTACCTGGCTCATAGAGATCTCCCCAGTTCCTCCTTCAAGACAGGAGCCATACCTTTTTGGGTTCTGGCTAACCAGTAACAGTTGTATGTGATCACAATAGAAGATGAAGTTGTCTTCTTGGCTCTGCCTCCTGGAAGATCACTTTAAAGGTCATCAGATGGCCTTGATTTTAAGTTTTACGGAACTTCCTAGGAGTTAAGAATTGAAATTTAAGGCATGCAGGTTTTCATCTTATCTGCCTTGCTAAGAAGTCTCCTGGCTTAGAACAGGTTCTATGTGTATTTTACATTTAAATCAGTGCCATCTACTGCCCAAGGAGGCAGAAGGCACCAGCTCCTGCGTGCCAAGCACTGTGCTAAAGTACTTGGTCCCCAACCAACCACAGTTGGAGGGGTGGAAATTACCATTTTACACACAAGAAAACTCAAACAGTTGACCCAAGTATGAAAGTCGGCATGTTTCCAAGTCACAACACAAAGTCACATTCTCCTGATTGATTGCTACACCAAAGAACCCTCCATGATACCATGTTGGAGTGGGATGAAAGGAAGGAGCTACCGCCCCGTCATTCTCTGTGCCAGTGGGAACCCCCTGCCCAACTGGTGCAGCTGCGTTCAATCCCACAAACTCCCACCATCTGTAGGGCACCAGCTGTCACTTAAACAAATTGGCCATCTAAGCAAGTTGACAGTGAAATGCGCACATCTTTGGATGATCCGGAGATGAATATAAATGGATGTGGAGGCAGGCAGGAGTTCTTCCAGGGAGGGAACAGTGATGGAATAAGCCTGGTTGCCATCCTAATCCAAAGGCTTCCTGGCTAATTAGATGATTTCCGAATACTTGGCTCTGACAATCGTTAATGATCAGGTTGGTTGAAAAGCATTATTCCAGATAGTGCTTTGAAGAATAACCAAGGACAGAATGATGAGGAGTCATCCTGACTAAGGCTGAATTCCTAGAGTATGAAGGTTCTTGAATCCAACACTGAGTTCTTTTATAAGCCAGGATTGACACTGGGACCAATGCCCTGCAGAGTTCAGCCAGAAGGTAGACTAAGACCTGCTTCTTGTTGTTTGGGTAGGATTGAGTTGGACTGAGCACTATAACAAAAATGATGCATTTTTCTTCTTTGCCTATTATAGAAGATAATTACTGCCTCATTTATTTATTGCTAGCTAATAAGATATTTATTTTTTGACCGTTGTCAGCATATAATATGTAAATAACATGGTCCAACACTTGGTCACTGCTTTAGTTATTTTTCTCCTGTTGTTGAGACAAAATATCCAACATGTAGAGTTAAAGGAGGAACAGTTCCCTTAGCTCACAGTTGGTAGAAGCTCCAGTCCATGATCACCTGGCTCGAAGGCAAGGCAGCATAGCAGAGGGGCAACTGTTCACGTCTACAGAAGATACCGAAAACAACAGGAGCAAAAGGGGAGAAGCAAGCCTCTTTTCCCTCTCTTACGTTGTGTCCAGGTTACACACCTTGGGGCAAGTGCAGCACTCTCACTCCAATCACAGACTCTAGATTCAGCTGCTTCCAAAAACCCATCCCCCATGACCACATATGGCTTTTGGGAGACATCCAGACACAAACCATAACAGACACACAGAAACTTTGGGCAGAATTCAGTGTTGAACAGTAAGACGAGACACTGATGGAGGTTCCCTTCTACCTCAGTGGGAGGAGTCCTTATCCACCCCCCTCTACTCTAACCACACACAAATTTCAATTCTTCAGGTTCTCCAGTCTTCATCTGAAGAATCTCAAGACCTTTGCTATGCCTGGTACACTGTGATTTTATATAGGAAAAAGAAGTGTGTTCTAAAGCCAGAGTAGACTGATCTCCCTACTCTACATCAAAATGATAGTGCTACACTATGACATCAGGGACTTAATGCTTCTCTCTCTTTGGTAATTGATTTAAAAATTTTTTTGTGGGGTTATTACTTTTACAGCAAGCCTTAGAATGCTCCCAGAACTCTACTCTTCAGCTTAGCCTTGAGAAGTTGGATTTTTAATCTATAACAAAGGGAATAAATTTTCACCTGGTTAACCTGAGGAATTTGAACAGGAGCCAGGATGGGAGGAGGGGTTCCCCATCTCACATCTGTCCATCAGATCTCCTGCCTTGTACTCTTCTACTTTCAAAAGCCTATGTTTGGGTTGTCTAGTGATCAATACAGGGATTTTATTTCAAATTTATTTTCCCTCCACTCTTGAATCTACTATAGAATATTGTGCTAATACAATTAATACCTCACATTTACTAATTGCTTACTATCTGCTACTAGTTTTGCTAACATTTTATTACTGGTGTTCTTATCATTTCTTCCTTTTATTTATATTTGTTGTAAATTTGCTTCTTTCTTCACCTGGTGATTCCATTTATGTGAAGTTCTGGAGACTTCTATTTTACCCCTGTTGCTGTCTTCTGACTCTATTGTGGTTATCTATTTCCTCTTAAGTTTTGTACTGGGACTTATATTTGGAAGAATTTTGTAGTCCTAAACCACCTGGATTAAGGTTATATCCATTAATATAGCCTTTGATTTTTTTGTTTTGTTTTGTTTTGTTGTGGAAACTTTAAGAATATTCCAGTTGAGGATCACTTTAAACTATTTCCTAAAAATATACAATAAGTGTAAATATGAATCTGAGTGAGATCAGGATCACAGTTGAGAACACTATTTTCAGAAAAACTTTTTTTTCCATCTTCACAGAATTCAATGGAAGGGAGTCAGTTTTTTATTATTCCCCAGAGTGGGCAGGAAGATTTTTCTCTTCTATCCTTTTACTGAGGGTCCCCAGTTGTCTGAGATCTCCATTTCAACTCTCTGCCTAAGGTGGGACTAAGGGCTATATCCGAATCCAAGTCACTATTAAATTCAGGTTACTCAGATAAGGCTACGTTTGTTTCAAAGAGAGCCAAAATGTGTGGGCATACCTAATCTTCTGATTTTTAGAGTTTGCTTTTGCTTATGAAACACAGATATGCATTTAAAAATACATTCATTGTAGTATTTTACCCCAAATCCAAAGTTCCCTTTATCCCTTAGAACTGAGATTATATCATTTTCCAGTTTACTATAAAGGAAAGTCCTGTGGTACCAGTTGACAGATGCTTTCTTCTAATCCTATAAATGCATGACATGAACACTGTTACTGTCCCTGTTTTACAGAAAAGAACACTGTGATCTGGAAACAATGATTATATGCTAATAAATAACAACCTTATAGCAACACACAGTTCTGTCTTGCAATAAGATCACTCATTCTGAATTACTGGAACACAAATCTATTTCTGCACAGAAGTGGCGTGCTGTATCTGTGGTGTAGACCAAGGGTTCCCAGCAGAAGTCTCTGATGTCCCTGCCGTTGAGCTCAAGGAAGAGGGAGAAAAGTATGAGCCAAATACTGTTCAGAAGGATAAAAGTAGGAAAGGAACAGATAAGAGTCTGTCAGTATTACCTTTCTGTTCTATGGAGATGTGCCTGAGAAATTCAGGTAGAGATTATTGCTTTCCTAGGAAATCCATCAAATTCCACACTAAAGTTACCCCAGTCTTCCTGGTTTCCCATGCTTCCTTTGACTCTGGTACTTCCTGTTCAAATACAGACTGGTGTCCTGTAACAGGTGGTAGTGGTGATGGAAGGTGTGAAGAGTCTCTTCAGTAGTTCCTAGGCAGTGTTTAAGGATCTTGAGGAAGATTCTGGATGTGTTATTTCCCTGCTCTTGGCTTCTATTTGCTCACCTGCTGGATACTCTCTTTTCTACCCAATGCATAGAGTTCTTATGAGGAAAGAACCAGTTTTAAAGGTATAGCACTTGTCTCTAAAATAAGGTAAGGGCTGCTGGGTTGGCTAAGACACCAATTATTCCTTGTGCATTGTTGCAGTCAGAGTTTGCGAGGAAAACAAGACAATGCAGGGAACATGATTTATAGTATTACTTTATGATAGTCACCCAAAGAGTCAACATGAAAAGTGCAGGAAATCTGTTCACACAGTAAAGACTCAAAAGAATCCAGCTGAGGTCCCGGATCCCAAGGCAACATCTTGCATGAGTCCAGCTAAAGACCTAGAAACCATGACGATGTCTCATGCAATTCCGTTTCATGTGTCTACACTGGGAAGGCCCAAAGGTCAATGGTGGAAGGCATAAACGTGTCCCAGAGGGATGATGGATCTGTGCCAGTAAGTTGAGAGCTTTGCACTGGAACCAGGAAACAATGCTCAAAGTGAGGACCAAGGCTCCTCTGAAAAGTACCACAGCCATCCTCAGCAACAATGAGGTCCCGAGCTCCTCCAAAGATGAGAACAGCTGAGTTCATATCCAGGGAAGAATGACAAGCTTCTCTGGAGTCTGAACCAGCAGCACACCATCTTTCCCCCCAGAGACAGGAAGTGGTAAAAACCAGAGCTCTTTCCAAGGGAATCACAGCCATTCTCAGAGACAAGGTCCCAAGTTCCTCTAGTACTGAAAACAGCCAAGTTCCTATCAGGAAAGAAGCTTGACAAACTCCTCCAGGAGAACAAATGGCAACAGGAGAACCAACAACACCACTTCTTCCTCTCCAGTTCTCCCTTTTATGTTGCAACAATCTTCCAGTGGGCCATCCACACTCAGCACCACATCGATTGAGTTCATCTTGTGTTACAAATTGACCATCAGCTGTCTTGAATTTTACCACATCTGTCTTGAATGGATTTGTGGGTTTGGGTTAGTAACAAGCCCTATAATGCTTGATACATTGTGTGAACTTGAGAAGTTTAAAAGTTTAAATAAGTGACTCAATAGGGGGCCAGGGTCCTTACCTTGTAAACATCCTTATCCTCCCCAAGAAGAGGGTAGGGTGATGGTATGAGTGCTACGTCCATCCTTGGGAGTGGTAGCCTGCTTACAATACAGAGGAGGGAAAGAGGCTTGCTCTTGTTGCTTTTGCTGTCTTCTGCCATCTTGAATTGTTGCCCCTCTGCCATGCCATCCTGCCTTTGTAGCCAGCAGATTATGGACTTAAACCTCCACAAACTGTAGGCTAAATAAATCTTTCCTTCCTTAATTTGTGTGTCAGGTATTTTGTTCCAACAATGAGAGAAGAGTAATTAAGACAAGCCCCTTTGGGAAATGCCACTTTTTCTTTCCAGTGGCACAGAAAGCCATCAAATTCCCAGTAAGATGGAAGCACTGTGTACCAACCAATATATTACAATGATAAATAATGTGAGATGCTCAAAGATCAGAAGGAAGGAATCTGCAGTTTCCTCCCCACCTTCCCAAACTGAGATGAATCTATAAACTTCTTCCTTCCCTTGCTGTTGGGATGTGAGTAGCTGGTCTCTGATTCTCTTTCTTGTCTTCCAAGCCACAAACCCCACTGAGCCCAACCACACTAGATTCCCATTCCCTTCCCCACCCCCCAGTAAACCACAGTGGCCACCCCATTGTATGTCAGTTATCAAACACGTGAGCACATCTGTTATTTTATTGGAATTTCATCAGCACTTTGTGCAGAAGGCAGGCAAGGATTTACCATCCCTGATTTAGATACTTGTGATTTTACAGTAGAAACCAAAACTTGTGTCTCAGAGCTGAACACTTGCTTTTACTGCTGGCTTGTTAATTCTGTTGGGGGCACTTACTGTTATGGTGACCAAGGATGAAACTGATGCCCTTCAGCCTGTTTCTGCTTTGATACAAACAAAAGAAGATTACTTATAATAACATTGTTAATACTTCCATATGCCAGGCATTCTCCTGGAATTTCACATGTACCAATTTGGTTTTTTCTCACAATAACACCATGATGCAGGTACTATTTTGTTTCTTTTTTATCAGTTCTCATTTTTTTTATTTTTTAAATTTTTTTATTTTAAAGAGAAAAATGGAAAAACCAGAACAATCAAGAGCAAGCAAACAAACAAACAAAAAAACCCCAACAAAACCAAAATAAAACAAAAAAAAGTAAAATGATAACAAAAAAAATCTATATAGATTTTCAAAATAAGATGATAGGAATTTAACAATGGTTGTAATGTCATATTGTTATCTTTAAAATAGTTGCTCAGGTTACCAGATACAGGAATAAAACAAAACAATAAAACAAACCAAAACATTGGATTTCAAAAACAAGACAGAAAGAAATCCCCCACAGTTAGTATAATGCATATTGTTAGCCTCCAAATAGATGCTCAGACTACCAGCTTTAGACTTGCAAAGTCAATCAAATAATACAAGTATTCAGTATTTATTTATTTTTTTTTATTTTTTATTTTTTTTTATTTTTGTACTGGGGATCGAACTCACGACCTTGCATTCACTAGGCAAGCACTTAAGCCACTGGGATAAATCCCCAGCACCGCCCCCCCCCCCATTTTTTTACTTTAGTCGCTGTCACCTCAGCCTGATTGCCTCACAATCAGCTAGTTGCTGCGGGGAGGGAATTTGCACTTCTTGTCTCTCAGCCCACGCACTGACTGGCTCACTGGAAGGCATGATTTGGCTTCTTCTGTCGGTACTACTTTCTGCTCCATTGTGAAAATGAAGAATCTTTAAGCACAAAGAATTTGCCTACAGGTGTGCAGACAGTAATAGGTGACAGGTGTGCAGACAGTAATAGGTAAACTGGGCCAGAGATGAATCAAGTTTGGCAACTGAGTCCATATCCAACCACTATACTGCAGGGTTCAGTGATGATAGTAACTACATATATAATAATACATATATGTGCTAGTAGTATAAATCCCTGTGAAAATTAAATCAAATAACATATATGGAAGCCCTTTAAAAGTGATGATAAGTATATAGGTAGTTCTAATGTTTTAATTAGTAAAACCTACTTTCTAACTTGGTTACATATCTAAACAAGCCTTAACTGAATGCTAATCAAGTTTTAATCAACAAGCTTTAACTGAACACCTACCATGTGCATCTATCTGTAACATACGGCAAGGCAAGCAGAAATATTTAAAAAAACCATAATTTGGAGGCAGATTTATTTATTTATGTCAACAGGCACTGTCTGGGATCATTTCCAGATTATCAGGTGGCCTAGGGCTTATATGGAATAAGCAAGCAGGAAGTACAGAGAGACAGAATGGCTTATCAATTGGAGACTGGTTTATACAATGTGCATCATAGTTACCAGCCATTTCTAAGAGACAGAAGCAACCAGATCTGGAACAGGAACTGTTACCTGGGCAACTGACAAAATGAAGTATACTACCTGGGGTTGGGGGGTTGGTATTTTCTGCTACAATATAGTACACCCAAAATTCTCAAGTCCCTTATTACCAATCACCCCAGAGTTGTTTTGCTTAATTCAAGACATAAATCGCAAAGAAATGAGCAATACCATCCAAATGAAGCTTTACTGGAGTCTCTGCTTAAGCACACAGGAGACCATACATTAGGTAGGGTCCTTGAACTGACTTCCTAAGGAAGATTTAAGCAAAGCTCTTGTAGGCCTGCTGCACCTTGCACAGGCACACTTGGGGTTGCTGCCCAAATCCTGTCTGACTTCTGTCTGCCAATGTCCAGAGTCTGTCTGTCTGTCTGTCTGTCTGTCTGTCTGTCTTTAGCTCACAAAAGACAGAGGCGGTTCTCACAGTCACCACCTTGGAAAGTTTATATAGATATCAAAATCAAGTATTCTGCTCATGCAGCTGTTGGGTGTCTCAATGTGGTAAACTAGCAAGCCTAAAACATTAGGGTGGAAGACATTAGGGCTTTCTTATTCTGTCTCAGCCTCATGACACAGGCTGAAAAAGTTCTATGCAGTTATATACTCCAGATAGGAGAAGATAAAGATGCCATCTCCTAGTGATTATTTGCTTGCTCAAAGGCTAGGAAAAAGGTGTTTTGAGATCTCATGTGGGCTCCAGGCTGTGGTCAATTAATGATTTCTGCAACGTTCATTTGATAGAAATGTGATATTGTCTTTGTTGCCAGGTATTTGTCATCACCAACACATGAGTTTGGTTTATGAATATTAGCTGGCAGTAGGACCCTGAAATACTAGGAGTTTGAATAGGGAGAGTAAGGGAGCCTTAATTTGGAAAGAGTTAGCACTGATTGATGAGTCAATAAGTATCTCTAACCACTTCTGGACCTCACATTGCATGGTGTAAATGCTTAGTTTATCATTGAGTAATTCTGTTATTAACAGAGTTTGATAGGTCATCTTACTGCCACAGCATGGTAATATATTGTGAAGACTTATTGTGAGAAGTGCTTACTTGCTTTACTCCTTAGACCAGAGATAGAATATTCTATAAAGATATAAATGCTCTTCATGCATACAGTCTAATGCAGTAGCTCCTACCTACCACTTTGGTATGTTTTGCTCTTGAAATGTGGTTAGTGTGATTGAAGAACTGAAATTTTAGCTTTCTTTAAAGTTAAGAAGCCACATTGAACAGTAGATGCTGTATTGGACAGCAGTCTTAGAGTTCTCACCTCTCTTCTGGTTGATTCCACTATCTCAATTTCATGGTCATCCTCAATATAGGATACCAAGATATTTCCACAAAGCTTTCACACAAGAGATAGAAACAAAGCAAGTGAACAACAGAAACAGGAGAGAAGAAATCTAAGAGAAATAAAGAAAATAAGAGGAATGCAGGAAAATGCAACAAAACTCATTAAAATTAGTGTTTTAGAGACATAAGGAAGATAAGAAATCAATGAAACAGGAGCTAGATGCTATGCAGAGAAAGAAGGTATAAGAAAGCACCCTTGTGATTCAAAGTCAGAGCCAATAGAAAGGTAAGAAGATAGCCAATGAAATCTTGAAGTAGCTCCAATATATAAAGATGGGAAATGAGAGGGCGAGATAAATGAATTCAACATCTATAACATCTTAATGGGAGCCTCAGAAAAACAACACACAAAACACAGTAAGATCAATTATTAAAGATATAATAAAAGAAAACTACCCAGAGCATAAGGACATGTCTCTCTGGAAGACTGAGAAGAGCCACAGGATGCCCTAAAAAATACAAGTTAAAGAGCTAATGAGGACTTGCACCATGACATTCAGAAGAACAGGAGCATTCAAAGACTTTATCAGTGCCAGAATTGGGGGGGGGTGGAGCAGCATGCAAACAAACAGACACAAAAACTACCTACTAACAATATTAAAGCTAAAACTCCAATACATCAATGCCTTCTTATTTATAGGAAGAAGGCATAAATGCTGTCTACCTAAAATAGCGTTTATCTATGTAGATTATAGGCCAAATCCTGCAGCTGACCAAGAGCAAATGCAGCAGGAAGTCATCTTCAGATTTTAAAGGGCTCAAATCTTTGTCAGGCATTTTTTCTTAGAAAGCCTCTGTAGGTCTGAGGGGTGTAATCCAAGAATGAGAAAGCCTAGTTATACGCTCAGCACGTGGAGGACATAAAGAATTAAATAAAGGGAAACGGACATCCAGAACATGAACCAGACAACATTCTTGACTTGAATAAGACTATGACATGCTCTAGCAACAGGTCTGCATCTTAGGCTGTGCGATGGTTAGTAGCACTACTGACCAGTAGGTGATACGTTAGCAATTGAAAAATGAGTTGAAGAAAGCTGAAGAAATCTTTGAATAGCGGCAGGTACCTATAAGAAAACTAAGCATTTTAAAGGCAGCTATTAATCAAAGAAAGCTGAGGTTGTATGAGAAAAAAAGATAAATCATGATAAAGTTCTTTGTTTAGCAGTGATTAGTATTTATATAGCTGTACTAACATAAACACTAATTTGAATTAATAAACATTGACATGAATGATATTGAGAGGTTGGAAGAAGGGAAAAAGATGTGGATGTGAGCTAAATGCATTTTTCTCACAGCATAAGTTCACGACTGACTCTGGTGATCTAGAAGAGACATATAACCACATGATTTAAAAATAAAAAAAGCAACTAGAAGAGTTAAGTGAGATTGCGGAACTGAGGAGTGAGGGTCAGGGCACAAGGTACTAGAAGACTTTACTATGAGGCACGTAGTAATTTTTAACTTTTTAAAAAAATGCATGCATGTATTAGTTTGAAGAACTGGTATGTTAAGAAGCCATATAATAATATAAAGAATTTAATATTTCTAAATGAATTGTAGCTGTCAGAAATCTGGCAATGGGAGATAGATCTTTTCAAGACTGGCATGTCCTCTAGACAGTTATGCAAGTGAAATATCTTATTTGTTTTTGTTTCAATTATATTTTACATGTATATATATATATATGTGTGTGTGTGTGTGTGTATACATACACATACATACCTGTATAACTTTATGAATATCATTAAAGTCATATATCATTCTAGTCCTATATACCCCATTTAAAAAGAACAGTTTGGATCATAAATTTAATTTTATTCTTTCCTGCTTATGTTTCTTTACAGTTTTACTGCACACACTCGCACATCTGTAAAGATATACTAATTAACTTTTCATGTCTGACATTTCCCGCTATCATGGCATATGTATTATTTATTCTGCTACTTGCTTCATTTACTCAAATCTTGAGCCCTGTTCATGTTGACTTATTGATCTAGTTTATTTGTTTTATTATATCTTTTGACTACACCAGAATTTACTTTTCCTCCCAGCTTTTCACTCTCACAGTCCTCTTAGAGGCCTCCTGCTAAGCATTCACAAGAGTTTGCCCAACATACATACCAGAAGGAGAACCCCTGGCTTACAGGGTGGGCACATTTTCCACTTTACTAGGTCACTGGGTCAGGATCATTTTTAAATACTATTAAATAGTGTTTGCAGCAAATTTCTGTGGCTGGGTGACAGGTTGGCACAGATGGCCCCACTGGTGTTGGAGACCATATCGGAAATGCCATCTGCATCTCTGTCACAACAGCACCAGAAGATCCCCCATCAGAGGTGGCCGTCAGGACCACAGCAAGGCACACATTTATTCTTCCCAATAAGCAGGTATTGACATTTAAAGGGCTGATGAGGGTCTTCTCATTTTTCCTCTACTTAGCACGCAGCTGAGAGGATGTAGGGAGACTGAGCAGAGCAGAATTACAGGGTGTGTGGTCTGGATAAGGAAGGTCCTGTGGGAAGCACAGGGGTGCACACATTCTTCCGGTCATGCATTAGCTCAATATTTATGAGCTATGTCAGACATGGACCCTAACTCTAGAGTGGAAAGACCCTAACAAAGGGTCTGCTCCTTTTTAATGGATCACAGGAGACAGGGCCTGGGAAGCCTGCTTTATATTCCTTTCCAAAGAAAGAACCCTTAACAGGCAATGCCCTGCTCAAAACCTTCACTGCCCTCAGCTTCGAAAACTGTCTCAGTTGATGGGACCAAGGAGGATCGCCTCACCCAAGAACTGTTTGCTAATCTGGAAGCCACTCAACAACCTGCGATTTATGCTCCACATCAAGAAGACAGCATATTCCTTCTTTTAGGAGGCATCAGTTAGGACTGGGTGCTGGGACAGGAGAGTCACGTAGGCACAGAGTCTGGCAGCTCTTTCTTTTGAATGAGCTGAGAAATAGGAGAAGAAAGACTATACAGAGGAAGAATAAAGGATACCAGAGATGGAGGGAGTCCCACCGTCCCAAGTATTTGTTCCTACACCCCAGGTCCTACTAGGTTCATCATTTGTCCTGGTGTAACTCATTGTCTGTTCTCTCTGTCTGGTTGTCATGACATCATCCTTCAAAGCATTATGATAAACTTCCCTTTGCTAAGTGAACTTTAGAGGGTCCCTTCTCCTTCTAACTCCCAAAGTTCCACCAAAACAGCAGGTATTAGAGAGGTGATAAATCCAAAGTTAAGTGTGGTTTGATTTGCCTCACAGATGAGGAAGTCTAGCCCAGGGTGGAAGGAATGATATGAATGAGGCAACAAAGCATCAGCATCCATGGAGAGGCTCAAGAATGTATCCTGGCTGGAATCCAGGATTCCTGCAAGGCAGGGTAGCCAGTGCCCTTGAGAAGGAGTGCTGAGCACCTCGCTTTCATGCCAGGCTGAAGTATGAGGGATGTATACTGCTGACCATAGGCAGTCATTAGATGGGACCTACTTCTCTGTATGCATGAAAGGTTAGTTTCCCAGATTTGATAAAGGTGTAAACACCAGGTTGAAGTTAGACTCCAAAGCCACGCTTGGCCTTGGTTGAAACCTCATATGACTGAGAAAATTACTTACAGCTAAAGGCATGAATCTTCCTACACTCTGGAGAGTAATCACAGAGTCAAAAACAACTACCTTAGGAAAGACTCCCTGTGATATTCTGGTTCAACTTGATTTTATAGACGAGAGAACAACTAATGTGCTTGCTGACTCCTAGAGAGTGGATCAAGGTGCTACCACTAGAATCCATGCAGTCTAATTCATCTTTTAGAGCCATTTTCTGTCTTTCAAACCATATTCTCAACCAGGTACCTGCATTCACAGCCATTTCACCTGCCGAGAATTCATCCTGACCTATCAGGCCATTCCAGCTGCCTCCCCCCACCATTTCCATGCAGGCCCTGATTTATCAGCTCTGAGTTAGGCCTACTCCACCCAGATAACCCAAGGCCACCTGGGCACAGGCTACTCCCAAGAGAAGACTGGCATCAGTAGTCTTAGACTCTGACAAGTTAACTTGGGTCATCAAGATCAGGCACAAGACAAGCCCAAGAAGAAAGAAAATTCAAAAATCAAGAGGCTTTTCCCTAAGTTAATCTACAAATTCAATGTAAAACCAGATAAAATTAACAGCAGATTAATTTTGGGAACGGTGTAAAATAGCATGATGGTGGGATATTTTCTAACTGCATAAGGATGGACAGACAGATGAGTGTCTGACAGAGCAGGAAGTTCAGAAGTCAAACTCAATACATAAGGGAATTCAGACTATAAAAAAGATAGCATTTTGAATTAAATTAATAGAGAGAAGACGATGTAATCAAGGTTACTGAGACAACCATTCAACTACCCAGAAAAAAGTTGGATCCCGATCTCACAATAGAAACCAAAAATTCATTCCAGATGAAGTATTTAGTGCAAAAACAATTCCATAAAGAAGTAAAATATGGAATGAATATATGTAGCATACACATATGTATATGTACGATATATACACACATAAGATCTTTTAATATGAAAAATCTTTCTAAGGATTTGCAGCAGTATTTGGAAGTTATAAGACAAGAGAGTCACTCTATCATGCAGATTCAATTTCTGAGTGGAAAACACACCCTCTAAAAACAAAGTGACACTTTAAGATCATAAAAAAGCAATCTTCAATTTGTAAGGGCCATCTCTAATATTTAATATATAAGTAGTCCTCTAAAATTAACAAGGAAAAAGCAACAATCCTTGACACATGGGCAAAGTAAATCATCACAGTCAATAGAAAGAAAAAAGATTCATAAAAATGGGCAAACATGATTGGTCTTACTCATAAGAGAAATACAAATTAAAACCCAAAAGAAATTCCACATTCCCCCATCACTTTGTCAAGATCACAGTGTTTGATGCTTGGGTCTCCCAGTCTATGGGGAAACACTGCAGATGGGAATGCAATTTGGCATGACCTGTACGGAAGGCAAATAGCCCATGTCCATCAAGGCCCAAGCTGTGATGACAGCAACACCTCTGCCTGATATTTACCCTATAAATAGTTTCATAGATGAAAAATGATGTGTGCATAAAAATATTTGCAGCATCGTTTTTAATAATGGAAGTTCGGGAGCCATTATATCTTAGACCTGAAATGTCCCCTCAAGCCTCCTGTATTCAGAGGTGGGAGCCTTCCAATTATGGGAGTGCTATTCTCATCTGTGGTGAGTGCACAGACAAGTCCATGGCTGAATGTGCTGTTAGAAGATGGGGCCTGGTTTGAAAAGTAGGAAGAGAAGAGGGACCCGTCACTAAGGGTATGAGAGGTGTATCTTTTTCGCTGCTTCTTTCCCTTTACTCTCTGCTTCTGGCCACCATGCTCTGAGCAGCTTTCCTCTGCAGACTCTTCCACCACGCCCTTCCTGCCTTGGAACCAGCCAACAATAGACTGAATCCTCTAAAACTATCAACCCTCTAAAACTATCCTCCTTTGAATTATGGGCATTGACATTTTATCCGGGGGATGAAAAAGTAACTAAACCAGAAGCAGTGAAAATATTCATTCCTCTGTGATTAATTAAATAAATTATGGTCCTTCCTGATAATGAGGTGCTATCCAACTGTTAAAAGGAATGATGAGGTAACTTTGTGCAGCAGACGTGCCCAAAGTGAATTTAGAAAATAAAAAACAACAGATGCAATTTTGTACATGCTCGTGGTAGACTTACTTTGATCCCTCGTCCCCCAGTAAACCATGCCTCCCACGGCTTATGCCTTGTGCTGGGTTTGGGTACTGACTGGCTTTGGGCAGTGGAAATGATGCCAGAGCTTGCTCTCCCTCTCTGGAACTGCGTGTTGCAACCCAGTCACCACTCTACGCGGAAACGCCAGCTTCCATGTGGAGAAGCCATGTGGAGAGGAAGAGATACTCTAGCCTTCTGCAGTCCTCGCCATTCCAGGGAGTCCCAGAATTTGGTGGAAAAGCATCGTTGGACACTGCAGCTTTGACAGGTGTGAGAGAGACAGAAGCAGCAGGCCTGATGAGCTCTGTCCAATTTGCAGAATCATATGCTAACAAACAAGTGCCAGCTTTGAATCACTGTGTGCAGTGGTGCTGGTGGTGGATGCGTGTGTCTGTGGTACTGGGATTGAACCCAGGGGTTTCAGTGAGCTACATCCCCATTCCTTTTGGTTTTATTATTATTATTATTTTTGATTTTGAGACCAGGTCTTGCTAAATCACTGTTTCCCTGGCTGGGCTCAAATTCCTTCTGCCTCCGCTTCCGGGAGAATTGCGATCAGAGGCACGCACCACCAAATGGCTCGGGCAACTTTTTATATAGGCCATATCAGATAAATGAAATCGCATCCATACTGCAAGAATTCTAGAAGAAAAATTTAAGTTAAAAATCAAGGTGCAGAACAATGTGCATTGTTTGTGGAGGAAATATATGTGTATATATTCATAGACTGTTGGTTTCCTCAGGCTGCCATAACAAATTATCAAAAGCAGGTTGCTTAAAACAATGGAGATTTGTTTTCTCACAGGTCTGCAATCGGGAATCTAAAATGCATGTGGAGGGATGACTGCAGGACCCAGAGGAGCATCCTTCCTTACCTGTTACAGTTGCAGAAATTTGACTAGGACCTTTCTCTCTCTCTCTCTCTCTCTCTCTCCCTTCCTTTGTAGGCTACTATTAGATTTATTATTTCCATAGAAAAAGCTAACATGGATCAGTCACCTCCAGGACAGGAAGAAAAGTGAGAGTTAAATGTCTGGAAGGCAGAGGAACGAGAGAAAAGGGAAATACACTTACTTCTCTGTGTAGGAGTCGTGGGGGGGGGTGTTGTGGCTGTCACAGCTGGAGGGGTACTACTGGCATCTAGTGGGTGGAGGGCAGGGATGCTGCTGACATGGCCACAGTCAGTAACCTAGGAGAGACTAAAAGAAACCACCAATGGTGATTGACATTTTACACTTCTTAAGTCTTTTGGCAAAGGGTCTCAGCCAGGTTCCTTCCTGGGACCATAGAGAAACAATTATTTGCCCTCTGAAATCGCATGTTCAGTTAGATGCATCACGCTAGGGCAGGCAGATGCTTCAGATCCATCACTTTGAAGTGTTTTCTGTACAGACAGGAGCAGCTTGTGCACATCAGGTGCCCACACTGTAGGATCGTAAACCCTATTAGGTCCGCTATTGCCCTTCCAAATGCCGTGGTCACTCACATGTTTCTTGCAGAGAAACCAGGCAAAGTATAAGCCACTCTAAGAGCCTTCTAGATCCTCAGTTCCACTAGTTGAAAATTGGGGATAAAGGATCTATGTCATTTGGGGGAATAGATTTCCATCTCAGAAAGATGCCTATGTGGAGAATACTGTCAGATTTGACACACACTTTGGTGGAGGAAAAGGAAGCAAGTTAGCCGTTCAAAACGATCCAGTCTGCAAGCATCTTTCTGGCATGTGAGTCTCCATAAACTACACCAAAGCGGTGATCACTCCCTGCTGGAGTGCATGGTGTGGATGAGAAGGCGGTAGGTCCTGTGCCATTTCCAGGACTTGGCTCTGACGCCAGCTGGTTCTCTCCCACTCATCTCAGCACATCACTGGTAAGTGGCCATAATATTATTAAGATACTTTTCATTCCACTTCAATCTGTCTCTTAGGAAAATTGTTTGCAAACCTCAGTATTTTTACTGTTAGTAGTAAAAAATGGTCTTGGCAACACATCTTGCAGTGGGTCCCAGCACCCCGCTGGGCTATGACAGGGCAGCTGAGAACAGCCGTCCACTGCATCAAAATTCTTTAACTTAAACACACACATAGGCAGAAACCACAAGAAGTCTCCAGAGCCAAAGCACATTGCAGCCAGGCAGGATAGAGTCATTTGCGCTCCCAGGCCAGCAGGCTGCCTCCTCTTTGATAACCAGTTTACAGAATTTTCCAATTAACCCTCCCACCTCCCCAAACACATGCATCTGCTCCTCCTGCACCTGGGAGGGGCTACACTGGCTGTAAATTGAACCCAAAGTAAAGGAAGTGAGGCCGATGCAGCCCTGAGAAAAAAATTCTATGATTAATTTCCTCTGGGCCTTCTCGGGTTGCATGTAATGGTTTGGGTCCTCAAATACTAGTGACTTGCTTTCCTGAAGCTGCAAAATGACAGGTAATTGCTTTTTGGAAGAGCCAAATAGTGGATGGCTTCTCCTCTGACCAGATTTATTTTAATTCTCAATAAACAGAATAATAGCATCCTTTTGTCTGCTCTCCAGATCATTAGAGAGGCTTGGGCTGTGACCATCCCTGGGCACAGGACCTGCTACCAAATGCAATAAACTACATCCAATACATAATTATCCTCCCTTATTGTCTGGCTGCAGAGGAGATGACCCATAAGCTATCTGCGTTCTTTTGGCGCCTGCCACCCAGAGCCACGCTGAAAGGAAAAGGGCAGAGCAGAAAGAGAGCTGAGTGGACTTGGGGAAACTGGGGCTGGGAGGCAGTTTCTCTGCCATCTTCTTTTCCATGACACCAAGGGTTGTCATTTGGGATAGCAGGGAAGGGAGGCTCAGTTTTCCACGTGCAAAAGCAGAGCAGTGTTGAAAGACTCTGTTCTAACTCATGAAAAGCATCATCCTGGGTCGTGCCCTGGGGTGGCTCCCCTGTCTCTCTCTCCCTTCTGTCCCTTGGTCCTCTTCCTTGCCTCTCCATTAGGATAACCCAGCTCCCATTTGAACCTGTCCCTTCCTTAGGTCTCCATAACAACTCCCTGGCAGTGACCTTTCTCCACTTAGACTATGAACATGGGAAAATGAAGAAAGAAGTCACATTTGGCACCAACTATCTGCCGGTTACAGTTTTAAATAGGTGTTTTCAATGTTGTCTCACTCCATCATCTGAGTCATTTGCAGAAAACCCTCTTCTTGTCTTTGATGGACATGAGAAAAGTGGAAGCCCAGAGGAGTTAAGTTACTGCCCCAAAACACACAGTAAGTTGGAGAACTAAACCTTAAATCTGAGTCTATGCGACCTCAAAGCCTGTCCCCTTTGGTGCTTCATGCTCTCAGCTAGATTGCATCTAGGTTTCTTTGCCCAACCCCTTCTCTTCTCTGACATCGTCTTTTACTTGCTCCATGGTGACATGGTTGTCCCTTCCGACTTCACTCCGCGTCTGATCTATGGCCTGAGGCTCTAGCTGCCCAGGTCTAATCTACAGCTGGGACCTGACCTCCTTGGACAAAAGTGAGACTCAAAACACTGTCATCTAAGGCTCTGCCAAGCAAATATTCCCTTGCTTGGACAAGAAACTGGTTGAAGCTCTACTCCACACCACTAGGGGTGCCCTTGCAGCCTCACTTTTTAGAGTACCAGGGGTTCCTCTGTCTGAGGCTCAGGTTCTCTATCTGAAGAATTTCAGGTTCTTCACTGCCTCTAATCTGCTGTGATTTTTATCAAGAATAATGTGTTCTTTTCTCATCTTTCTGCTAAGTGTCCTGGCTTTCTTCACCTTGATCTCCCATCTGACTTCAGCTTTGCCTGTTTCTGTGGCCCCAGAACACATCATGCTGGGATACTATGCCACAGTCTCAAGACCTCGGAATCTACTCCAGCCCCGTTCTTCCAATGGAGAAGATTCCACATCCTCCTTCCGAGGCAGGAGCCAGGTGAACAGGGTAGTCCTATGGGAGAAATAACCTCCACCCAGCCTCATATAGGAGACTGGCTGTCAAAGCAGCATGAGAGGACATCCCAGGGTTCCCAGTGTGCCAAGCAGGAGCCATCCAGTTGAGGACAAGCTCTTCAACACAGTCTCCTGATGGCCTGGAACTTTCTTAACTTAGCCAGAGCAGAAATATGGACATCATTCAAGACACTGTGCAGCCCTATTTACAGCTGTCAAGAATCTTACTTGAGTGTGTGGCCCCAGTGTGGTCTTCAGGCCTCAGTCTCCCCACTTGACAAATGCACCTAACAACACCAGTGAACTCAGCCATCCAGAAGCTTCAGAAGATCCCTGGAGGTGCAAATGACTAGAAAAGGTGCCATTGAATTGAGGGATTAATGAACTGTTCTCAGAAGAACATTAACAAGCCTGCCAGCTCTTTCCTCTTAGAATTCAAGCAGCCTGATCAGGAGCAGACTGGTTAGGGCCCATCCTTGTTTTCTAAGAGACAGCAGGCACTCCAGGCCTTGAATTTGCATTTCACAGCTAGTCAACTCCTGATCAGAAACATGATCCTCAGTCATTCCTCATCAAGGGCAAACTGTCAGGGTAATTGAAAGCTCAGGCTGGGGAGGAGGGTTTGAGGGATGGCTGGAGCACCCAGCAGGGAAAGCAGAGTCACTGAAGGAACTGAGAGGGAGGCCAGCTTTCTGTCTGGTGAGGGCCACACACGGCAGAGGTGATGGATGGAGGGCAGAGGTGGGGCTGGGGAGAGACCGTTCATCTTCACATGGCACGGGAGGAGGTCCAGACAGGTGGGGAGCTTGCCCGGGACCAAGTTAGGAATGAAGCATTCGTTCCTACCTGCCAGGAAAAACATCGAAAGTCATCTTCTGCCTGCGGGAGAATTGGCGAAAGGAGAAGCATGTCTTGTGTACATGCTTCATCTCACTGTTAAGAGAAAGACGAAGCCCCGCCCCTCAACACACACACACACTCACACACACACACACACACACACAGAGGAAGCTGAGAACTAGGACAAAGTCATGCACCTTTCTGGAGTCAGGGGTCTGCCTTGCTGCTGGGTGAAGCCTTGGGGACTCGGGGATCTGGCAGCCTGCTGTCCCTAATTGCAAAAGGCAGCTCTGCTGGAGCCTGCCTCCCTTCCGTCTTGACTTCTGCAGGATATCTGGTTTCACAACAGGATCCTGCTGTGATGTGTTTTCCCAGCTTGGTGCAGAGCTTGGCGCTCCTATTCCACCTCCACCTCAGTGTTTCTGACTCCACCAATTTGCTCTTCCTCTGAAATCCAATAAGGGACTTCTTTTTTAATAATTAAGAAAAGATGTGAGTATATTTTCCTTAATTTTAAGAGTCTGTTTACTTCTTTGTAAACTACTGGGCCCAGCTACTTCCTGTCAAATTCCAAACCTAGAAGAAATGATGATCAATTTTGCAGAAAATTAGCATTTGTAATATTCGTGTTAATTTAATGTAGCAATATTTTATGATATTCTACAGGGAAAAGCTACATTCCAAGGGCTGCGCCCTCTGAAGCCCCTAGAAAACTTGCTCCCACCATGCCTAAGCAGCCCTCTCTGTAACAAGGTGCTTCCATAGGACAGGGCTGAGGGGAGCACTGGGCTTCCAGAACACACTCAGCAGTTTTTCTGACATTCCTACATTTTCAGGAGATTTAGGCCAGCATTTTACTTTTGAAGATCCCAAGCTGTATAATTTGTAGACTAGACTATAGCCTAGAGCTTTATATGTTAGATCCTTAGAAGTCAAAAACATAAAGAATATGGAGAATTATTAGCAGAAATGTCCTAAAAACGTTAAGCTACACTGATGGGAAAAAACTAAAAGAAGTCTGTGTGTGTATATCTGAGTAGTGCAGTGTTTTTCTATATTGACTGTTACCAGTTGACTTGTATCCCTTCCCCCAAATTTATATGGTGAAATCTTAATTCCCAGCCCCTCGAAATAGGGTGATGGAACATGTAATTATTAAGGTCCTTACAAAGTTAATTATCATACATACAGATGAAAGCCAGACTAACAGTCCAAAGAACATAAAACCCAGCAAATAATTAGTACACTAAATCAAGCTACAGTTTTTGTCTATGCTGGATTACAAATTTTTTCTTTGTCTTTAAGTCTCTGTTGTTGAATCCACTCAGTGCATGACACTTGTTATCACCACCTCAGAAAACTAAAATGCTGACTGCCACAGGTCTTGCAGGGGTTGAGGTCTGTGGTAGATGTCGTAATGCTTCTGCCCATATGGTTTATTTCATTCAGTTCCCAGGAACGCTCCACTACCTTGGTGTTGGAAAGTACCGTTTTCCAGACTGATAGTAGCTGAGAATAATCTTGGCAGACTAAACAGGCTGGGAGTTGGCCGTGATTGAAAGAAAGACTGAAGAGTGTTTCTTATTTTATTTTTTTAATATCACAAGCCAGGCATGCTTAGCTACTAATTTCATTCCTTGATTAAACATTAAAGTTCTGCACTGGCTTTGCTGAACATGGAATTATCTGTTAACTCGCAATCATGCTAAATTCATAAATCTAATTTGGCAATGGCATTAAGCCAGTAGCAAATGCAAGAGATTAACTTTTTTGAACTACCAGGACTAAAAATGGAAATTCTTCGAAAGTTATTGTTTTTTTTTTTTAATCGATTGATTTAATGTGACTTCCAGAAGCCACATACAAATCTTTTTAGTGCGGGGAAAAGCAGGAAATGAGGAAACAAAGCTCAGCTCCATCCAATCCACTGCTCAGGGAGCTCAAACAGAGAAAATATCTTCAACATCATCCTTGGTGGAGCTGACCTCTAATATAAGGATTCACCAAGTTGTACAGAGTTCACAGAAGTGAGGTCTGACTTCGTTTGTGAAGCTCTGGCAGGTTCCAGCTCTGCTCCAACACTAAGATGCTAGTGTCCTCTGCCCTCCAGGGTCTGAGAGTCTAACAGTGGACAGAAGGCAGTGAGCCTGCTGCAGTGGATGTGCTGGCGCACAGGTGTCTAGCAGCACAGCGGGAAGCTTTAGCTGGGAACCACATTTGGGATTTGCAGGAGCTCTTCAGCTGAGCCTGACAGCATGCCTAGACCCACTAGGAGAAGAAGGAAGGACAAGTCCCTCTGGAAGTGGGAACAGCATAAGAAAAAACCTGAGGCTGAGACACACAACCTTTCCCTAGCTGGGCAGGGTTTTGTCTGTCGTTCCATGGTATCATTTGAAAATAACGCAGAAAATAATGCACATGCGTTGGGAAGGATTCTTTAAAATCCCTTGCAGAGCCAGGATAGGGTGGACATAGATCATTCTCATTCTAAGGGTGGTGGTAGCAGTGGTAATGTTGCCCTCCAACAGTCATTTGGAAATTCCTGGGGCAATCTTTGCTTGTCACAGTTTGCGGGGTGATTGCAGCTGGTATCTCATAGGTAGAGAGCAAGGATGCTGCTGAATATCTTGTAACACACAGCACAGGCACCATAAGCAAGAATTTCCCAGCAACAAAGGTCCGCATGCAGAAGTGTGAGGGACTCACCCTTCACCCAGTGAATAGCAAGAGAAATGCAATGGCCATGGACCAGCCAGATGCTACCGAGGACTGGGAAAGGAGTTACTGTCCCCTGAGATGTGCATGGTACCAGGGGAACGGGATTGATCAGGAAGGAGGGAGGTAGAACTGGGTGATGAGTTGCTCTTACCAGGGTCACTAAGGACAAGGTCAATAGGACACTCAGCTTGACATAAGAAAGCCCCTTCCCATGGGCTCCTGGGGAGGATCAGGGTGGCCAGCACTTCATGACCCATGGCCTCATCTCTCATGGATTGCAGGGGCCAAACCAGTTTTGTAGAGCCTGATGTTCATGCAGTTTGAGAAGCCTTCCTTTAAAACGGAGAATGAGATGGGGCTATGCAGACAGACTGGGGTTCGGGCCTCATTGACTCTGCTGTGTGTCCACTGCACCAAGGGTGAAAACTGCCTGCATGTTCCCATCCCTGGGGCCATGAAGCAACGAGAAGATTTCTGCTCTGCTCCCAGCAGGAGATTCAACTGCACATGATGAAAGAGCCTGACTCACCAACATAGCCCTGGCTCTGCATGGAACAAGGCAAGGAGCAGCCTTTGGGAACTTGCTCCTACGGAGGAGGCAGACACTGGAGCCCTGGAGGAACTGACCATTTAGACACCATTAACGAGGTAGTTGCATGACCACAGAAAACTCTAGCCCTGTCCAAGGACCTCTTAGTCACTCTTTCATGACCTCCATGGAGATATCATGATACTCACCTTCTCTCCCCACCCCACCCCCGCCTCTTCCAACCTCTCCAGGGAAAGTGGAAGAAGCCCAGAGAGTGGAGGGCTCCCTCAGTTTCTCCATCTACAAAGTGTCCCCAGATGGAAGGGAGTCATGGGGTAGAGGGGGCATTTTTTAAGCTAAGAACAGTCCTCAGTGTCCACTGGTCCGTGCTTTCTTGCATGTTGGTGGTGTCATTTGCTTCCAGCTCTGTGAGATTGGTTGAATGCAGCAGCTCCTGTGTACCTGGCAAAGGACCCTCTTTGCCACATCCTTTACTGGCCTCTGGGACGTATATTCCTTGGGATAGGGCACTCCTAATTGAAAATTAGCCTCTTGCAAAGGAGAGAAAAAAAGCTTGAGAGAGCATGGTGTAGTGCTTGGCTGTGGACTGAGCGTGCACACATGTGTTGGACTAAACCAGACACCGTACATTATAACTTGGAGTTCATAACGAAACTCCGCCCACTGGTAGAGAATACACATAAACCCCAGCAAGCAACAATGGGGGGGGGGGCTTTGAAACCCATCCAGCAGACCCAGAGCAAGAACTCAAGATGGAAGAATCTTTAAAATATCTCCAAACTTGGGTTAAGCTCATGATTCTTAGAGACAAACTCAGATGGAGCTGACCACAGAACACTTGCTAAGCCTGAGACCCAGTATAACCAGGTGCCAGAGTGGACAGGCTTCCAGGCTGGCCTCTCTCACAGTTCTGTATCTCACTGAGACCCATGCCCCAGTTCCCTGTGAAAGAAGAGATGTGTCAGGCAAGAACAAGGTCTCAGGTGAAGGAATGTATCATGTCCAGCAAGAAGAGGGTCAGGGTAGAAGCAGGTAAAGGGACTAAAAAGAAATAACAGTAGCATTAATGTTCACCACTGTAGATGATGGCTTGCTATGCTCCCTTTACAGAAATGAAGTCGTTAATTACCACATCAAAAGACAGATGCTTAAATTATATAACATGGAGCTCAAACTCTGCAAAATACTTTCACCTTTATTATTCCGATTCAGTTTCCACAAAGCCCTGAGTAGGTGTCAGCGACAAGATTTGTCACTCTCATCTTGAAGACAAAGAAACAGATACTCAGGAGGGGCAGAGTCACCCACTATCGCAGGGTTTCCTGGGTCCCTGCACTTAGATCTCTTCAAGGAAGTCAGATGTGCTTCTTTGCAGTTCTTGCTACATCACATTGGGCCAGCAGAGGGCAGAAGAGAGCAACATTGCACTATTTCCCCAGGCCAGCCCGGAGGACATCACAGGACAGGTGTCAGGAATCCATTGACTCATCCTTTAAAAAATAATAATAACAAACTAATTCATTGTATACCTTACCAGTTGTTTGACTTGGACAAGTCACTTAATCTCTCAGGTTAGTTCTCACTTCTACAAAATGAAAAGAAATAGTATTTGTCTCATGGGGATGTCCTGTAATGCTTAAGCGATATACAGATACAAAATATTTTAGCAATACTAAAAGTAGTAGCTATTACTACTTGCAATTACTCATGAACAATATTTCGTTAATTTCTTCAATCATTTTAATTCACCAGACAATGATCCATTGGTCTGTTATGGATGAAGTAGCGCCCTAGAGCTGGAAGGGAGGGTGGGGGTGAGTCTCCAAGGCAATGAAGATTTGTGTTCCAAAGCAGTGCACAGTTTCTATAATGCTCCAAGAAGGAAGGAAGAAGAGGCAGGACATCTTCTTGGAGTGCTGGGCCTTTAGATACAGTTTGAAAATACGGGTGTTACAGGCGCCTGTCCAGATTGAAAGAACACACATCTCCAAGTACGGGGCTCACCCATCTTCATCATTAGAAGCCTGATAAGTGATTCTATCATGTGCTAGATCGGAGGAACCACTTGGTTGGACATTGAAACATACCTAGAACTGAATACCCTAAAGATGAGGGCTGTTAGGGTCCCTTCCCTGGGGTGTTTGCTATTCCCATGGGTGCAGAGAACTAGGTAAATATTAAAACAGAGGGATCGAAGGAGACACAGCCTGGGGGGATAGTGTGGGAATCTCTCCCTTCTCCTGGGTGATATGCGCTCCTGAGAATTTTCCCAAACATCCTTCCTCCTGTTTGAACCTCAGTTTCTCCATCCTTATAAAAGAAGCTGCGTCCCAATTGTACAGATGCCTTTCAGCCCTGATATCATGTAACTTTGATGCAGATATCACTGCTCAGCATGGCAGCCTATTGGATAAGACAGTAGTGGGAACTTCAAAAGAAATCTGCTCTTGCTTATTACAGCTTCTTGTTATTCGTGGAGAAAGTTCTTGCCCTTTGCTCTGGGCCTCGGGTTCCCCTTACATGCAGCCCTCACCTCCACTTCCTGTTTTATCTTCTTTGTGCTTTGCTTAAAATGAAACAAGCGGCTCACTCTTCCCCAGGGCCTTAAACCACGTCATTCTACCATTTCCAACGTCCTTTCTTTCTTCCAACCTTCACCTCCTTTTGCACTTGTGTCTCAGAGTGTGAGATCCCATAGGGCTTTGCTCAGGTCTGAGGCAACCATTTCTCCCAAATCTAGAAGCCTCTTTATGTTTCTCATGCCAAACTTGACACTGCTATTATTATCATCCTTTGATGTTCACAGAGTTCACTATGCAGTAGACATGATATAAATCATGTCTTCTTTATCTTGCTGACCCCTTTCACATGCATGTGACATTGATACTACTGCTATTTCTGTTTTATGGATGGAGCAACACAGATCCCGTGTGGTTAACTAATTTGCCTGCAGAGACTCTGCCTTGTAGTCCAGTAGTTTCTGCAGGTGTCTCATCACAGTGTGAGAGTGGCAATGCCTCCCGGCTTCCACAGATGCTGCCAATTCTGTAATTCTATAAGGAGACCCTGGAAACTGGCATTGAACTATACAGCTAGAAAAATAACATTGGCAGGATGAGCTGGGTGGGCGCACAGTACATGCTACCTGCTGGGCTACTTGAACGTTGGAAGAATCGCCAAGAAACAAAGAAACAAACCATCGAGCCAACGGCCTCATAGCCCAAGCCAATGAGCTCTGCCTGTGCCCGGCCCTTAGCTGCAGGAAGCTGAGAAAAATAGCCCATCAAAGGCATTTAGTTCAGATTCAAACCTAGGTAATGTTAGGAATGCGATTTTTTTTAAAGGTGAAGGTTCTTTTTAAAGATGAGAGTAGAAAATAAAAGAGTATCCCCAGCACAAGTGAAGTACAATTTTTTAATTCAGTTCCTGCATTAAAAAGAAGGGCAATGGGGGTAGGGGGTAAAGTTAAAAGAGACCCCTTTTGCAAGGCATAGGACACAACAGATGCAGGATGCTCTCCTTTCTGCATAGCTGCTTTTCAATTCAAGGAGTTGCCCAGAGGGGAGAAGCTGCCTGTCGCTCATGGTCCCAGTGGCAGCTAGCATTAATGGACTGTGTGAAACTGGCCCTCTGGGACAAGGTATTTGAAAAATGATTGCCAAGGGTTAAGAACCAGGAGGTTTATTCTTCATTTGTGCAGAAATGAATCTCAGATATATGTATTTTTTTCATTCTAGAAAATTTTTTCTTGGTTTTTCAACTCCCCTAAATGAACAGGAGGGGAGAAAAGTGGATTGAAGTAGTTTCAATTTGCAACAAGAGTGTAATTTCAGCTGATTTAAAGTGGGGAGCAACAGAGGTAATGATCACAGAAAGAGGCTGGAATTAGTTAATAAATAAGGTTCAAGGTCCCAAGCCTGACTTCTCTTTCATTATCCTTAAAAAACTGAGAACAGAAAGGTACGTGGTCCTATTTATCAACTTCCTAATAAAAGCAAAAAGTGGTGTATCCCATAGCTCAGGATCTGGACCACGCCTTGGGAGACACTGAGACCAAATCCAGAACCATCCTTTCCCTACAACAGGATTTGACTCAGAAAGGTGCAATGATTAATTACAGTTTCCCATGAGATTTGGCTGCTCCCAGCTCAAAGTCCTCATGGGCTGAGAAACCTGGATCCTGGTGTTTCAATAGCACAGGGTCTGACATTTCCCCAACAATGCACTAAATAATCTTTTCAGCCTCATCTTTCTCACAGTCCATCCCATTCTTGCTACCAGTCATAGAGAACTGCTTTCCTTAACTCGCTGGCTAGGGCTGGGACATCTTCCCCCCAGTGGAGGCTTGATGATGGGTTTGGGGGGAGGGTTAATAAGATAATGTGCTTGGATTTATTACTGGTGTGCATAAATGCTGAATTCACCTCAGTTATTAATATAGTAATTGTTATTTTTCTGTTTCCTCATAGGATAATAATGTTACAGGGGTTGTATGAGCATATGCGTCTTGGTGGCAGCACCATTTCACAACCTAATCTTATGTAAGACACAAAAGGAGGTCAAGGGATGCTTGGGATGTAAGCAAATGTGACACCTGCAGATTCGGAGCTGTGAGATTCAGAGTTTATATTCAGAGAGCAGAACACACCCGCGGAGTGATTGATGACAGAGCGTGAGATGTAGGTAAAGGTCCTGTGCAGCGCCCCCATGGAACGGGGAGGATTGTTCCCATGGGTTCTTAAGGTTTTCAATCTCCTAACGACATAGATCAGGGAAGAAACACTCTGAGAGCTCCAGGGACAAAACCCAAAGAAGCTTTTCCTGGGGTTAACATTCTGAGGAAGTCTCATATTTTATCTTTAAAACACAATCTAACTCTGTGGTCTCCTCTGTGATGTGGTCTAAGGTCAACACTGGAATGATAACATTCTAGGAAGAGGCACCAAGCTTACTGCACACGGCTGAAACGTGCACAATCAGCCTAAGAAACTCCCCTGTGAGTGATGGGTGGAGCCCCGGGGAAGAGTTTAGGAGGGAGAGAAATGTCTCAAGGTTGCATTTCAGAAAGATGGATGGGTGGGTTACAGAGGACCAGTAGGGGGCTGGGACACTATTCCAAAACCAGCTGTGGTAGTTCAGTGGGTGATCCAGCCAGGCAGCAGGGGATGGAGCAGCTATAGTCCGGGAAAGCTTCCTCACCACTAAGAGGACAGGCCGTGTTTTATAGTTGCTACAACCTTCACTTTTCCTCATGTTTAAAGTGGTGGTTCTTTATTTTAAAGGTTCGTGGTCCTGAGAATTCAGCATTCCTGTTAATGTCACTGACTCAAGACTGAAAACCTTCTCTGAATGCCTAGCACCTTAGCCAGCCCTTACTATCACTGCAGGTGGGCAGTTAAAGGGCAGGCATTTGTTTGGGGGAGTGGAGGTGGTAGAGTCATACAAACATCACTAGGAGATCTCTGTGCATCTGAAAGGTTCGTGAAGGGCTCTTTGGTCTTCAGTCCACACTGGTCATGGTTGATATGCCCATGTGCAAGATTGCTAGTGTCTGCTTTGGTCAAATTTGGGCTCTGTAGTCTGTGCCAGGGGGAGTGTCCTTGTGCCAAATATCCAGCCTTCTTTCCAGCCCACCCAGCGACGCATAGGGCCCCAATCTCTCCTCCCTTGGGGCACATGCCCTTCAGATAACCCACCTTGCACCTCTAAACCCTGCATCTCTCCCCTTCTCAGACATTCCACCTCCCTCCTCCTATTAGGCTTTCATACGCCTCAGTGTGTGGTTTGCTGAGTACCTGACAGCCCCACTTTATCAATACAGACAGGCAGGCAAAGCAACAAAAACAAACTCACATACAAAAGCAATCAACAGGAAGGAAAAATATCTATAACAGCAAACGCTAAACAGGAGTTTAAATCTCACAAACTTAGCCTGTAGTGTGCCTTCAGTGTTTTCATCACCCTTCCTGAGATACCCGGCCAAACATTTTAATGGCATATGTGTCCATGTTCATGCACACAATGCTCTGTATCCAAGGGCAGGGCACTGGACACAAGCTGGTCTGTGGGAGACTTGGGAGATGCTTAACAGGTTATAAAATAGTGGTGCCAATGAAGATGCTTCTGGTACCACAGGTGAAGAAAGTGAAGAACCTTTCCATGTTTGTCAGTCTGTTGATTAATGGATCTATATCTATAGATATAACTATATCCATCTGTCTATCTATCTTCTATCCATTTAGAATCTATCCACACTCTTACATATACAGATTTCTGAGTACATACTTTTTTGAGTTTGTTGACTTGATCATTATTCCTGTGAAAATGAGCAGAAGTAGATTCTGTTGTGGGAACACATTATTCTTTCAAGACACACCTTTACTGATTGCAAAGAGATGCAGTCTGAGAGATTTCTGGAGCAGCTAAAAGCTAGGGCAGGTACTATAGGTCCCCAGCTTTTGAAGTTCATGGAGATGAAATCTGATTGCTTACCAAGGAATGTCTCTCTAGGCAACTGGCCTTCACAGCTAAATGCAAAACTGATATGTCAAAAATCCCAATATCTGATATTGACATTTATCTTCAAAGATGAGAATGTTGTATGAATTTTAGGTCATATACAAGGGCTTCTGATACTGTCTGCTTCAGGGACCAGATATAGCTCAGAAGACTCTCTTGTGATCCCAGATTCAAGGAAAGAGAATGCAGTATTGCCAAGAAGCCTTTTGCTAGACTGGATGTATCTTAGTTGGTGTGAGGAATTTATCTTTGCAAACAGTACTACACCGAGCACAGGACTGACTCAGCAGAGGTGATAATGGACACTTTATACTAGGTGGTGATTATGGGCACTTACTCTATACTCTATACTAGACTGGATTCTGGACATTTTACTAGTACCACCTCATCTAACTATCACTTCCTCCCATACATGCCTAAGCTAGGTACTGAGAAGAAACTGAAAGGTGTGGTTAGCAGAATCAGCACCCCCAAAAATGCCCATGCCCTGATCCTTAAGACCTGTGAATATGCAACCTTACATGGCAAAAAGGACTTTTCAAGTGTGATTAAAGTTAAGGAGTTTGAGAAAAAAAATTATTCTGGGTTACCCAGATGGGTCCAATCTAACCACATGGGTTCTTGAAATTTCTGGTTCCCCAGCTGCCAAGTCAGAAAGAACTTGGCCCTCAACTTCTTACCCTGAGAGTAGAGTCATGATCAAGGAAGATGGGAAACTTCTAAAAGCTAGAAAAGTAGGGATGGATTTTCTTTTATGGAGGAATATAGTCCATTGACAGCTGGATTTTAGCCCAATGAGACCCAGTAAGCTCTTGGTTTCAGATGAGTGAAAAGGTTAGTTCTTCTAAAGATATATTAAATACTAAATATGTGTTGTCTTAAGCCATTGCGTTTGTGATAATTTGTTACAGTAAAAGAGATCTAGGACAGATTTTCAGAAAGTTAAACAACACAGGTAAGAAGGAATAGAGTTAGGACTAAAACCCAAGCAACCTGGTTCCAAAACCTATGCCCTTAAGTACTAAGCTCATGACTGATTTTACCATCATTTTCAACTTAGTGAATAAAATACATGAAGGAAGAAAGGAAGGAAGCAAAGGTAAGACAACAAGTCAAAGAAAGGAAAAAAGAACAGAGAGACCATTTGTAAGAAATTGTTTTATCTATTTCCATTCCTTAAAGGTTTCTTCTCAATGATAACTATAAAACCCTGTCTCTGTCTCAGTCTCTCTCTTTCTCTGTGTGTGTGTTTCTTGTCTTTCTGTCTCTCTCTGTGTCTCACTCTCCATCTCTTTCTCTCTGTCTCTCTCTCTACCTGACTCTCTCTCTTTCTCTTCTCTCTCTGTCTCTCTCTCTGTCTCTCTCTGTCTCTCTCTCTACCTGACTCTCTCTTTCTCTCTGTCTGTCTCAGTGTGTGTGTGTGTGTGTGTGTGTGTGTGTGTGTCCCTTTCTCCGCCTTTCCCACCACATTGTTGGAACCATGCACAAATAAGCTTTATAAAACCCATCCCAACCCATTGTGTCTGAGCATCCCTTTGGTTGGAGCATGGTTAGATTTTCAAGGTATCAAGATGCCTGCAAGCATACGACCTCATGGCCTTGCACTCCCCTGGTAGTGTCTGGATGAGTTTTAGGAAGTGTCTTCACTCACCAATGACCAAGCCACTTCACCCATTTTAGGCTAATTTCACTTTCTGACTAGGTCCCCTCTGCTACCTGCTTAGGCCACAACTAGAGTTCCCTGATTTAGCAAATTAAAAGCAAAAAGGGCATCAATTCAAATTTCAATTCCAGGTAAACAGTGATTTCTTAGTATAAAAATTTCTCAAATTTGAATGAGACATTTTTATACTTAAAAACTATTTATCTAAAATTTGAATATAATTGACCATCTTGATTTTCTCTGGTAAACTGACAGACAGTCGACCAGCAGAGAAACTGTCCTGGTTCAGGAGAACTTGACAGCCCTTTTGAAGCATGCTGGGGAGAGCTATTCTGGGCCAGCACGGAGCATGACATTTCTTACGTGTTCATCACAGAAGTGATGAACAGATCCCCAACTCTGAAGACAGATGTGGAAAGGTAAAAATGTGGTGGAAGTGAGCTGGGACAGATAAGAGATCTTCTGACAGGCCCTCATGACCAGGAAAGTACTCCCCAGTCACTGGACTTCTAGACAATTCTTCCCATGGTTCTATAAGGCAATAGTAAACAAAGACAAATGGAATGATTCACTCTTTGAGACCTTTGGGCCTCTTAGTTCCCATAGTAATTTGCCTATGATGTGGAACTCCATATCATACCTGTTTGTGGAATACCTTTTGGCTTCATGCCTTCTGCACCGGGACCCCTAAGTCAATGGTAACCTCTGTCACCCACTCTAAATCCCTCTAACCCTGCCCATTATTTCTCACATTTTTTCAACCATTTCATTGGTTGTTGGGAATTCAACCCTCTATCAGTCATCAACCAATTAATAAATAAAATTGAGTGCCTACTCTGTACCTTAAAGTATGTGTTAATTCTAGGGGTAAAGACTTATGATCAACCTGAAAAAATAAGATTTGACTATCTGGAGGGAAAAGGAGCAAATGACAAAATAGTTCTTTCGTTCATTAAAAAAAAACCTCATTAGATGTCTTTTGCAATGTTGGATATAAGGGCACTGAGAACAAGGCTGAGCTCACACAGATGAAGAGAACCCGAGAAATGAACAGTTGCTGGAATAACCAGAGTAAAGGCCTATAATCCAGCCTGGAGATTTGAAGAAGGGTTTGGTGAGACAAGGAGGTGCAATCAGTCTCTAGAAAGATAATTATGTGAATGAAGTTCTTCGGGCTGGTTGAAGATGGAGTAGAAAGGCAGAAAAAGAGGAATATGCAAAAGGCCCATCACACATGAAAGTTTAAGATGTGCTGTGAAAATCGCCAGTGGTTCGACCTGGCTGGAATGGAGGGAGGGGAGCAGAGGTGGTGGGGAGGACCTAACGTGTGGCTCTAAAGGTGAGGGGTGAGATCAGCGCCGTGGTGTAGAAGGAAAATCCTCATGCAGAGATTGGACCAGAACCAGAATGATTTCTTCTAATGGCAGTTCAGTACTCCTGGGGAAGAAGAGCTGAAAGAGATGGGGGTTTTAGGCAAATCTGATAGGCTTTCAAGGTAAGTGCTAAATTGCCGTGAGGATACTCTGCCGCAAGTAGGGGTCTGTAGAGGCAGGCAGAGTATGGCACTGTGAGTGGTGTTTACTGAGTCAGTGATTCTCCTGGTTGGCCCAGTTTTCATACAAGATCATCATAACAGGTCAGTAAGTTGCATGTTACCTATACAGTCCACACGAGAAAAACTGAGTTTAGAAATATGTAATTTCCACAAGATCACATGGTTAGAGGCTGAATTGGTAGCAAATTCCATGTGAATTCAAAGCCACGGGGAGATGCTCCCTCTCTTCACCTCCCTTGGAGATCTTTGAATATTTAATTCTGCCTCCTCCATGCATTGTGTAATTACATGGAGAAAAATCTATTCACTAGAATTCCTCCTGCTGTGAGACCACTGAACTTGTCTGGAAAACATACTCTGGTACATTGTTCTGGCGTGGAGTGTAAAGAGATCTTGAGAGCACACTCAAGAGCAAAGATGGTCTCCGGATTGCGACACCTGATTCTGGACTGTTGGTTGCCACATTGACTTTGCATTTGAACCTTAAACATCTGTTTATTTGTTCACCCTCTGGCCTCAGTGCCTCCAAGAGCCTCAAAGAGAAGCATCGTCTTCAGAGAATCTAAAGCCTGAGTCTCAACATGGCTTTGCCATTATTTGTGCCTTGTTGGGTATCGACCCCATATCAATGGATAAAGAAAGAGTTGAGTCTTAGCCCTCTGTGGGTTTATTGTATGATGCTCTTGTCTACAGAATTTGCACTAATGCCCCATTAACATGTAATTTTAAGCACATTTCATATGAGTGTATGCATTTGTTTATAAATTGTATACACCAACTGCTTTTCCAACTGTGGAAATAACACAACACAAAATAGAAACATTTTCTTTAAAAAATGAGGCACTGATGAAACAAACAATAGCAATTTAAAAATGTTAATAAAAGATCATCAATGACATGATGTATTTACATTCAACAAAAAGTCATTTGAACAATTACAACCATTTTGGTTGCCTTTTCTTTCCCAGTGTGATTACATCAGAGTTTATTTTGGCTTAGAAATCTGGTGGATGTTGAGATCGTACCAGGAAAACTACCGCCCTTGCACTGTTAACATCATTTTCAGCCCACAGATTCTTTGCAGGAATATTTTGAAGCCATTTGTCTGTTTTGTAAGAGTTGGTTTAGTTAAATGTGCAGAATGCTTTGTAAAAATTCTATTACTGGGCACGTGTGGACTGACTCCATCATGGTTCATTTACAAGTTAAGGGACTGGGGAGCCCTGCTTTGTAAACTCTCTACTCTTTGGAGCTTTCCCCCACTCCCCTATGGATACTCGTGGGCAGTATGTGAAGTGTGATCTCGTGATTGGGGACTGACTAAAGGTGCCACTACCAAGGTGTGTTGAATTCACGTTTAATCTTCTCAGCACTCACTGTGTCATCTCGTATATCCCACCTTGGAAAGTTTGAACCTGCAGAATGGGGCATAGGTGGATGAGGCAAAGGGTCACATGAGGCATGTTTAAATATCTGCTGTGATGTGTGTAATGAAGGAAGCCAGGTTGCGAGAGGACACAAACAGGCTCCCACTGTCCAGCTGACCAGGATCTCTTCCTTGAGAATGTTTATTGTGCTGAACTCTGAAGACAGAAAAAAGAGCTCCCCAGAGAAGAGCCAAGACAAAGACATCCAGCGACAGGAAATAACAATTGGAAGGGGGTCCCCGGGATGCCTGCACAGTGTGGTTAACAGAAAGCAAGTGACCGTGGTGGAAGTAAATGCTGACATGCTGGGAAAAGGGAACTCTGATAAGAGGCCTTCCATAGGTGGTGCTGAGAAGATGCTGGCACGGAGAAAGGCTGGAATGGAAGATCAGAGGGGAGCAGCGGCAGAAGCAGAGAGCTCACTGAGCCCCTTGTGAGAACAGCTTGGGGACAGCCAAGTGGGGACCATGGGACTCTGAGGAGAGCTGCCTGAGTGCACTGGGATTCAACTGAGGACATCCAGGAGACAGAAGACATTAATAATGAGAGCCAGAAGTGTGCGGGGAAGGGAAGGATCCATCCACAGCACTCAGAGTCGCCGGTAAAACCCACACCAGTCATCCCCTGATGAGCTTTCCCTTGTTGGAACATTATAGTCAGTGTCCTCATCTCCACGCTGTGGTATTAAATTATGAATTAGTTTCTACACCACATGGCACTTGCAGACAGCTCAACACAGCTCTGTACAAAACTAGTGACACCAGGGAGACTTTTTAAATGAAATATAAATTGTCTTATGTCTTCCCTTTAATTAATACTACCTCCACTGATGATCTAATCAGAAGATGCCACAAATATATGGTATCACACATTTACTTCTTGCAAAGATTGAAAGAAGAAACAACAACAACAAAAAAATACCATGCCATTAGCCATTAGACTCAGCCGCACTCATGAGCAAAACACTTCTCTACTCTGGAGAAACACATTAGGATTCACTAGAAGCCATTTGCAAAGCTCATACTGAGAAACCAATATTTATACTGGGAAGTATTTGTGTTCTTGGAGATGGCATCGTAGAAGCCAAAGAGCAAAACTACTGGACTCAGACAGACCCTGAATGTTGGATCCACCCTGAAAGCTCTCTGAAACCCAGTTTCCTCATTGGTAAAATGGGAAACAGTTATTTACCTTGCAGGATTATTATGAGGATTAAGTGAAACAGTGAACTGTGGATAGCTGACATCTCTGTTGCAATCTGTTTTCTCCATTTGTGTGTGTGTGTGTTCTGTGACACCAGAGAGTACACATGCAAGTATATATGCAATGTATGCTCTGTATGCATGCAAGTGTATGTATGTGGAGACTTTTCTGTGACATCATCCAAAAAGAGCTGGCAAAGAAGCTATAACTGACACTCCTTCTCCCTTTAATATTTCTTCATAATTCTAAGGCAAACACAACCCTTTTGGAAAGTGTGGAAAATTTTTAATCTCCCAACTCTGTGTTTGTTTATTTCATTGTTTGTGTGACTAGGGAGTGAACCAAAGGCCTTCATACTGAGCCAAATTCTATTGTTTTTTATTTTTATTTTTTTTGAGATAGATTTTCTCTAAGTCACTGAATTGTGCAGGCTGGTTAGTTTGCAATCCTCTTGCCTCTGCCTCCCAGAGTACTGGGATGACAGACCCAACTGTCATTTTCATGACCTACTTACTGGTATGTGACCATCGAGGCAAGTCATTTGGTGCTTCTCACATATAACTGTGTCTTAAATATCCTTAAAACTCATCTTTCAGTTCTGGGTAGAAAAGTAAAAGAAGGTAGGAAGAACTAGAAGCAGACAGAGAGAAGAGAGAGAGAGAGAGAGAGAGAGAGAGAGAGAGAGAGAGAAAATACCAAAAAATCAGAAGCACTGACAGAGATTACCTTTTGTCAGACTCTGCTCCTAATTCACAACACATTTATTTACTTAATCTTCTCAGCAGTCCTGTGAGTATGGAATCCATTTGGCCTCCACTTCAGAGACGAGAACACTGAAGCTCTACCACTTACCTGCAGTGTGGCTTGAGGCAGCGGCTGAGCTTCAGTTTCCTTACCCCTCAGGTGACAGAATCATGATGATCTCCACCTTGCCAAGTTTTCTGGTGAGGGCTAGACAGGACAGTACACATTAGGGTCTCTTGCTGTGTATGTAAGATGAAGTAGAAAGTGTCATTTATCAAGGAAGAATGGAGCAAAGATGGTCTCATTCTTTTCTCCCAAGAGTCTTGGAGGGAAAAGGAACACAGGAATGAGCAGAGGAGAAGTGCAGCCAAGTCAGGCGGGGGACCTGTGCGTCCTGATGAAAGGAGAAGGGAACAGAGCAATGACATTTAGCCGGACAGGACCTGTGGGGCCAGTGATGAGCAGATGTCTGGGTCAGTCTTATGGGGTTTTGTTTCCCATCAAAATACCATAGCTCCAGAATTTAAAGCTACACTGAAAATAAATCTGATATATATATATATATATATATATATATATATATATATATATATTTGTGTTTGTTTGTTTGTTTGTTTTCCAGTACTGGGGATTAAAGCCTGGGCCTTTGTACCGAGACAAGATTTTACTAAATTGCTAAGTGTCCCACACTGGGCTTGAACTTGAGGTCCTCCTGCTTCTGCCTCCTGGAATGCTGGGATTACAGGATTATGCCACTTTACCCATCTTGCAAACCGCTATTATCTTTCCAGCCCTTGAAGTATTTCTCCACATCAGTTCCCACTTCTGAATCCAACTAAGAGAGTTAGGTCCTAATGTCACTCTCTCATCTAAACTCGAGTTCTTGGAGGAAAGATATGAAGCAGAGAAACAGATAGGGAAACTGAGGCCCAGAGTCATTCAATGTCTTGTTCAAAGCCATGCCACCAGACTCGGGGAGGTGGAGTACATCTGTTTGGTCATATGGCTTCAGGGTACTCTGTTTACATTTATTCTACCAACCAGTGGCCCTTGGAATTTCACAATGAAGCAGAACAAATTGAAGCACTCAGGCCTAGATGTGCATCTTCTGACTCCTAGTCTAGTGCTCCTTCCGTGATGCAAAGGAAGCGGCTCCAAGTCACCTGCCTTTGAAGAGTATAATGCTCAGAAGGGCGGGCTCTGTTTCGGAACTTTGGCTTCTTAAGATCAAGAGGTTAATTGCCAGATGAGTCCAACTTAGCCCAGGCGTTGGCTGGTGAAGGCAAGTATGGAATGAAGTTTCACCCCAGCTGAGCGAGAGGGCAAAGGAAAAGAAGGTGTGCCCGCATAAGAGGGCAGCACAGGCAGAAGGAGCTGAGGGAGTCAGAAGCAGCCCTTTTCATGGAGTTTGGTCACACAGAGTCAGAGCACTGCTAGGACAGTCCAATCAGAAAAATTGCCAGAAGACCAGAAAATAAAGGGCGGCATGAGGAGGCATTGGGATGGAAGCTGGGGTCAGGGCTAAGAAGCAGAAACCCAGGTTAATCTGGAGGTGTCGTGCATGCACAGTGGGCTTGTTGGCTGGCAGGCATTGTGCAACTGGCCTGGAGGCTACAGTGGCAGGACAGTGCTCAGGAGTCCCAGGAAGGAGCTGGAGTGGCTGGGATTGGGGATTGTGTGTGTCAAGCAAAATGAGCTAATATATGTAATAAATGTAACTCCTTCCTAATTATAATAAACAATAAAATACCCCCAGGGAACTGCAGAAGGTGGGAGACATAATACAATACCCAGGTGCAGTGGACAGTCACCTAATTTCTAGTGATTACACCAGAGTCCTCTGCCATGCATCCTGATGCCATCTGAATATTTGATCCCCTCCAGATTCACACTGGAGCCTAATCTCTCTGGCAGTGGCATTAAGAGGTGGGGCCTTCAAGAGATCATTGGACTAGGAGGAGTGTCTTTGTAAAAGGTTATGAAAACCCCTTTTCCCCTTCCACTTGGGAGGACACAGCAAGACGGTACCAACTATGAGGAACACACTTCACAGATATGAAATCTTGAGCTTTGAGACTTCTCAGCCTTCAGGCCATGAGCACTAGCTTTCTATTCTTTGCACAGCCTGTTGGTATATTCTGTCTTTTCGGTCTTGCAGACTTGAGCTATACGTAAGATATTTTGGTAGCCCATCCCGAAGGGACAGACACGTCAGTTCTCTTCCCTTGCAGAACAAACTGCCTTCCATGGCATAGAAAAATTACCCAGCATGGCTCTCTGGTAGCCATGCAGCATCTCATGAAGGAGTTTTCCCCTTGTCAAAACCCCTTTGTCCCTATGTTGCAGCCCACTGAAGAGCATTGCTCTGACCTTTTGACTGTTGTGAGAGTCTTCACAGATCTTTGGTTTCAAACCAGACCCGACTGTCTTCTCCCTTTGCACCACTTGCCTGCACCACTTCCAAGAAGAGCAAGTCGGGCTGAGCACAGACGCAAGCCCAGGATTTCTGCAGGGTTCGTGAGGTGTTTTAACAAGCTTAGGTGCGGACCAAGTGGGCTGTCAGCCCCAGGTCTTGCCACTGCAGTGTGTTGTCTTACCTTTCTGTCTCTGGACTGGCTTATTGCAGTAGGCAAAGGGCAGGCCCAAGTGGTATGAGCTAATTATATCCCTGAGGAGTTGTTAGAAGACAGCCAGCCCCTCACTTCCCCAGGGTGCTGATTAGCTCCAGTGCACCTCCCATATTCTAATCGTGCCCTTTATTAGATCGCTGTTGGATTCTGACTGTTTAATTCAGAGTTGCCTTTTCTAAACATCCTGGAGATGACAATTATGCAACAGACGTTTTTTAGAACCTGCCAAAGCTATCTGAAGCCACTGACTTAGGAACTCTGATGACCACGTTGCTTGTTTTAATATAAACTTTCTAGGGAGCTGGCCCAAAACCTTATGCCAAAATCTTTGCATACTGTTACCCCCCCTGCCCCGTTCACTCCCCAGGCAACTCATTTAGTTAAGTGGTTTTGCCTCATGCAGGTTGTTTTGTAATTGGGGTGATTATTCATTCCCACCTCAAGACAGGAATGGGAGGAAGAGGCTGGCTCAGGACCCCAAATATTCCACCTTGCTTCCTGCTAAATTTGATAATTTATCTTGCTCTGAGTGTTTGATTTTTGGGATTTGAGAACCTGGCATGGGGTCAGCCAGTCCCAACTGTTTCATGGCCTCTGTTTGGAAGGAAAAGCTACATTGTTGTGGTGAGGTCAACTCTGGGGAGCAGGGCAGAGAGAGCTTTGCTGGGCAGTGAGGAAGACATAGGGACCCAGAACCTGGCCAATCAGTGTGCTGCATTTTCCAATAGAGGCACCCCCAGATGGGGTGCTCTGTCTGCCCTCTCCTGCACACCTTAGTTGTATGTCTCCATCAGGCATCCCGAATGAGAGTGGCAAGGACACTAGGATACAAGGACACAAGGACACAAGGATACAAGGACAGTATCCCTGGACTTCCATAGGAGAGTATGTTCCTATTACTACAGAGAAGCATAGAGCCATATCGGGAAGTCATTCATGCCCTTTTCACTAGTGACACATTGGGCACCCCTGGGCCACCACAGGGGCAGCTTCTATCCCAGACACTGTCCAAGGTATCTCCCTCATACTTGTCATTTTGCTTCTGGAATCCAGCCTATGTTTGAATGGGTCATAATGACATCCATCACTGGCCTTTTACCTCTATGGGAACAACCTCTCTTCCAACAATATCCTCATTCTACTCATCCTTCTTTATACTTGTTTGATTTTAGCAACCTTTAGGGTCACCAGTCAGAGGGCCTGTCCATGGCTTTTAGCCCTGTAGAAAAAAGGCTTGCTGAAGATGCGTTTGACGAGTAAACAGACAAATATGTCAGTGTGACAAGAGCCAGGATAGGGAAGCTATGGAAACGGTGCAGTGACATACAGCACAGGCTTGGAGCATCAGCAGGTCTTTCTGCAAGGAAAGACTTCTAAGTGAGACCAGAAGAAGAGGGGGCATATTCCAAGCAGAGAGAACAATGTATTAAAAGGTTCAGACCAGAGAAAACAGAGGAAGTTCAAAAGAACAGTGGCACAGATCAGCCCTGCCTGGGATGACCCTGGGAATAGCCATTGAGTTCACTCCCAGAAATGGGAACATATTGGTCCCAGTTCATCCACATTCGGGATCAAGAACATACCTAGAGATCATGGGAAAGCAAGAAGTTAATGATTTACAATAAGAAATTAGTTGATGGCCTTTTTTTCATGAACATGGCCTTCGTGTCAGGTAGGGTTAGTCTATCTTCTTGTCTCTTTCTCTCTACATGTTCTTTACTTCAGTATTATCCCTCTATTAAAGAGTTAAGAATTTCTATTTATTCTTATACTTGCCTAATATTATGATGAACATCTCTGAGCATAAAGTCTTTCTTTCTCCTTCCTTTTCAGATTCAGTTTCTAGGAAAGTGTCTCATGGCTGGAATTTCTAGTGTAAATGTTACAAATATCCTAAAGGTCCTTTTTGTTCCTACTGTATCATTCTGTTTTTAAAAACAAACAATAAAAAATAGAAATGATAATACTCTCCCCTCCAAAACCCAAAAGTACTAACATGGTTTGAACCAGAAGTCAGAACCAGAATTTAACTTTGTTACCTAGGTAAATATTAAAAAAATAAAAAGAAACATTCTCTCCCTTCAGTATAGATCTAGAGAATTCACTGAGATTCTTTTTTAATATGAGGACTGAATAAACCACTTAACACTCAATTCTTGGCACAACAATTACCTACTGCTCTATTTTATTGGACAGGAAAACCATCAACCATCATTTTGGCAGTAATCATACCAAAAGTAGAGGTGAAACCTTGGAGACCACACTCTCACTAGGATGAGATATATAAGGAATAGAGCTTTGTGGAAGAGCTATGCAATCGAGCAAAATGCTAGGTGTGGCTTCAAGAGCACTCAGATGGAGTTGTCAAAGGCAGACAAGCAGGAACTTGGGGCCTAGTAGGAGTCTGTGGTATCAGTGCCAAGGGCTGGGGTGAGGAAGAGATCACCATCAGTTGATTATAGTGGCAGCTAGAAGGAACCCAAGAGTCACATCCATTTTCCAAAGTGTAGAAAGACAGATAAATCTAAATCAGAGCAATAATCCAAAAAATAAGTGGGGCTTTTTGGCCTTACACATTGCAGAACTGGAGAAAAAATTTGGAGGGGAAATAGGAAGAAATGACCATAAGCCGGGCATCATGCCAGGTGTTTACATATACCTAACTTGTACAGTAATATTGGACAACAAGCAGCTTTGTTCTAATTTTACAGGGAGTCCAATCTTCAGTCTGTGAAGTAGAAGGGCTTTTCCCTAGATGCCAACTCTAGCTGGTGATTTGCTCAACACTGGGGCAAAGGTAGAATCAGTTGGAGCTGGAAAACAATTCAAAAGAGCTACAAATGGCTCCAGTGCAGGGAGCACAGCTGACCCTGTGGAGTAACTGAGAGAAGACAGAAGCCAGTCAAGACTGCCTGAGGCTGCTGCTTTTTTTTATTTTAAGACTTAAGAGATATTTTTGAAAGAAAAAAAGTAAGGTATGCAATGTATGAGGATGACTTAGCATTGTGTAGATCTTTTGCCTCATTTTCTATCTGTCATCTATCTATCTATCTATCTATCTATCTATCTATCTATCTATCTGTACTAGGAGTTAAACATAGGACTTTCACACCCAAATCTTTTACATTTTATTTTGAGACAGTCTTGTTAAGTTGATCAGGCTGGGCTAGAACTTGTAATCCCCTGCCTCAGCCCTTCAGGGTGTTTGGATTACAGACAAGCATCACCACATTTGGCTGCTAATTTTTTTCACGACTGCCTTATTCCATGTGTGCTAGCCTTCACTTAACTTGCAAGCATTTTTTTACTCTGAGAGCTCTGGACTCCAAACCCCAGCCAGTTGATTGTACCAAGCATACTGACTTCAGAATTCCGAAAGATGCATTGGCTTTCATGAACAATTTTGTTCCTACCTCCAAATCTTATCTCATACCTCTGACATCGTATTGCTATAGCACAGAGACTTCAATGACTACTAGGGAGAGGGCGAACCTGTCAGCCCTTGCATTTTATTTCTTCTAGGTCAGGAACAGGTCACCCTGATTGAGGCTCAGACTCAAGAAACCAAGCACATGAAAAGTTCAGACCAGAGAAAATGGAGCAGGTTTGGAAGTGCAGTGACACAGATCAACTTTGTCTGGGAGGACCGGGTGGACAAGCTTTGAGTTCTGTTCCAGAAACAGGAGCAGATTGTTCCCAAAGCATCCACAATCTTGGCATCAAGAACATACCTTGAGATCACAGAAAACCAGGAAGCTATAGGAGCCTCCTTCTCTCCCCTCACCCAGCCCAGATGTGCTGCCTGGATTTTGCTGAAGGGAGCAAACCGGGTGTCATGTCTTCTTGTGCAAATTCTTCACCTCTGTACCTCCAATTAAAGCCATAATGAGTTCTCTATGTTCTTGAGCTTTCAGACATGGAAGAAGGCAAAGAGATTCTGCACTGGTTTCATTGCTACTTAGTACCCTGTCCTCCCCGGGCAGTGTCTTGCATCACCCTTACAATAACTGCATGATATTAATAGATTCATTTTGTAGATGAGAAAAACAAGTTGCAAAAAGGACGTTAATTATAGTAGAGAGAACATTAGTTTTGGGTTTTGATGGAACTGAAATCAGTTCCAACTCATTCCTTCTGAAATCTGTGGTTCCCTCATCTGAAAAAGTGGCTATAATGGTTACCTGTTGGATTGTTTTAAGGAACAGATGAACCATATACACAGATTTTCCTGTGCAGACCTGTCCCACTCATACATACAGAACTCCACAAACCATTGCTGTTACATGTTTAACTAATGATAACAATAATAAAGTTCATAGGTCATAATGATGTTTACCTTCCTGTCCTCAGCTTTGGGTACTTCCAGATCTATGTTCTTTCTTCCACATCGCCAGTTCTGAAATTAAGCAAATCGTCCTAATTAAAAGACTGGGAAATTGGCCAAGGCAATCTATTGCTTTCTTATACTTCTGGGAAACCTGAACTCTACAGAGTAATAAAAAAATAATACCAAGTGCCTGAGATAGGAAACACTGGCAGATCTACAGCCAGGGAGACAGAGAGAAGGTGTAATTGGGCCCAGCTTCTATTCGCTACAGCTGAGGTCAAAATACTCATTCCACATGACTGCACCAATTGAGGATTTTTAAATTGCATCAAGAAATAGTTCCCTCCACCCTAGGAAATTATGTGTGCTGAGCTCCTAATATTTTTAGGTATGCTATACACTATTTTATGTAATCATCTCAAACAACCTAAATGAAGTTAAATGATGAAAAATGCTGTGAAGGGAGGAAGAGAGTTGCCAGGAGGGGTGAAGCTGTTTTCAGTGCATGGTTGGTAGAGACCTATTGGATAGATGCCATTGGAGCAGAAAGCTAATGATTTAGAACTTAAAATATTCGCTGACACAGAGCAGGAAGGAAGGCCAGCAAACTCTCCTCTACTATCTAAATCCCCAGTTTTCTCCACTCTGGGAATAGCAGCAATGATCACCTGCATCTGAATGAACTTTAAGGTCTGAAGCCTTTTATGGTCCAAAGTCATTATTTTAACACTCATAGCAATAGTCTCTCATTACCAGCTTTGTCTCTTCTAGCTTTGTTAGGCGAGGTGTGTCCTAGGCCCTGGCACTTGGTCACTCACATTCCTGAACCTCTGGAGTTTGGGGGAAGGAATTAGAGAATGTGCAAAGTCTAATACAAACAAGCAAACTCCATAGATGCCATGGTCCTGTCACTGCCTAGGTGGCAGCCCTCCGAGATGAGAAGTCATCACAACTTGGGTCAGCCACAGGGCTGTGGGGTGCCTGGCTCTGGTTTTCTCAACACATGTCAGCAGGAAAGCAAATAGCAGGAAAAGAATGGAAAGTTAGGGTTCAAGGTATGATGTGTGGAGCTGGTGGGCCCAGTGTCAGGTCCACTCTTCAAATGTGACTTTGTGTAAGACGCTCGTGCTCTCTGGACCTCAGTTTTGTTATCTGTAAACCAGAAGTAATTCTAGGATCCAAATTGTCAGAAGGACTGCACAAGGTCGTGGCCACTGGGGACATGTTGCTATGACTTGGTACCTGCTGGCTATGACTAAACCTGCATAGAAATATGAGGAGGATCAGGGACATTCAAGGATCCTAACATCATTCAGCCAGAATCCCCAGAGTCCAGTCAAAACACAGTTCTCCTCTCTGTCCCAGCATGGATTAGGTTCTGCCCACCTGGGCCACTTTCAGAAAGACTGAGAACAGCCTCTGTTCCTCCTCACATCCCTGAGTCCTGATCCTTTTGCCCTAGGACCTAAAAGACCAGCCCCAGTCTCCCATATGCCAGTTCTTACTGGGAGCCTGTTAGGACCTAGGGAAACAGATATGTTGGCAACTCTCCCATTGCACAGGTGGGCAAACAGATGAGGCCCTTCGGTTACAGCAGCCCCCTCTGACACACGTGTACACATACATGCACACTCATGCATACACACCACTCTGGGGTTCCTGCCATGCAGCCCTGGAAGGTGGGTCACCTCCCTCCTCATATACCTTGAAGTGTAAATTTTCCCAGAATGCTTTGTTCAGGAGCAGGGAGGCTGTATTTTTCACATTGCTCTTGTCAAATCTTCTTCATTCTTCTGATGTGTGCCATGAAGATCCTGTCTCTGAGTAGGAAGAGTCCAGCTAATGGGCTGATACAGGACCATAGCTATGACTCGAGCATGTGTCTTATGACCTGGCTGTACCCTCTGCAATGAACGGGGGCCCCTTGAAGACAGGCTCTTCTTTACTGAATCAGATAAGATGGAAGAGTAGGCCTGCAGCTTGAGGAGGCAAACTCAAACCCTTGCTCTCTGATGTGGAATGTGAGCTGTAAGCTCCCTGATGCTGCAGGAGAGGTGCTACCGTCCTGGTAACCATCGCAGCCCCGTCCTGACACCATCAGCAGGATAGCTACCAGTGTACCTCCAAAGAGTGGGAGCTGCTCCTCCAGAACTGTCAGGGTTGGAATTTCACATCGTGCTTGATAATAAATGGTTTCTTTTTTGTTCTCAGCCCTTTGTAAAAAAAAAAAATTTTATAGACTCACAAGAAGTCTCAAAATTAAAATTAACAGAGAGGTTTCATATACTTCTCATCCAGCCAGCTTTTCTTAATACTTTACACAACTCATTACATTATCAAGAGGAAGAAATTGACGTTGACACAACACATTTAACTAAGCTAATACAGTCACCCAGATTGTAGACTTTACTTAGATGTCATCAGCTCTCTCTGCATTCCTGTCCCTGTGTGTGTGTGTATGTGTACATGTGTGTGCAAATCTATGAAATTTCATTACATCTATAGTTTTCATTCCCTTTATTTTATCTGAGGATACTTTCAGATTTACATACAGCTATAAGAAAGAACACAGAGATCCTGTGTACCAGTTTCTCCTAACAGTGACATCTTGCAAAACAATAGTGCAATATCACAACCACGATTTTGACATTAATGCAGTTAACAAACACATCTCCATCATCGTCAGGATCTTTGATGCTGCTTTTTGATAGCTATACCCTACTTCTTTCTCTCTTCCAGCTCCTCCTGAGAGACATTTATCTGCTCCCTTTTGTAACTGTCGTCACAATATAAGCTTTCACTGAGCATACTTTTCTGGCAGTTGATTCAGGCTGTTTGCCAGTCCATGGGTTGCTGTTTTTCACTGCCATCCGTAGTCCACAATATGGACACACCCTTGTCTGTTTAATCATTCACCTATTCAAGGACATCTGAGTTGTTTCTAGTTGTTACCTTTATGAAGATAACTTTTTGTGGAGTGTGAATAGAAGTCTTTATTTCTCCGAGATAAGTGACCATAAGTGCAATGATTAGATGACATTATAGTTGCATGCTTAGTTTTCTGCGAAAATGCCAGCTTTCCAAAATGTAAATAGCTGTGTCATTTTACATTTCCACTAGCAGTGAGTTGTAGAATCCAGTCTCTCCTGGGTTGGCCGGTATTTGACGTTTTCATTCTCTTTTTCTTTTGTTCATTCTTGAGGTTGCATAGTGATTTTTCACTGTGGTTTTCATTTCATTTTCCCACTGGCTGGTGATGCGGAATATCTTTTCATGTGCTGACTCACCGTCTGCAGCTCCTCTTCAGTGAATTGTCTCTTCACATCTTTTGCCATTTTCTAATTGGATTATTTATTTTTTTGTTATGGAGATTTGAGTGTTCTTTATATAGTCTAAATATGAATTTTTTAAATGTAATATGTAATTTGAAACTATTTCATCCCAAGCTGTAGCTTGTCTTTTTAAGTCCCTTAACAGGCTTTTTCAAATAGCAAGTTTTATATTTTGTTGAAATTCAATTTATCATTTTTTTTCCCTTTAGGGATCATGCTATGAGTAATAAGTAGTTTCCATTTTTTTTTCTAAAAGTTTTAAAGATTTGCCTTGTATAATAAATCTGTAATCTATTTTGTATTAACTTTTGTTCACAATGTGTGAGTTTTTTTCTATAGATACCCACTTGCTTCAGCATTGCTTGAAAAATCTGTCATTCCTCCAATATTTACAAATTTGTAAAAAAATCTGTTGGTCATATTACTGTGGGCCTGTCTCTTGGTTTTTGTCTTTTTACATTAATTTATGTGTCTAAACTTCCACCAAATACCACACAGTTTATTAATGTAGCTATATAATTAAGTCGAGATTGAGTCGACTAATCCCTACTACTTTATTCTTTTTTTTCAAAGCTGTTTTAACTATTTTTCCTTTCCTTATATATTTTAGAATAATCTACACCCACAAAATTTTTTCTAGGTTTTTAATGGAAATTACATTAAACCTATATATAAACTTGGGAAGAAATGCTATGTTGAGTTTAACAATTTATGAACACGGTATCTCTCTCAATTTATTTAAGTCTTTTATTTACATATAACTTTAAACAGAAATATTGTGCATACTTTGTAAAAATTTCATTTTTGAACAATTATGATAAGTATTTTGTTTTAAAGTTTAGTGTCCATGTGTTTATTGCTATTATGGAAACATAACTGATTTTTTTAAGTTGATCATGGATCTTGAAAGTTTGCTGAGCTCATTGATTTGTTCCATGAAGGGTTTTTTTGTAGCTCTTTTACTGCTTTATAGGTAGATAATAATATTTCAAATAGGGATTGTTTTCATTCTTTCTCACCTGTATGCCTTATTTCCTTTCTTGTCTATTTCACTGGTTTGAACTTACAACACTATTTTTAATAAAAGAAGGAAAAATGAATATCTTTACCTCTAGATCTTAAAGGGAAAGCATTCAACCTTTTGCCTTTTAGCATGTAAACTGCAGAGTTTTTGTAGGATGCTCTTTATCAAATTGAAGAAACTTCCCTCCCTCTGTCTTTCTCCAAAGTTTTTGTATTTGTTTTGCATTGTGTTCTCAGGATACGTTTAACAATGCAGTCTTACAGTGTCTAAAGATGAAATTCCTTTAAGCATGTCTCCTGTTAAAAGTGTATATAGGCACTGCGTGGTTTACACAGGCCACAGTTTGGTGAATGAATTACAAATTGGATAATGTGCAAGGACTGAAAATACAGCATTGTACATAGATCTTGCTACCTCCCAATAATGCGGCCTCAGAAGCATTCATTTCACACTCTATTTCATACAACCAGAACCTCTGGCATTATGCAGTGCAGGCTACCCCCCATGTGGGAGACATTCACTTTGGTCCCATTGGATGACCTCAGCTTTGAAGGCACTTGTTCACCTAAGGTTTTTTATGAATTTGAGGCCCCAGGCCATCATATGATTTGCCTTCACTTACTTATTTGATATATTGTTACTATTTCTAGTACACAAGAAACCAGTAATCCAGGTGAGGAGATAGGGAAGTGAGAAAAAGGCAAAGTTCTCATCTTTTAACAACCTGTTATGTTTGATACATTGTGTCAACTTGAAAAGTTTAGAAGTTTAACTGAGAGACTCAGCAGAAAGTCAAGATCCTTACTTTGTAAAGATCTTCATCCTGTGCAAGAGGAGGGCACAGAGATTTTGTGAGTGCTACGTCTGCCCAGGGAGGGAGAGGCGTAAGGGTGGCCTGTGTACAATACAAGGGAAGAAACACAGCTTACATTACCCCTCAACCACCCATTTTGTTCTGTCTGCTTTTGCTGGCTGCTGCCTTGAAGTGTTGCCCCGGTGCCATGCAACCCTGCCTTGGAGCCAGCTGACTATGGACTGAAACCTCCAAAAACTGTAAGCTAAATAAGTCTTTCCTTCCCTAATTTTGGGTGTCAAGTGTTTTGTCTCAGCAACAAGAAAAAAGTAACCAAGACACAACCCAAGTTGTTGTTGGAAGCTCTAGCCAGGAACATACAATGGAGAGGACCAGAACTAGTTTATCTTATCACAGTGCTCCTTTCGCTTAGAAAGTCAGTGAATTGGCCAACGTTCCATAGCTGGTAGAGCTGGAAAATAAGCCATAACTCCTGTAAAATATAATCCTTCAGAACTGCAGGTGGCTGCCACTAGATGGAGCCTCACTCTGCCTGCAGTTTGGGTTTTGGTTGATTCCCATCACACTATGTTTACATCATCTTTAGCTCACAGGCAAAGAAGAAAGAAACACTGTTAGGGAATAATACCTTGTGACTCATGTTGGTGAGTGACCTTACCTGCCAAGTTCAGAGATGAAACCAGAGGATCACTACTGGATGTGGGTTGTGCCACCTCACCCCCTCTACCTTGGTGCCTGGATTCCTGTACCCTCCACCTATGGAGGCAGGAGGTGACCAGCGGGTCAAGTCAGGAAGGAGTGTTCCATGCCACAAACTCTGACCATCCACAGGGCAGCTCAATTAAAGTGGCGCCTCTTTCAGCCACTTAGCTCAGCAACCAACCATGTATACGGCTCTAATTGGGCATTTTCACACCATTAAGTAGATCGATCAATGACAATTACCTTGGGCTTTAATTTTGCCCCTCCTCTCTCTGTCTCTAAGCTTTGGAGTTACTGAGAAGAATACACATTTATACACCCGTGCACAAATACATGCCTGTTCTTTAGCATGTGCACCACATACACATGTGTGGACACACACATGTAGTGGGGTAGAGGTCGTCAGAATGAGTAGCCCGGGGCCCCAACCCCTCCAGCTTTGCCATCACGTCTTCAGAATCCAATCCTCTTCATAATGAAAGCTACAGTGAAACTAAGATGAATTGAAGCCATTCAGGATATCCAGTGGAGTCCTCTACCTGACTCACAGGGGTGTGGGATAGTGGAATTATTTTGTTTTAGAGAAGGGCTCCAGGGTCCCTCTTAGTATCCACCTAAGTATACATGACAGAGATCCTAAGGGGCCAGTACCTGCCTATTTTAATGATCAAGAAAGAAGTGACTATTCACAGAATACCTGTTTCACTACAAGCAACAGCCTGGACACATGACATCAGCCAACAGGCTGGATACATGACATCTGATAAGGCTTTTAATGCTCCTGGCATCTCTGAAAAGGTAGGGGCTGTTTGTACAACTCATGGATTAGGAAACCAAGGCAGTGATGTGTCATTGTCAGCCCTAGAGGGTCCTTTCCATGACATCTTTTTGGCCTTTTTCTTCATGTGTCATTCAAGAAAGTTCTTCATACTGGCCAAAATATTGGCATAGGGAAATTGAGTTCAGTCCCCACTGTCTTTTCCAAAAGGCTCCTTGACAGGAATTCTGTCCTTCCCCTGCATGTGTGTCACACCTGTCTCATCTTCCACGGTTCCGAGTAACCCCAGGTGAAGCCTTCCCTGATTCCCATTGCTCTTATCCAGACTTACCATTTGCTCTGCTGGACACCAGCTCTCCTCCCAGCTCGGTAGACTGTTTTTTGTTTTTTTCTGTCTCACTCTGTCACTCTGTTTTCTTTACTGGTTGCTGATTCTAAGCACTGTAGAGACAGAACACATGACATAAAATTTCTCTCAGTCTCTGTCCTCACTCCATAGGTGCCCTTCACCCCAAATTACAATTACAGGGGTTGCCTCTCACCATCAGTTCCGTCCTCTAACTTGTCAAAGAATCTGTTTTTTGTTAGAACTGAGTAAGTTTTGTTATTGCTGCTTCCAATACATGCAATCGAAAGGCAACCAAGGTCTACAGATTCTTGATCCATGTAAAATACAGAAGCAGAAGGGAGCTACCTTTTCCCACGGTCCTCTTTTCCTTCCAGTGGTACCTCTACTTCTACTGCCCCCAGGACACCCCTTTTCCCTCTCAGGGCTCCTGCTTCTCCCACAACCCAGGCCACCTTTCCTCCTTCTACCTGCACTGCCATGCTGGCATGGCAAGGGGAAGAGGGTCTGTTCCTTCCCTCATGCAAGGTCATTTCTCAGTACAATGCAATCTTTCCTTATCCAGGTCTTTTGCCCATCATCTGTAATATACACACATCTTATCTTCTCTCTGTACCTGATCTGTATCAGACTTCAGAGAGCTTTCCGCCTGTGAGTGCTAAAATTTCTCATGCTGCTGGGGATCTTTTGTCATTGTCTAAAAAGCTGTGATAAAAGATAGTGTGTTGTAAATTTTGGGTCAGAATCTATGGTGAACTGGGGTCTGATGATAATATGTTAATAGTGTAGGCTTTGGCATTCAAGTTCGCTGTTCTGCATTGGTGAGTTTGCTATCTTCTCAAGCTGTAGTTTTCTTGTCTGTAAATAGTGGGAATAAAAACAGTATACTTGGGGATTCGAAGTGATGATTATAATTGGAGGATAAAACTGCTGGTTCTTGCTAGATCTATCATGAAAATTATACAATTAATTGAGTAAGGTTGTCTAATCCGTGCAAGCATTTTGTCAGTTAGGTATAAGAAGCAGGTGGTCCAATGCCCAGCAGAGGAGATGTCCAGCTAATAGCTCTAGGAGGCTGACTTTCTTAGAAATCACCAACAGTTGATTTCTTTTGCCTATAAGGGCAGACACCAAGTGTCAAATATCTGGGTAGAGAATAAGGATCCCATTTAGACACCAGGAGACTGCAGTTCTTGGGTCACTATCCTATCAGGAAAATGGAAAGTAGGATATTCTACTTTAGAAACTTGTCTGGGACTGAGGCTAACCACTGGTAGCCTGAGGCCATTTTGTTTCAGGGTTGCATCTGAGATAGTCAAAAAATCTTTGGTCAAAGACTACGACCCTTCTAGAACATTCTGTGTATTAAATGGAGACAAAATCCTGCACAGAAGGAATGGAAAAAGCAGTAGCCATCGCTACACCGAGTACATCCTCTCATTGCCTCTACCTACGTGATAGGGTAGAAGGAGCTCTGAATTAGGAGCCCAGTTAGGTGTTGAATTTCGTATTTGTCATTCGTGTATGGCATTAAATTACATGCAGTCACTTTACTTGTTCAAGCTTCCACACCCTCCTCTGTCATGCAGGAATATTTACTCTGCTTCTATTACTGAGTAATTAGGAGATGATGAGGGTGAATGCTTTTGGCAAACCAAGAGACCTGTAACACATGTAATGGATTAAAACAGTATTTCACATGGCTAATCCTGTTAAGCAACGCTAAATAGTAATGATGATTTTCATTCTCATTATCTACCTTTCCCATCTATTCACGCACCCATCCCTCTTTCTCTAGATATTCCTTGCTCCCTCCTTCCCCTACCTATCCATCTTTCCTACTGCCACTTCTCTCTACGTATCTACCTACCCACCTTCCAAAATACCTACCTAAAACTGTTTTGCACGTTTCATCAATCCAGTGAACATGCAAATACCCAGCATCCACAAGCAAAACCATGCCTGTTAATTTACAGAAGTTGACAAGGAATAGTTGACGGGAAGTGCCTGTTTACTACAATTGTGTGCAACTCTGTGCATTCACCTGCTTAATGCTTTTGGAAGCTTACAATTTCTTTAGCATGTAATATTAAACATGTCTCGCCTATTCTGAACCTAATACAGTACATTAAACTCTTCCTCAAAGTTTAATGTATTTCCAGGGGTTAATTTAGGTAATCAAAAATGGTTCTGCATCTCTGAGCAATTTATTCAGTTGTGCAAAGACTTAAAAGTTTTAAGAAATGCATAATGTTTGAATCATGAGAAATAACCCTGAGAAACTATAGAGGAAATGCTAATGAAACTTCAGAGGTGAGATCAAATAGATGAAGAAGCCACAGTGAACATCTAGGCTGAAAAAAATTTGACAGAGGACACTGATAAAAGAGAAAGAGAAGAAATGAAGAGACTGAGATGGTTGGGGACTGATCAGATAAAAGTCAACAGGTCATTGTAAACCAGCGAAAGAGGATTTAGTGGAGGGTAAATGCACGCCTGTAATGTGCAAGCAAAGAAATTCACTGGCTGCACATGTTAACACGTAAGATATAAGATGAATATGGTTAAGAAGGCTTGACCAAGCACAGAATCTGGACACCTGTCGACAGCTATCAGAGTAAAGGTATCTGCCCAAGACAGTGGGTGACTTGATATGAGTGCTCCCCTGTATGGACGGCCGTAGATGACCCTGACACAGGTGCCATTCACAGCTCACCAAGTGCTGAATTAAATAAGAATGGGAGTATAATAATGGTTCTGAAGAAATACATAATAAATGAATAAAGTAAATAAAGTTACAATTTCTTTGAATACTTACAACCAACTAATGGTACATTGGATGTAAGAGGGTTTGCTATTCTCAGTGTTAACATCTGCTTTTTATTGAACTCAACATCAAACGGCACAATTGCAGCCATGTATCAACCACTTACTATATCTGGACCCTGAGCAAATGCTTTATAGTCTTAAATTCTCATGTTTTCAACCGCTCCAAAGGGAAATGCTCTCTTCTGTGCTCTATAGTTAAGAAATCTGCGGTACCGATAATCTAAATAACTTACCCATGTTTTTATGACCAGCAAATAAGAGGTAGTCTGAAAGTCCAAATTTGTCTGAATTAAAGTCATATGTCTTCTTTCATCTTCACTTTCCTAATTATAATCTTTTCCACCTCCTGGTCTGATGATAGCTCAATGCCTGTAAGTCTCAGGTCCACCCTTTTTCTGAAGACTTTTCAATCACAGAGCTCACTAGCACCTTCTATATCCTAGTGACAGTGCTGAAAGCAGTAGATTGGGACATTTCAGAGGGCGGAGAAGCTGACTAATTGGGTAGTATTGAACAGCATTAAAAGAAAAGAAAAGAGATAATGTGTAGAAAATACGATAGGACACCGTGCAGTAAAGATCGGTTTTTATAGTACTTTCTCCAGTTACACATATGCTTTGTATTATTGAATCAAAGTCTTCTACTGGAAGATGTAGTTTTATGTGTTGTTCAGAAAGGAAAAAAGAATGCCCACTAATGAATGGCAAGATATCACAGCTTATGAGACACAGCCAAGTTTCCAGAGATGTTAAAACAAGGGGAAAATATGTGTCTATGAACGGTAGGATACATCCACTACATCCATGTACTAATTCATTCTGCAAATGGGTCATGGCCGTTCAAGTTGGACAGTCCTTGTCCCTTGTGGTGAAGAAGGTAAATGGGCATCTACACCATGGTTGGAGTTGCTAAGCACACCTAGGCTGGCCATCCAACTAGCATGCTCAGTCACAGATGGTCCTGGCTGAGCTCCGCTTTACTGTGCCCTGTGACCCAGCCCTTGAACACTTATGCTCCAGTGAGGCACCTAGTCTTCTCCTGGGCCAGGGCCAAGAATTAACAAAGGTGCTTGGCATTTCAAGAATGTGACCAGGAGGTATCTCTCCCAGGTTCACATTTACAGAGAAAAAAATCCTGGCCAAACAGCAGCACATAAATTAACTGAGGTGTTGGGAGATAATCCAACGGGAATTCATGTTCTCCATGCAACACTCCAAAGGTTCAGAGCCAGAAGCTGTAGAAAACAGGAAGGCCAGCCCAGGGTACTGCAAAGGCGGTTCTGGCTTCTGACATGAAAGTTTGATGATGAAAATGAAGGATAAAGATTTTAGTGTTTGAGGTTCTAATTTGATCTTGGTCTGTATATCGTTGATTTGTTTGTTCACTCAGCAAGTGTTTATAGAGCACCCACAAAGGTCAGGCTTTGTGGGGAGGCTGCTGGAGCCATGGGTTGTTTGTCAGAGGACAATGAACTTGAGGAATGACTTTGGAGGGTCCCACTTTGTTTTTCTGCCTCTATCTTATCCAGAGCTTGGCTCTCAAGACCCTTTGCTACAAGCCATGGCCAGAGCCTGCTCCTAACCCACTCTTAACTAAGATGGGGTGGGGGAAAGGCATTTCTGTCCTCTGCCTTGTATCTGGTGGAGTTTTGCATCAAGTCCCAAGTTTCCCTGTGCAGAGACCAGGTGGGCAAACCTCTGTGCTTGACTCCTCCTGTCTCCCCCCAGAACCTGAGTTACAGCATTGCTTACTTCCTGCTTGAAATAGTTTTCAGGCCACAGTTCTGGTTTATTAAATGAGCACTAATCACAGCCAGTCTGGTTGCTCTATTTAAGGGCTAAGTGATCTCTAATAATAACTATAGCTAATGTATTGGTTCTGTGTTGAGATTCTTATGATCTTCTTATGTCTCATTTAATCTTGTCCACAATCCTATGTGACAGAACCTGTTGCTATGCCCATGATGTGATTGAGGCTGATTGTATCTCATATCAGTTGATTTGTGGGGGATACATAATGGGTGCCAACAGCATTCCTGCCAGAGTTTGATTGGTCTTGCCACCAGGAGTCCCTCATTGCCTAGCTCCATGGACACAACCAGGAAGGAGTAACATGCTGGAAACTTTAAGAGAATGTCTCAGTTTTCCTATATCACGGTAATTCCATGTAGCTGCAAAAATAGGAGCTTCTGGTACAGCAGAAGTTGCTTCTGTGCTCCCGTCTGTGATCTGAGTAGGGAGAGCAGTAAACGAGGAGTTTGGATTGCTGGCTCAGACCTGGGTCAGCAAGAAGTCTTCTGTGTAGATTGAGTGAGTCCTTGAGTTTCCCTAAACTACCTCTTCTCTGTCCAATCCCTAAAGGCTTCTCAGCACAGCCACCCAGGAGAACACACGTGGTATGCTGCTGTCAGAGGCACACACGTGCTCATGGAGTGAAAACAGCAGTTATGTTCTACTCAGCATTGTGCAGAGGCATTGTGCTGCATGCTGATGTGCTATAAAGCAGCAGAGGTGGGTTGTTTAGTTTAGTTTTGTTTTACTTTGCTTTACATTTTCAATCTGAGCCTTGTCCATAGCCAGGTGCTGGGCAGAGGAACAGAAATCTCCATATGCTGGGCTGAAAAGCAGGGCGAGAGGCAGGGAGATTCTGTGATGGGCCCGGGATGCTACTCTTTGAAGATCTGTGTCTGTGGGGAGAGGAAGGAGGCAAGAGTAGCCTTCCTAGAAGGGGAGATGTGCAGCCAGGCTCTGCAAGTTCCTCCATAACCTAAAGAGGCGTCTTCTCCCACAGATCTATGCTGCTTGCCATTCCTTTAGTCCTGGACAGGATTTTCACTTAGTCAAAGTAGGATTTCAAGTGCAGGTGTAAAGTATGGCAAGCCCAGAATGCCAGAAGACTTCTGGGAGGAGCGTGTGTACATGGAGAGACCTGCTTTCAGCAGCTGGGCACAAGCGAGTGAGGCAACAGGACTGGCTCTCAGCACTGCCTGCAAGGGTCTCTGTGGAGAACCCCAGCAGCTACTACATGGTGTACTCAGAATTGAGAGTGGAGGCCGCACGCCATTTCCTATGTAATTAACACCAACATGCTTTCAGAAGGCAACTCAGCGGGCCCGAGAGGCTCCTACAGTTTCTCCTCACTAAGCATTTGATAACAACTCCTAAAAGTACAGCCACAGAAAGCCTCTGTGCCCCTCCAGTTTGCATTCCTCTTGCAATCTGTGCTGGTTCTCAACTCACCCCATGAGATCTCCTGTCCCTCAAAAGAGTGCTCAGGTCTCCTGGGTGCTGCCTGGGTTCACTACAGTGCCCCTCACAGGTATGACTAAGACCCAGCCCTGTGGCCTTCACGTGCCTGGGAGAGTCAGATCTCCACTGAGGAGAACAGGTCACTCTCATTGTGGGGTTGGTGGTCTAATCCAGGTCAGTCTGGAGGTGCCCATAGTTTTAGTTACAAAGAAATACAGTCAGTTTGGCAATCAAACAAAAGTTGAATATACCACATCCCTTGACATCTTTTGATGAAACATAAAGGTGGGTACAAATTCCTATTTCAAAGAAAATCTCTTTAGAATCCCTGAGACCTTTGCTGCTTTCCTAAATAATCTCTTCTGAGATACCACGGACTCTTAAGACTCTCTCATCCCCCGTAGCAACTCCTCTCCCCTCTCTCTGTCTCTCTTCACTCTCTTCTGCCTTAGATCTTTATTATGTAGATCAAAAACTTCAAGGGGTTCTTTGGCGTTTTCTCTGCTATATCCCTTAACTGAATTCTCCACAAGATAGTAGCAGGAATCTGACCTGATCAGCAAAATCCTTCCTCCTCAGGTGTGCAGGCAGGAGCTCAGGAATAGTCACACACTGGTGATCTTTGTCCCTGTTTATGGTCGCTTCCTTGTGTCAAGAGCCTTGTTACAGTTTCCAGACTATTCTCCATCTCTACTAATGCAATTGCTCAAAAGGCTCTTTAAGTATAATTATTCATGACCCCCTCCAGCCTCTTATTTCTTCCAGTAAGCTCTGTCAAATGCGGGATGCTGGCTCTATTTGTTAAACCAGAGAATTCTGTCTTGTTTAGGTGTTCTTTAACTTGAGCTTTTTGTCTACCTTCAGTATGGGGTGCAGTGGAGGTTTTCCTGTCACCCTTTTTTGGTAAGAAAAGTCACTTCCTGATTAGGGTCAAAATAGAACCCTTTTGGGAAACAGATGCCACAGCACTTCCTGTGTCACACTATTAACAGCCCCTGTCCTCTCCCAGGAAGGCAGCTGCTGAGAACAGTTCCTCTTTACGAATTTCATGGTCAGCAATAAGTAGGCTCCTCAGGGACACCAAACAGGGAAACCTTTGATAGAAAATCACTCTGAAAGGTAGAAGATAAACATCAGAGACTTTTCTTACAGCAGATTTTGAAATAGGTAAAAGTATAAAAGCTTCAGAGAGTGACAGGACCACAGAATTTTGGAAAAGGGCCCGGAAAGGGGAATTGTGGCTAAGAAGATAAATGGCCTGATTTCACAATTTCACTGAGTGCAAACCCAGAAGAGGGACAAAGTCAGAGCTCTGCCTTGTCACATTCTCTAGAATGACCGACACACACACACACACACACACACACACTACAAAGCTTACTGGCTTGCCAAGTACCATGCACATTACCTCATTTTGTGTCTGTTAAACAGATTGGCTCCTCTTGAAGGAGCTCTGTGTAGGAATGAGCCAAGATGCACACCCAGGGTCCTGTGCCTGCCACCAGTTCAGTACCACATCCTTTCCTGGAAACACTCCTCTCCCACACTCTGTAGTCTGGACTGGATCTTCCTGCTGGTGCTCCCACCACACCGTCCTCTCCTCTTCACTCATTTGACTGTAGTTACGGCCTCCATTCATTCCCTCAATGAGGAGAAAAGAGAAGATAGTCCTAAGGATATCCTGTTCAGCCTGTGCCCATGGAGGCAGCTGGAGCTCAGTCCTGTTGGGAGCTGCCTCTAGGAAGCAGCCTCAGTGTTTGCAGCCGATAAGCAGGAGGCTGGGAAATACTTTCTTACTCTGCATCCACCATCTGTTGAGGACAATCCTGGGGCTACTTGTCTGCTGGTACTTTTGGATTATTCTATTCAGTGGAGGTTGGAGTAGGGCGAAGTGGCACAGGCAGAATTACAATGGTTCTCAGTAAGCAGCCCTGAGGAGTTGGGGCACTGGCAAATCTGCTACACCCATCTCTTTTCCACTACAGTTCCTAGAGCCCAGATCCTGAGTCCACCCCAGTATTGTGTTCAGTCTCAATAAATGCCAAATGAGCATGACTGTGTGCATGCACTCATGTGTGCAGTGTCACTCCTCTATCAAAATCTTTAGCAGACATCAACAAGTTCTTGGTGATGTTGATAAAGGTATGACTGCTCATTTGTTTATTTGAAATTAGCAGATAAATATCATACCTGTATATGATGAGTAGCATGGTGAATGGAGAGTGAAAAGATTCCTCACCAGTCCAAGCTTTCATTGGAACTTGGGGGAAAAAAAGACACGAAAAATATCTTCCCACTGCCTCAACAAAATAGTGTTTAGCATGAGTAAATCCTTTTCACACTAAACATCTGCACAGGCCCTGTTGCCTCCCTCTCTAAAGCTATGCTTTCATGTGGAAGTAAGGTAGGAAAGGGAGCCGTGAGGGTGGCCAGAGCCAGACACATGAAAGGAAAAGAAATGGACACAGGTATAGGAAGATAGCAAGGGACTGAGCTGCCTGTTGAGAAGTGACATTTCAGCTGCCAGTTTATTGCTTTAGGAGGGACAAGGGTCAAGATGTACAGAGGGACAGGAAGGTAGAAAAAGCAATCAAGGAAAAGCCTGCTTAGTGTTGTCTCAGGCAGCTTTTAATTGGTGCCTCTATCGCTGCATCGTTTACCCTCATGCACTAGGAAGAAAAGGGAGCTTAACAAAAATCTTGGGTAGAAATAACCACAGAAGAGGAGGAAGAAGGGGGAGAGGAGTGGACAGAGCAGGGGAGGGAGAGAGGACAGAACAGCTTTGCACGTTCAGAAGATTCTGTGGTCAGCCTGCTGGAGGAGCTGGAATGACACCTGTCTAATCTCTGTCTTTGAATTTATGGGTGTGCATTTATGGGTGTGTATGCCTGCATCTGTGTTACTTCCATGTGCCTCTGTCTTTGTGGGCATGGGGTTTGAGCTGCTTTTGGTTATCTGCCTTGGTCACATAGCCTGTTGATATGGTTAATATGTTGATGAGCTTGAATTGATGTATATCTGAATGCAGAGAGTGTGTGTGTGTGTGTGTGTGTGTGTGTGTGTGTGTGCGCGTGCGTGCGTGCCTGTGTATCCAGGCACAGACCTTGGGAACTATTTGTTCCCTGTGAAAGGAGAAGAGTGAATGAGTGAGAAGTCTTCATCTAGCATTTCAGTTGCAGAGCATAACCCAGAAAGATGTTCCCCACAAAGCTGGGCTCGGCGAAAGAAATCAGGGCAGCCTTAGGGAACTGAGAAAAGGAGGGTCTGGATTTTCTCAAGGTTTTCACCTGCTTCCTAGTTCCAGAAACAGCAGGAAGGTTCCTGTTAGCTATCTTCAGAAAAACGAGGTGGCCAAATATTGAAGCTTAGGGCCAGATGGCCTGACACATGGCAGGATAATGAGAGGGTCTGGATGGCACCTTCCTTCCCCCAAGGAACCCCGTGCTGATTAGAGGGGGAAAGCAAGAACATACATACGATTAGTTTGTTTTATTTTAATGATCATTTCTTTAAAGATTGAGAATACCTTAGAAACCTGATAGCATTTGAAATACATGAGGTTCTCTCATGCCCTTATTAACACTTTAACATCACTTCCTGTATATGTTTTCTGTGCCTGTATTAGCATTCTGGAACTGTATCAGTATTCACATATGCCCATGATGAATCCACATATATTGACACACATGTCACTGTTCATTGTCATATGATGCAGTGTTGGAATGAAGTTTGCTTTTATGCAAACGACATATAGGCATCAATCCAGGTCATTTCACATAAAATTGGATCAGTCATTGAGATGCCTGCAGGCTTTGACTTTGTATGGATGAGCTCCAATTTGGTTATCCAATTCCTTGATAAAGGGTACCTCCCTGGCTTTTTAAGTTCTGCACTAGCAGTGAATGTCCTATGCGTACCTTCACATACCCTTGTGTAACTCTTCTCAGTAAGGTCAGGTAATGAGGTTCTCTTCTGAAGGGAACTAGCCAGGAAGGGAGGCTGGCAAGCCATGAGAGTCTAAGTTTCTGGTTACCAGTTCTTACTTTGCCATTAGTATGCAGGGCAATTTCTTGTTCTCTGTCTCTAGTAACTTCCCCATGAAGGGAGATGCTAAAATTAAATTCTCCTGTCTCTTCATCACTGTTTATTTTACTGTCTTTCTTTAGGATCCTCAGCATATTTATTGGGGTTTAAAAATATATACTCCAACAATTCATGGCAGAACAGAAGATTAAATACTGCCTCCCACGTTATGATTTCATCAGTTCCATATGACATGCTAACACCCCCTAACCAAACAGTAGTTTTGTGGGGTGTAGATCAGCCAAAGTAAAAGCAGAATGACCTGGTCAGAGTCTTCTGCTTTCAGCTGGAAGTTTTGTTCAAGTAATTTGCCTCACCTAAACTCCAGTTTTTGGAAATAAGGATACTGATGCCTATAGTGCTAAATAAAACAATGTATTTATAGCGATCAGCCCAGTATCTGAGATTAAGTGCTCACTAAATCTTAGCTACATTATTATTACCATTGTTGACCTACAAATATAGTAATTTTTATAATTCAACCTCATTTTGTCTTAGTCTTCCTCCCTATAAATGACATCATCAAATAATCAGTTGTCTGATTTAGAAACAGTGAATAGGAGATGGAGCCCTGGACTTGAATAACAAACATTATTTTCTTTTTTTCTAATATTTACATCTTTCACCACTTACTGCAAGCTTGTACAATTTCTAATATTGCAGAAATGTGTGACTTGTAATGTGTGAAATTCCCCATAAATCTCTGTCCAAGATAATTACTATTTGCCAAAAAATATTGCTCTATTTCCTTGTTTGCCAGTTTATTGACAGTCTTTCTCCTCCACTGAACTGAAGCTCCACTAAAATAACAGTACAAGGATGATAAAAGCTTTTCTCTCTGTGTTGGCCAGCTTTCTCTTACTGTCACAAAATACCTGGGATAATCAACCTAGAAAGTATAAGGTTTGTTTTGGCTCACAATTTCTGAAGTTCCACTCCATGATCAGTAAGTTTTGCTACTTTGGCCTGGGACAAGGTCAGCTATCACAGTCAGAGGAGCATAGGAGAGCAAGCTGCACATCCCGCGGCAGCTGGGAAGCAGAGGAAGAAAAGAAGAGGCTGGTGTCCTGCACCTCCTTTGAGGACACATCCTCCGTGACCTAACTTCCTTCTACTAGGCCTCACCTCCTGAAGGTGACATCATTCCCAATAATGCCAGAGGCTGGAGACCAAGCTTTTAACACATGGCTTTTGGAGAAACATTCAAGATCCAAACGATAGCACTCTGAATATCCAACACCCAGGATCCCAGTCTGGAATACTGCAGGAAAGCAGCAAATGCTTTTCTGATTGTACAAGTTACTGATTAGCATGAATAACACGGGCCTTCACTTGGTAAACTCTGGTAAACATTAGAATAATGCCAAATATGACCATGCTTATTATAACTGGACAGGAAAGACCTATGGGGGATGGAATCAGAAACTAATTAAACCCAAAAGGGATGGGGGTATATCTAGCAGATAGAACCAATTACCCTAAAACCTGGAAGTGAGACAATGGATGTGATCTCATGAAACTATCAGAATGTGGGCAGTATATTTAGCTAACTAGAGGTTATGGCAGGCATGTGGGAACTGACAAAAGGAAATCCAGGAGTGAGCTCCTCTCTGAAAACCAAGTCAGTAGAATGTTCAACTCCTGGGAGATTGTGCCAGGAATGTAAGAGCACGGCTTGTAATCAGTACACCCACTAGGTTTAGAGAATACCTGGCAAGAGCTGCCAGTGAGCCAGGGACAGGGGAAGTATCCTGAGATGTAGATTGTGGCAGAAGGACCAAGCCAGGAAATGCATCTGGAAGCCCCAGCTCTGGGGCTATGCAAGATATTTGGGCTTGGGTTTATGAAGGAGGCAATGTCTCGAGATCACAAGGCCAGACCCAAGTGACAGGCAAATGTGAGTTTTTTACCTGACACTGTCCAACCCTGAAAATAACACCCTCAACCTTTCACTGACTTAGATCAGGACAGGATGAGAAGCCACAAGACAGCAGTGTGCCCGAAAGAAGGAGGGCACACCTGCTTTTTCCTGGTCTGACTGGCCTATGATAACAGACAGCATGCATGAGTGGGGTGCTTGATAATTCAAGGTGTTAGCACGTGGGCCAGGAAGCATTGGTAAATGCAATTTCTGTGGTCCTTCCATTTAACAGAAATAGCATCTCTGTGCTTCCAAAATTTGGTTCCCACATCTTTGGCAGGGACTGGTGATGAATATTTTCTAACCAGTCCTCCTCAGGAACCCTGGTTTTCTACATTGTAGCCTCCATCTATGAGTTACCCTTAATAGAGTGTCCAGATGTCAGAGCTATGCAGAGAAGCAGGTGGCTAGGCAGTTGTTATAATCCACAAGAAAGGAACTGCTCACACAAAAGCCTTTTCTAATCTCTGGAAAATGCGTTTATCATGGACCAGAGAGCCATGCAAGTCCCTGGGGCTCCATGGACTCAGCTCCATGCTCTCCAGTGACAAACAGAGCAGCACACAGAGGGTTTCCCATGGATATTTCTCGAGCCACTCTCTGGGAAATGGAGCCAACATTAAGGCACAAGCATGTTGCCTTTGCTTAGACTTTTGCTTCTCTGGAATGGGCCCTTGCACTATTGCTCACGTCAGACAAGGCAACATGGAATAGTGGTAAGAGAGAGGGCATCTGCTTCTCCATAAACTAAGCTGGAACCCAACACCTACTCATTCCTTGGGGCCTAAGAAAAGTGTCCAAATTCCACAAGCTCTATCTGTAAGGAGAGGACACCTTTAAAAAGGTGGCTGAAGGTTAAATTAGATGATGTGCAGAAAATGCTTGGCTCAATGTGTTCCACACAACACAGTGCATGCAAAAACAAACAGCAGCACTGTCGATGTGGTCAGAGGTCACAGACAATCTGGGTCAAGGAGGAGAATCAGGAAAGAGGTGGAGGGAGGTTTCACAGCACGGACCAAAAACTCCCAACTTTCAGTTGGCCTTGCTCATAGCAAATGTTAAGGCAGAGAAAGGATGTGGTCTTCTGGTTAGTCTCTAAATTACAGAGTGATTAGGAAGCATGGTCAATGTTTAAAATTTGCCTTATAAAATGTATTACAGTAAAAGACACATTGCTAAGAATGAAAGGATCTATATGTCCAACATGACAGGGAACTATTTTGAGTATTTTGAGGAAAACTAATGGTAATGTGTCTTGCTGTAATAATTTTTTCATGCAATTATTTATAGTATTTTATTTTAATCATACCAGGTGTGTGACAAAGGGCACTGTACGAATATTGGGCAGCCCTGGGTACTGACGTATTCACAGCCTCCCAGTCTTCCAGCTTCATGTTTAAAATGAACCACAGCACGGAACTGTGTGTTACTTCATCAACAGCAGTGACAACAATGAACATCATTATTATTAGGTTGTTTTAATCTATCATATTATCATTGTTGGTAAAATTCTCTCATGATCATAGACATCACTATTTTTAAATGTAACTAATTCATCACTTACCATCTTTGCTGCACAAGGCATGAGTTTTCCAGAGATTATATCATTTGACCCTCACAAATCCTTCAGGGTTCTGGGCTGCTTCTGCCCTCCCATTGTCTTGGGCCTTATCCACAGAAATTGGGCAACTTCCCAACTTCTCTCTACCCACCTGGTTCCTTCACCAGCTCCTCTCTAACCTGGGACTTATATCTCATCAACCTGTGTTTGCCTACCCATTCAATCTGTAGGTATATGCAAGCATGAAGTTAAGGAATGAGACAGGATCTTCTACACCACTTCCTGATTTTATGTTTGTCACATATCACACCTACCAGGTGCCAGATGACTTGTAAGCCCTAAAGATGATGACACTAGTTGTGATGATGCCAACAATAAAAACAGTAATAATTATTGCTTCCTGAGGGTCCACTGTGAGCCCAGCAGTATAGAAAAACACTGCCTCAGTGTTCCTATTTGATTCTGTCAGTTCCTCAGAAAAGGAAGCACTATTATTCTCCTCTGACACAGAAGCAAATAGGCTCAGAAGAGGAAGATCACACACCAGGGGCAGTGAGACCCACACACTGGATCCCAGAGTCCAATCCCTTCACACTGCACTGTTGTAGCACACCATAGAGAGATGAGCAGCATGTCCCTGAAGAGGGGATCAGTCCCTGAAGAGTGTGTAGGTTAGACATCTCCCTGGGTTCTCCCAAGTGGAGTTCCTTCTCCTGGGAGGACAGGAAAGAAGACGTGAGCGGTCAGAAGAGGCTTCTAGAGTGATGTAAGCCAGTTACAGAACACTGAGTAGTAGGTCTCTTTTCACAGACAGAGGGGACCATGCAAGCTACTACCCGGTGGAAAAGCATAGCCCAGCATTTTGCAGAACTAGCATCACATGCTTGGCTTTAGTGGGATGGGAAGGGAAGGAACTGTGGGCTAAAAGCCTAGAGACGGTGTCAGGAATGGGGTCCTAAAGGCTCCGCAGATGTTAGGGGGCCACCAAGGAACTGAGATCAGGGGTAAAAATGATCTGTTGCCAACTGTTGAGAAGCCCCTTGAGCACCTGGTGAACGTGAAGGTGGGAGGGTCAGGCTGGTCCCATGCAAGGCTCACTAGGGAATCCACACATTAGTCACACTGAGTTTTAGCTTCAGTTAAAAAGTTCAGCCTCAGGAAGGGATCTAAATATTGAATGAGCTCCTTTCACACTTTGCCAGTCTTCTTGATGCTGCAAGTGGGTAACACCAAGCCTCTTTGGGATTTCCATCAGTAGAATCATTCCAAGCTCTTCAGCCTGACTGGCTTCTCTCCCTGGTTTTATTATGCAAGGCTAGATCTTGCTGTTAGCACTGGCTCTGACACCCTGGCGGTTGACCTGGGGCCTCTGAGCAGCAACCCCACTTCCTCTCCAGTGCTGAATATCATGATGCCAGCTTTTGAAATTCAAGAAGCAAGCACTAGAGAACTTTGGCTATGGTGCCTTTCCCAGTATCTATTAACTTTCCCCCTTCTAGCAAGGAAATATAGTCTCTTTTCCCCTATTTAACTCTCTGGGCATCACTAAATTGAAGGACCAATCATCTCTCTCACCCTATAGTCAATACTTGTACTACAGCAACTTAAAATGTGTCACTTGGATAGCAGTAGCTTCCTAACCTATTGAATTTTACAGATACAAAAGAGTCACCCTCTGATTCCCATCAGCTTACTCCAATTAGAACCATGCATTGATCTGGGAGTTGATTAGAAACTGCCCCACTAGAATGAAATGTCAGCTCCTTCAGACAATTCCTATATGTCTTCTAATTGTCAGACTAATCATTCTTCTCTAATAGCAGATCCAGGAAGAATCCAGATCTTACTCAAACTAGAAAGTAGGGGGAAAAAACTGGCAAAGATCAAGACCAAAGCCAGGCCTCATCATCTGGCTGTGAATCTGGTTTCTGTGATGCAGCCAGATAGGCCAGGAGGGTTAGTATACTGCATCAAACAAGAATAGCACACAGATATTGGTCATATAGGGCCCAATCCAGTGGACACACTCTTTAAGAGGCTCTGGATGAAGGCATCTACAGTTTCATGGAGGTCACACCATGCACAGTACTCCCCTCCAACACTGAGAGGACTTTGGGTGGGAGGAGTGTTTGTACCTATGTTTTCTGATCATATCTCACATGTTGCAGACACTGGGTCAGATACACTGTGGAGTTAAGAACCCTGGGAATTCATACCAGGTTTCACACTGAGCTTAGACTCTTCCTAGAAGGTATAGGTTAGGGTTGGTTGGGGAATCTCTTTTGAATTGAATTTTCCCTTCTATTAAGTGGAGGAAATAGTAGCTCAACCTCAGAGGCCTATAGTAGGTATTATGTATAGTGAGGGCCACTGACATTGATTAGCAGTGTGCTAAGCATAGGCACAGGCTAGACAGTGATTAAAATGGTTACTACCATTACAGCTGGGGAAGCCAACCCAACAGAGCAGAATCCCCTGCCCTTGGAAAGCCAGTCAGTTAGGACCCCCACTCCACCAGCAAATCAGAGGATGTGTGGAAAAGACAGAGGCTAACTCAGACTAGGGCTGCAGAGAAAGAGCAAAGCAGACTCCAGGCTTCTGGGACTACTCTTGCCAATCAGGGGGGTAAAAGGCATCCATGGTCTTCTTTGGGCCCCAGTCAGGATTGTTAAAGACACCTGTGCAAATCTGACTGCAGCATGGGATTCTTCTAGCCATACCCAAGCTGGAGACAGCCTGGCATCCCACTTGGTTCTGGGTGTGTGTCCAACAAGGGCCACGAGAGCTGGAACAGCAGCTGGGCGCAAAGAGCTTATCTGAGCTCTCGCTGGGACCAGATCAAATCCATAGAAAATATTAGGTTTCAAATTAAAAAGACAAGCCACGTTGAGTAACCAGCTGCCAGTTCTTTGGCTCGTGCCTGTCAGGTGACATTAAATTTAACAGCGATCAAAGAAGAATTGAGCAGTCTCAACTTCTGGCATTGGGGGGATTCTCTCAGGGGTCATTGTACCTGTTACTTCCACTTGTTGATCATACCACAGCCCCGACACCCACTAAATCTTTCTGTTTCATTAGTAGAAGGCCCAGCAGTGGGGGGGAAGCAGCAGCAGAAAAAGGAAACTGGGATCTAGTTCCTCTTCTGTTCCTATTTTCCCTGCCACTGTGCCCTTGGCTACCATGTATTTATTGGAGGAAGCATTTTTTGAGCGACTACTGTGTACTGGGTATCAAAAATACACGAGTAGGTATAGCATCTTTGATGATTAGGGATGTTCAAAAACTTGTTTGATAATTCAGTAGCCCCATGTTTCCCTTTCTGTATTAGTTGTCTATTAATGCATTGTAAATTATTCCACAACTTAGAAGCTTATAAAAAAAATGTTGGCTCAGTTTTTGTGAGAACTATTCATGTTGGTGTTTCTAGCTCAGGGTCTGATGCTTTTGGCTCTGGCTATTGTTGAGAGCTTCAAATGGGAACTGATGCATGCTTAAGCTCATTCATAGGGTGATTGAGAGGTTTAAATTCTTCACTCAAGGTTAAATACCTGAGTTTCTCACAGTGTGAGCCCCTCCACAGGCAGCCTGGACATGTTTACAACATGAACCCAGCCTCTTCTAAAGCAAGAGATGAGATAGAAAGAGAAAGATAGAGATACAGGCAGAAATAGAGACAGAGATGATGGAGAAATGGAATAGAGAGGGAGCCATGGTACTGTATAACACAACCTCAGAGGTGGGATATCATCTCTGTTATATTCTGTTAGTCATACAGTAATCACACAGACTGACCCTAACACAATGTAGGAAAGTTCTACAGAGAGATGTGAGCATCAGGCAGTGGGCTCATTCAGAATTATATCAGAGGCTGGACATTTCACAGTATATTCTTTAAAGACACATACTGAGTTAAATCAATTTCATAGCTCCTAACTTAGTTCTTGAAATATAGAATACTCTCAATGGAGGTAAGTGATGAGATGGATAGATGGGTGGATGAATGGATGGACGTATGGATGACTATGTCCTGCCTTTGCTCAGATCCCAAATACTTAGCACTATAATAAATTTCCATGATTTTGCCTTATGCAATGAAGGGTACCTAACCTAGAAGTGACCACTTAGTATCTACATCATTCTTCATATGCAAAAACAGTAACCAAGAGATATGATGTGAATAACAAAAGGTCAAAGTAATATCTTGGTAGCAAAACTAGAACTAGAACTTGAACTTTATTATTCATTGCTTTTTCCTCTATCACAAACATAAAAATACTGAGTATGCTTTCCCTGGAACTCTTGGTCTAAGAGAAGTCTCTTATAGAGAAAGGAAGAACCATGACTTATTCAAGTATAAGTCACCTGATCTGGACAGCTTTGCTGCTTTGGCCTGAACACACACCTTCTTCTAGTCAATTCATGTGTCCATCTTCTTTATAAACTCTAAACAATCCTCATAAGACCTCACTGCAGACATGAGTATTTGCCACCTTTCTGTTTGGCATGCTCCATTGTGCTTTGCTGCTTGTGGGTACATCTTTCTGCAAACCCATTCCTTGTCAAGCTAGGGCTTTCTTAAGTGGGTCTTTTCCTCTGTTGATATATCCCGTTTAATCATAAACGTTGACATTTCTCAGGAGCAGGATGTTTTTGAAAAAATATTTTAGATGAATGCCAGGCCAGGCCTCACAAAATGTCATGGTGACTTTCCGAAGAGACCTGCCAGGAGGTAGGGTGAGTAAAAATAGCCACTGCTTAGTGCGGATGTGAAAAGAATAAAGATCACAGACAGAAGAGTTTATTTGTTTTTAAAATAATTATTTCTAAGTGGTTCTGGGCCTGAAGGATGCGTCAGACTAGCAGGCAGGCAAGCAGAAGGTCTGTGTCTGACGCCAGAGTGAGAAGGCAGAGGAGGGCAGCAGATGGGAAAGGAGGATGGGGCCTCCAGTTTCAGCCCCAGCCAAACCATCAGCAAAGGTTGGAAAATCCCTCCAGGATCATGAGCCTCAGTTTCTCCAACTGGAGTAGAGTAAGAGATGGAGTAATACAGTTCAGAAATGGTATGTATGTGACTATATACAGACAGTAAAAAGGAATCCCTCAGTGACAGATGCAGACAGAAATGGGCAAAGATTCTGCCAGCATTCAGTTAATTTAAAACTAAGGAACATGGACAGATCCAGGTGAACCTAGCTCTGCTTTTCACAGTCATTCACTCTAGTCACTCTAGGTGGATCCTGTGACTTTACCACCTTAAGACTTCTCAAGTGTTGTCCTGGTGGATCATACAGGGTAAAAATTAGAGCATCTGGGAACCACATCATTTGCCAGAATTATAATTCTGAGCACTTTACTTCCTTTCTCTAAGTTCAAATTGCCTTTATCTAGAAAATACAAGACTTTTTACCCTTAGGCTTGTTGTGAGAGCTAAATGAATGCAGAAACCTAGCACTTGGCAAGGTGTCTGCCACTTTGCAGGCACTAAATAAGTGTCTAAATGAAAAATGCCAGCAATGAATACCGGCACTGGAGGCCACAATGTCTCTTGGCTCTCATTTTTGGTAGGGACCATTCTGCTTCTCACTTAAGTAGATAACTGGGTTAAGTGCTTGTGCTCTCCAGAGCTTGTTAGTGGCAAAAGCAATGAAAATGTTTGGCAGTTTTTGGCTCAGGTTGAAGCCATAGTTGGTGTGTGGAGCATGATTCTGGAAGGAAGGAAGGAAAGAAGGAAGGAAGGAAGGAAGGAAGGAAGGAAGGAAGGAAGGAAGGAAGGAGGGAGGGAGGGAGGGAGGGAGGGAGGGAAGAAAACATTTATTGAACAGCTGCTATTTGCTAGACAATTAGGAAATATTTTTACATATTATACTTCACTTAATTCTTAAAACAACCCCATGAAATAAGGACTGTTACTTCTCTCCTGTATTTTTTAAATTAGTAAGGAACCTAAACATCACAGAGGTAAACTTGCCCAAAGTCACTTATCTTAGGTGCCATCCAAATTCCAGACTAACAGTAAGCTCCATGTCCCTGAAAACCTGTCACCTCTATAAAACTGGATATCAAAGATGATAGAAAGTTTCAATTCATCACATGTGCACTCAGCTTTCAACCTGATTTTCCCTCTCTCTCCTTGCTTCCATGTGCATGTGTGTGTGTGTGTGTGTGTGTTTTCATGTGCTTTTGCTTCTTTGCTTCTTTTCTTTGACTGTAATTAATTTGCTTGTTCTGTTGTTGACTCCGTTCTAAAGCCCAGTCCTGACAGAAGTTCTTTCGTGATTTCTTTTGACCCTATTGCTCAGAATTCCATTCTGCATTCTAGGGCTTAACTCAGATGCCAACTGCTCAATACAAAGCTCCAGGAATCTTTTCAGCAATGTAGATATTCCTTCCTCCATGCTCCATAGCCTGCATGGCATGCACACATCAAAAAAAAAAAAAAAGTGAAAGCATTTTCTGTTCATCATGGTGTCTCAGGTCCCTACCACAGTGTTAGGTCACACATCTAGCAAGGCCACAAGGAAAACCTATGGGAGAGAGGGAGGGAGGGAGGGAGGGAGGGAGGGAGGGAGGGAGGGAGGGAAATGCTTTAGACCTGATAATATTTGTGTCAAAGTGACAGTGAACGTAATGCCAACAGCCCACATTTACAGGGGGCCACAACAGTCCAGTCTCTGTTCTAGGTGTTTGATGTGTAATCTTTCATTTATTGCTTACAATAACTCCAAGGTAAGTACTGTTATCGCTCTAATTTTAAAAGATTAAAAGTTACACAGCTAATTAGAAGGTTTTTGGTAGGAGATCTAGAAGATAAATCTAAAAGGTTTAGAGCAAATCTTTTAGTAGTAGAACTAATTAGAGGAACATTAACAGAAAATAATTAGAAATTTGAATCCCAGCAGTTTGGTGACAAAGCCTTTGAGAAATTATAGCTCTGTACCGTTCCGAAATCTGTGGGACAAGGAGCATGATTTGGATCAGACACACCACCTTGAGGTGCTCCTTGGTGGTACAGTGTCAGCTGTGTTGATTCGTTAAATTACCCACTAAGCTCCTCATCTGGATGGTGGAGTCTCCTCCTGACCTGATGGATTGTGCAGAAGGTGATGCTCTTCTGAGCAGGTTCAACATAGGCTGACCAGGCATCAATCAGCAGCAGTTCACCAAGTCCTCCTTGATGGACCTTACACATAAGCTACCCTTCACGTCTCTTCCTCCTATTTTGGGAAGAAGGATCTGACTTAGATATTTTCAGAATCCTGCTCATTTTCTCATCTAATAAATATTTGCACATCATCTACTTTACTCTTGGCATGATGGTGTGTCTTGGGGATAAAGTGGGAAATTAAATAGACACTATCTGGACTCTTGTAGCACTTATATTCTCCTATATCACTTTGAGCTGATGTTGCTCATGTAATAGTGAACAAACAGAAACATGCCAAGGCGGAAAAAAAAAGTCCCTATAAAATAAGGCAGTGCGATGGGAGATGACTGGGTGAACCTCCACCAGGGAGACGGGCTGAGGAAGGGCTCCGGACAGGTGGTGCTGAACCTGGGCTCTGAATAAGGAGGAATCAGAGTGAGGCAGATTGGAGCGGGGCACAACTGAAGAGGGAACGGCAAGGAAGAAGATCCTGGGGCTCCAAAGAAAAAGAGACGCTGAGTAGGGAAGGAAAGGGGCTCAGGGAGGCGGGAGAGACCAGCAGGAGAGCTGTTAGGGTTTTAGGGCCTCTGGAATGGGCATGGATTTGATTCATGGAATGGATAAGATGTTAAAATGAATTGAAGGCACAACTGCAGAAGCATCTTCCCTAGTTTTATCTGCTCTTCATAGTCTGACTCCATCCAAATATATGTATACCATTAAAAATTAGCCTTTCTGCCTCATAAGAAGCAAGAGGTCTGAAGATAAACCATAGTCTTAAGCACGTTTTCTGAATTATTTTCTGAGAGATATGAAAATCAGTATCTCGGTAGCAAAATGGCAATGTTTCTAATGTTATGAGAAGTTTCTAAAATAAGAGTGATTTCACTTCTAACAGGCTGTCACTATATTCCACTGGAACTTTACCAATTTCAAAAAGAAAAGAATAAAAAAGAATGGACAACATAATATCAACTCTCCCTCCCCACCCCGTGAATGCAGACACTGGACTTTTAACAGCAGATTGAGACATTATACAAAGGCGTGATCAAACACTGCCCAAGTCCAAAGGAGGGGAAAGGAGGGTCGCTGAAGTTAAATGTGGTAAAGACTCAGAGGAACTCTGACATCGACTTTTTACAGCAGCAACCTAATGAGCTGGTGAACTCTCCGCCTGTGTTAATAGAGCTTTAACATGGAAAAACACAAGGGGTGACTTTTCCTCCTACTCCTCCTGGATCCGGCTCTACTCAGACATTTTCCACAGCCTCACAAATTTGTTTAGTTTTTGAGAAAAACTAGACTGAGTTTTATATTTTTATAGCTTTAACAAAAGGGATCAAAGTTGCACAGAAACTTTCTTCTGGGGGGATTTAAAACCAGATAGAAAGAACATTCTTTCTGTGCTGTGTGAGTGTACCACCAAGAAAACCTTCATAAGGGAAAACCGATTTTTGGCAATAGTCACACAACAATGGCAAGACTTCCAAACGTCTATTTTCTTCTCAAATGCTCTCTCCATGTCGTGGCTTTCTTTCTGATGCAATAGTTCTCTTGAATGTTGTTAAAATGTCACTTTTACCTAGAAGGAACAGATTAAGTGCACATTATTATTTTTTCCAGAAAATACCTGCGAAAGTAGCAGAGTCTTGACAGCCACTTGTCATCACAGAAAATGTCATCGAATTTGGAATGCTTGTCTTTTTGACAAAGGATAACATGCAGCTCTGCTTTAAGTGCAGCACCTGTTTTAAGAACTTGGCGTGACATATAAAAGTGAACTGCAGATGTTACGGTCACCTCCCTTCTCACCACAAAGTGTCCCACTGATTGACTGCCTTTTTAAGCACTTGTTTTTAGAAATGTAAGCATGTTGGTGACACTGGTGGCCTTTTGTTGCTCATTTCCGTTTCTTAGTGCCTTTGCTTGCCTATGAATGATTTGTTGGCTTTCTGGGTGCTCCCTCCACAGCCTTGTCTCTCAATTCTTTTTTATTATAGTCAGAAGAATCAATGCACCAGAGGTCACACATCCCCCTTCCCCTCTTCCCTTAAAACATTGCTTTATATTTAAAAGTAATTTATTATTGAGAATATAAACTTTAGGTACATCACATTTGTAGTTAAAGAAAAGTAGCTCTTCACATATTGGGATTGAGTTAACATTAAAATTATTATGGAGTACAAATAAAGATTGTTATCAAAATATTGTTGAGGCAGAAGCACAATTAGTTTTGAAATTAGAATTCAACTTTTATTTATAGAAACAGTTATATAGCAAGTTTGATTCATCTGTATCTTCATTCAAGTACATAGCAAACCTCCTCCTGTACATATTTTGTTCAAATTTTTTCTCAGTTTTAGGGCTGTTTTCTATGCCTTATGGACTATCATACATTATTTCAGCTACTCTTTATGGTAAGAGAAAAAGGTGAGAAATCTCCACAAAAACATCCAGACATTTATTACTAGTTTTAGTGAAGCAGTGTCAAGCACCAGATTAAATATTGTGTGATTATAAACATCACTCCTAGATCATAGAGGTTTGAGGTCATGTCTTCCCTGCTTAATTCTAAATGTCTTGCTAATCTTGATGACTTCAAGCACTCCTTAATATTTCAACTAAATTATGACTATATTTGAGTGCAAGGCTCATGCTTACCCTTTGTAGATACAAACTTGCATTTCAAACAGCCCTCTTGATGATTTTGAATCTTGACTGACTTCATCCCAGACTCACTTCTGCATTGTTTTTTCACCTAATATTCTGGCCAGGGTCTAATGTAGACAAATGGAGCAGAGATGAGCACAACTGATCAAACGCCTGACAGCAGCGACTCAGAAAAGATGTCAGAAATGCAGTGTCATGTAAGGAGAAAGGGGACAGGCACAGAACATGCCCAGGGCTCATTTTCCCTGGAAGACATAATGAAAGAGCTCATTCTAGGAGCCGGGAAAATTGACAACTTTGCCATGTATTTCATCATTGGTATTATGCACTTCAACATCAAAGATTCCTGTCAAGAGAGTGAAATGGCAGCACATAGAATGGATGGAAATACTTACAAAATGTATTTTATGATATGGGATTAATGTCATAAAAAACTGCACAAGAACCCAACAATAATAACAATAGTCTTCAATTTAAAATTGAACAAAAAACATGGAGTATTTCTCCAAAAAAGATAAACAAAAGACAACAGTCGATGGAAGCATGATCACAAATCATCAGGAAAACACAACCAAGCTCCAGACTTTTTATTACAAGGGCCATGATTTAAAAAACAGAAAATAGCAAGTATTTCAAGTTTGTGGAGAAATAGGAACTCTTACACATTGCAGGTAAAGATGTAAAATGATGCTGCTACTATGGAACATGGTCTGGCAGGTTTTCAGGAAATTAAACATGGACTGAGCAGCCAGCATTTCCACCTCTGGGTATACACCAAAGGAACTGAAAGCAGAAACTTGAACAGATATATGTGATTCCAGGTTCATAGCATTTTGCAGAATCCCAAACATGCAAAGACCTACACATCCATGGATGCATGAATAGATAAAAGAATTTGAGGGAATATATCCACATATTCAACCTTAAAGAAGGAAGACATTCTGACACAAAGTATAACAAAGATGACAGTTGAAAACACAATGCTCCATGAGCTAAAAGTTACAAAATGACAACTATTGTATGATTCTGCTTCTGTGTAGAAGATAGAGGAGTCAAATTCAAAGAGACAGAATACAGCATGATGTTTTCCGGAAATTAGGTAAAAGACAGAATGGAAAGTTATTTTTTGATGGCAGTAGAATTTTAGTGTATGAAGATAAAAATTTCTTGGGAGCCGTGATTGTAATAGTTACACAATGATGTCAATATTCTTGATGTCACTGAACTAGACATTTTTAAATGGCAATTTTATATTATGTTCATGTTACTGTAACAAAGAAGCAGCCCACCAGAGACATCAACACCCACTGAAGTTGGAGAAACTCTGTTACGGTTATGTTGTGCCACATCATGATTTGCTGTTCTGTGATTTTAAGGAGAATAATATCAGGCCTCATTGCTGAAAATCAAATGAATTATTTCTTTTTTAAAAAAGTTATTACTCAAGACTAACTGGGTTGATAGCCTGTAACTGAGGAAAACAATTTTTTGGTGTTCTTGCAAGTCAGTGGTATTCAAAGAGTGCTTGTTACACAGCGATCTTGTAGTAATAACTGACAGATACAGATTATTCTGCTCAACTCTGGTCTGCTCACAGCTCATTTTAGAGTCTTTTACTAGAAAGATGTTCAAGGTCTTTCAACACAAATATTTTATTATTGGATTAGATCCAGCTCCCCCACTAAGTATTCTTTCTTGTTCCTTCTCACATGTTATTCTCCCTACTTCACCCAGAAATAACAGCTGATGCTTCCTTTCTTTCTTTTGGTGACTTCATTCTTATTTTTCTACAGTTCTCCCCATTACCATCCCATCCCTCGCTGTATCACTGCTCCTCTATTCTATCTACAAACTGTTAGGAACCTGTGATACAGACGTGGTGAATGCATGACTAGTCTCTGCCTGGACAGTCTAGAAAACTTGATCCAATTAGAAGATAAACATAGAGATGAGGAGCCACCATACCATGGTAGCTGAAAGGCAGTGTGAAGTAGAGGAAGGGCATCCACAGGGAAGGAGGAGGACTCAAGAAAAAACTCACATAGGAAGCTTACATAGGCTGGGCTTGGAGGGTGACAAAGGGGTCCTCAAAACAGACATTAAGAAGTAAGAGTCTGTGCAGTGTGAACAGCATGTATAAAGGCCAGGCTGATGAGACAGTGTATCTGAGGAATTGTATGTAACTCCATACACTTGGGGTCTATTAATAAAATAAAATAAAATAAAATAAAATAAAATAAAATATTGGAAGGTGGTGAGATTATAGAGTAAGAGGAGATGAGTCTGGAGACACAGTAGCCCAGTTCATGAGAGACAAATTATGTCATACTAAGCAGTTTGGACTTGATTGAAGAGCCAGTGGAGTCACAGAAGATGAACAAACCAAGGCTCAGAATGTTCATAGTACAAGTAGTAGCATTCAGACTTGGAGAGAAAGAAGGCAAATATTGTCTGGGGCTAATATCACAATGGCACTATATCTAACAGAAATTATCTTTACTTACAAGAATTTGATTTTTTTAGTTCCTAAGGTCTTTGTATTAAAAAACATATCCCAGGGTAAGTTCCTGGGACATACACTTAGCCCAGTCAAAGGGGTCATAGAATTGATTGAATGCAAGAACTGAATAAACATCTGTGAGTCTCAGTCCACTGTGAAAGAACAGTAGAATTTGGAGAGGGCAGGGGTCCGAATTCCTGGGGATGGGTGACTTGCCATAATATCTCTATAACCAGCTGTAGGGCTGTGCACTTTAGATGGTAACATGAGGATGCATCTTCTCAAAAAAAAAATCTTTAAAAAAAAGACAAAAATAGTATCACTCCACTTATGCAGAAATCTGAGCAGTTTAAAACATACTCGTGCACCCATTAGCTACTTTGGTTCCCAAAATAATCTCATAAAGTAACCAGAACACATATTTTCTGTTCTCTTTTTTGTAGATGAGAAACCTAAATGATTTTTCCAGGGTCCCACGAATTGTCAGCAAGAGAGCTAAACTTTAATTCCAGTATTTAAATCCTAAGCCCAAAGTGCTTATGTTTGGTAGTTTATGGGGATATGTGATACATTTGTAATAAAACACAGAAGACACTTTAGATGTTTTAAGTAGAAATTTATTTACTGTAGGAAATTGAGGGCACACACAACTTTTGCAAGACCATGGAAAGGTCATACCTAATTTCAGAAAATGTAGGGAACTAGTACACATCGTAGTGCTTGTAAAAGGGTTACCACAAATCCCTGCCAAAACCCTGACTCCTGTCTACTGAAGGCCACACTGTACCCACACAGCTGTTGCTGGACAGTAAAATTGTCTGCTCTGCTGTCTCAAAAATTCCTAAATGCTCCTCCCTGGCAGAATCCCACTGTTCTCTCCTGGCAAGGGAGTTTGGGAAATGTAGTTCCCAGGCTTCCAGCCCCAGAATTTCAGGGGTGGAAAAGGAGATGTGAAGCTGAGTGTTAATAGGACAAATCTAGTGTGTCCAGTTATTAACCCAAGTCACATCTAAGATAAAAAAAAAAATTAAAAGCAATCAGTTTGGCTGTTAAAGCCAAATACAGATTTGCCTAGTTTGTTTTCTTTTCTTATAAGCTTCTGTTTTGCAGTAGTTGTCTAGTGCTCATGAAAACCTTGTGAGACAACCAAGAAGAATTAAATACCCACTAAATAAGAAAATCAATGTGAAAGTTTAGAGAAAAATTCATTCCTTATTAATGCATGTCAGCTGGTAAGTTGAAGGCAGAGGAGTCAATAAGACAGGAGCCAATCCCAGAGAGGAGCCAGGGTAAATTTGCAATTAGGCGATGTTCTGTGCATTACAGGGTTCTTGGGAGCAGTTAGCACAGTGTCTCCTTGGCACGTAGTACACACTCATGCAACATTAAGTGTTATTAGAATGAGCTCAGGGAGTTGCACTGGCTATCAAGTTGTTCCTCATAGAGTGATAAAAATCACTCTTCATAGAATTTTCTTCTATGCAGGATTACATAGCTGTGATTGGACACCAAAGCTTTAACAATACCTGCTTACACTTCGTTGCTTTTTCTGCTATTATTATTTTTCATATCACTATCATTTTGTAAGTAATACAGCATACTATATTGCATGGGCTTTCCTTTATTCTCCTCTTCTCTTGTTATTATTCACAATTCTACAACCACCCCCATGTGATAATCCAGTGTTCATATCCTCTGTATTTTGCAGAAAAGGAGACCAAAGCCCAAGGAGGTGAAATGACTGATCCAAGTTCCCACTGATCATCTGTAGGGAAATTGGAACACTGAAGATCACCTGCAGACTGCTAGTCATCTTTCGTACATGATGACTTTCAAAGCCCCCCAGTAGGGCCTCTAGTGCCTGTCAGTGGTACAGCTATGTACTGATGCCCTGGACCTGTTCTTGACCAGTTCTGCCTTCATAGCTTTTCCCCATTCCACTATGTCTTATGAGTTTCTCTGGCTTCAAAGTCCCTAACAAACTCTACAACGTAGCATGGTGTCTTTCATAGTATATTTAGCAACCTCTCTCCAGTTACCCCTGAAAAAACACTAAATGAGTCCTTATTCTTTTTTCTGCCTTTAGCAGAATAGTGTATCTCTGCACAACTTTGGACAGACACTCATCCTTTCTGATTCCCAGTTTCCCTACTTGTAAATTAGATGCTATGGTCTACTGTTTACCTAATAGGAGTGAAGAATGTGTAACTACGTAGAAGTACCTGCCACAATGCCTGGTACATACTATGTCCTGAGCAAACAGGGCTTTGCCACCCCTCCGCTCCTACTCTGGCACTTCTCCTGGAATCCCTCTTCCATTCCCCCTTGCCCTGGGAGTTTCAACAGTGCCCTTCACCTTTAAGATGCTTGACCTCATCATCCTGCAATTATGATGACCCTGGAAAGGACTAAGATAAAAGCTAAGATATTCTTCCAGCATCAAACCACTAATTTAGCCTTGACCTTTACAAGGGGAAACCCAGGATGAAAAGTGCTAATTTCATTCTTTGCTCTTTGAAAGGTCAACGTTTTGGCCTGGGGTCTTGTGAGAGCCAGGGACAGAGGCCCAAGTGATCAGCTGTTCCCTAGAGCAACAAGAAATGCTTTTGACCTGGGACCCAGAAGACTCTGTGGCCTCCCATACCTGCTCCTCTCCACCCTCAGTCTACCCCATTTTTTAGTTCAAGTTTGCATCCTAGAAAGTATAAGGCTGGGAGCTATAAGACTAGTGTTCTCTCACTCTAGTTTTATGGCCTTGGACAAGACACTTCGTTTCTCTGGACACCATTTTTCTCATCTGTAAAACAGAAACATTGATATAGCTAGCCACATAGAATCTCTAAATACACCCTTAAATAAAGTCAACTATCACAGTGATGGAGCATTCGCTATGGACCAGGGTCTCCACTTACTCTTTTGCATCCACAAGCTGTACCAGTAAGTGCGTGCTGTGAAATCTATGAGGAGGGCCTCTTTGCTTAGTGATTTCATAGTTGACTTAGGGCACATAGCTAATGTGTGCCAGCATTAAAGTGGACTCAACACCCAGTGGACCATACCATCTCCACCTCTGTTGTTATTTATTTATTCAACAAATGCTTATAGAAAACTTACTCTGTGCCAGCCACTCTTCTAGATACTTAATAAGCATTAACTCGTTTGACCCCCGATGATTCCAATGAAGTATGATTAGTCCATGGAGCAGTTAAAAAAAAAACAGAAACCGAAGTTCAAGAAACTTGTTCAAGTCACACTTATAAGTGTAGACTCATACCCGACACCAAGGACCTCTGGTTTCAAAGTCTAATCTTGGAAACACCGAGCGGTGCCTATCGCCCTGTGCTGTGACCAATACATAAAACTCCTACACTGGAAAAATTGCTCACCAGCCACTCAGCATCAGCCTCTGAAGCCTGACCCCTGTTCTCTGTACCACGCTTCCTGATGTGGATATAGCTTGTACCTGCTACGCTTTCCCAAATCCTTTCTCATCTGGAGAGTGAAGGCCAGATTTTTCCAGCCCAGGCCAGATAGACTGAGTTGAGAAGCCTGAGTGACCTTACTGCCTGTGTAACAGCTGAAGCAAGTGATGCTGTAGAGGCTCTGACAGCTGGTGGTAACAGAGAGTCTATGGGGCCAGGACCTGTTAATGCATTTTGTCACTTTGAAGAGTGCATCCAATTACATGTACTGGTCAAAGGCCAGGGTTTAAAATGTGCTGCAGTGTACACTGCTAATCTCTTTCGTAAAGTCAGGTAGTGCAGGCTGGTGGAATGTCAGAACTGGAAGGAACTTGGAGAGTGTGATCTCTGACTACTCTCTACGCCTTTTTCCCTCCGAAATCCTGCCCCTGGGAAGAGGAGACAGCCCACTAGCAAATGGCAAGTTCCAGGATTTTCATCAAGATTAACTGTTTGCAGCATGGCCTCATGTTTTGTTTTAAACATATTCTTTTTTTCTTTAAAAACCCAACAGACAAAGGTTCACATGGATCTTTCTGTTGCATTTCAGAAAGAGGGATACGTTTATGGTACTTCACCTACTTCTTACTTACCTGTGTTCCCCTTACCAAGGCTCTTGAGAACACAGTAAAACTAGACATAGTTACATTCTTCATGACGTGTGAACCAAATCTCTGACTTTTCAGCAGTGGGAGCCTCTGGAGTTAACCCCAGATGCCCCCCTTTTGCAAAAGTTTATCTTATTAGTTATTTTTCTTTTTGCATCAATTCATTATAATTTGCCATTTCTTTCTCCTGAAATAGATTTTCCTCTTCAAAGAGTCTACAGAATCGTACATTCTTAGACAGGGTTGAGGGAGTTTAATAATTTTTTTTTAAAAAAAGATAACTCCCAGATATGATGAAAGAACAGAAAAATAAGTACCTTTGTATACTATTAGTACAAAATTGTCACAGGCTTTATGGAAAATGTGAAAATGCATATCAAAAGCTCTGAAATTAACTGTATTATTAGATTTGCAATTCCCATAGCTGGAAATTGCCACAAAGTTTCATATGTAAGATTGACTGTTGCAATATTACTTATGATGTGGAAAACTGAGAAAAAAAGTGTAAGTGTTCCTTAGAAGGAGGCAGATAAAGCATGGTTCATGATACATGATAAAAGAAAAAAGTACTTCATAATAATAAATCAATTATATACTATGTACTATATCTTATTACTTGCCAGCTTAATTTATAATTAATGCATGTGACATAACATAAGTCTTACATGGTAGATGTTAGTGTTATGCCCATTTCACAGATGAGAAAGTTGAGACCTGGAGAATAAAAGTGACTTCCCACAGTGTCAGTCTGTAAGGGATAGAGTTGAGATATAAATCTTGTTTGTATGGCTCAAGAGTCTTACTATTCACTACTATGCTACACTTCTTCTAGAAGAATATCTATTGGTTTTGGGCAATGTGCGCATGCACGAGTGGATGTGTGTATAAAAGGATTAGAAACCTATGCACCAACATGTAGATACTGGATGATAGGATTGCAAACAATTTGTGCTTTCCTCTTTATGCTTTTCTATAATTTAAAAATTACTTTGAGGGCATTATTTTTATTTAATTGGAAAATATGTTGTATACTTTTTAAAAATCATGACGCTATCTACTTCCTTTTCTAATGCTTCAATCTGTTCCTGTACCATCTTCAACAAGCAATCACTTGACCTTTATTTGAATTACTCTAGTTACAAAGAGCTGATTGGTCTATCTGTATAAAGCTGACTTGGTCTGAAAACAGAGAGGGAACGGCAATGTTCCTGCTTTTCCATGTGCTATATCCCGGTCCACGATGTAGGGAAACAGTTAAGGAGCTCTGGGAAAAGGCTAATTAAGGGTTCAGGCTGAGTTCATCAATGGGTAGCTTCACGGATGACAAGGCCCCCAGCACAAAGAGGGTAACAACCCCCAGTACATTGCATTGTTTTCCGTCTCATTGACTTTATATCCTGCTGGTGAAATCATCCGAGAAACCAGTTTCTAGTGGACAAGGATGAGGACTCACCCTGGAAAGAATCATTCAAGGCAAAAATAAAACCTAGTGTTGGTGAGGATGTAGAGCATTCTCCTGGGCTCCTGGTGGAAATGTAAAGCGACGCAACTTTGGGGAAAGCAACTTAGAAATATTTACCAAAATCAAATGTGTAAATTCTGTTTAACCTAATCACGTCATAGATAGGCACCTGCCCAATAAAGAGAAAAACAGGGACATTCATCATAGTCATTACAACATTTGCTTGCAATAGAAAAATAAACAAAGAATATCGAAAGCAAGGTGTCCTTTGGTAGGAGCCATACTAAATAAATTATGGTGCCACCAAATGATGGAATGCTCCAAAGACACGAACCAGTATGAGAGATGGGCAGGGGCTGATGTGGGGAGACCCTGACGCTGTTTTATTAAATGGCAAAAAGTGAAGAAAACCTTAAGGAGTACTATTTGCATATGTGAGTATGCACATTTTTCCCCCAGAAGAAAATACAAGGAACTCCCCCCACGCTGTTTAAAGTAGCCACTCTGGAGCAGAGGGACTGGAGGAGTGAAGAGAGATAATTTTATTTTCGTCTTGTCCTTATTTTGTTTAATGCTCTATTACATATTACCATTGTTTTTAAAATGAAAGCTGGGGCTATCTAGGAAATAGTAGTCTATTTTTGTTGTTGAAGTTGCTCTGCTTCTCTATTCTAAGTATGCACTCAAACACATAACCCTGGTCACTGGCATTTTATTTCCTAAAAATGACAGAGATTGTTCCTGGAGGCTCTCTGGCAAGCCCTTGCCCTCCTCAGAGCCAAACACAGGATCTGTCTGCACTCACTCCTCCTCTGTCTTGCCAGTATTGCTTGTCCAGCTAGTCCTCTTGGCACTCTTGGCCATAAACTAGTGAATAAATCCAAATTCAGAACAGAAGAGATGATAAATGGACTTAGCTAGGGAACCAAAGCAATCGTAATGTGTGTGTCAGGGTACGTCGTCATAACAAGCAAGCTCCAAGTCAGGCAGACACTTAAGCCACTGAGCTAAATCTCCAGCAAGCTCCAAGTCTTAGTGACTTGAGTTTATTTCTTATTTAGCTCACGATCTAATGTGATGTGGTCCTTTCCTCTGTATGATGATTCAGAAATCAAGGTTGTTTCTGCCTGTGAATTTCCCTTCTTATGGACTCAAGGTCATCCTGGAAGGAAAGGAACACTTACCCAAAGCCATCTTCCCCATTGTCTGGCCAGGATCCCCAAAATACTCTCTCACTGTTCCTTCATCTCTCAAAGACCTTGCAGAACTTAGATCCATTGATCCAAGTTCTTCCCTCACTCTTTGTACCAGAAAAGCACATACAAGACCTTTGTGGTATTGGAGTTTATGTCTCAATTAAATGAGGTTACTGGATGCCAGATATTAATCAAGCATTATTCTGCATGTTTCTGGTAGGGTTTGGGGGGTCTGGATGAGGCTGACCTTTGAATTTGTAGACTGAGCAGAGAAGATAGTGTGGCGGGCTCATTCCACCTGTGGAAAATTAAATAGAATGAGAACTGAGTAAGAATCTTGTTTTCTTGCCTGTCTTCAGACTGATATATCAGTCTTCTTGTCACAAGTAACCTGGGGCTGGAAAGACCTCATCAGTTTTCCTTGGTTCTCGGCCTTTGGACTCAGACTGGAGTTTTGCCATGAGGTCTCCTGGTCTCTGGTTTGCTGACTGAAGATGTTGAATTCTTCAGTCTCGATAATTGCAAGAAAAGCTATCTTAGAGTAAGTCCCCTTCCCCCGTGTGTGTGTGTGTGTGTGTTTACTTATCTCTTGGTGTGGAGAATTCAGATTAATGTACCTGTGGTAACTTTGCACAACTTTCCACTTAGAGCAGCAAGAGATCACTTTCCTGTGCCCTTGGAGGTGGCTTTGGTTATGGGACTGTCTTAGGACAATGGAACATTAGCCGACATTCCATGAGCACAGGTTTTGCATGTGCTCACACAATTTAGCCTGACCTTTCAAATCACTGTGATTCACCACAAGAAGGTCCTGTTCATAAGATCATGGCCCCTTCAGTCTGAGCCCCAGAGCAAGGATGCAAGAAGCAAATTTGAATCTGACTTGGTGTAGATTCTAGCTTGGCTCATCAGCCAAACTACAGACCAGTGAGCAAGAAAATAGCACCATCTATTGTTAATGGTGGTTATACATTCTGAGACATGTATTGGTAGGTGATTTCATCATTGTGCAAACAGCCCATTGTTGCTAGGCTACCAACCTGTATTGTACATTACTGTGCCCAGTGCTGCAGATAACTGTGACACAATGGTAAGCATTTGTATATCTGAAAAGCGAAAAGTTGCAGTAAAACACAGTGGAAAAGATTTAAAAATGGCACACCTGTAGAGAGCCCATCCGTGGCTGGAGCTGCGGGCCTGATGGTTGCTCTATGGGAGGCGGTGGGTGTGATGGCCTAGCACCTTCTAGCTGTAGACGAGCTGTAGACTTTATAGACATTATACATTTTGGCTACACTATGTTCATTTAAAAATATTCTTTCTTCAACAATAAGCGAGCCTTATTATAACTTTTCTGCTTCATGAACTTCAATGTTTTGAAACTTTTTGACTCTTGTGGTAACAGGAAACACAAACATATTATATTACAATATAAAATACTTCCTTTCTTTATGGCTTTATTAGGTCAAGTGTTTTTCTATTTTTAAATTTAATATTTATTTGTTACTTTTGAATTTTTTTTCTTAACCACAAAAATGCAGATATCGACATGAGCCTGGGCCTACATAAGGTCAGGATCATTATTATGACTGTCTTTCAGCTCCACAGCTTGTCCCCTTGGAAGGTCTCCAGTGGCAATAATAGGGACAGTGCTGTCATCTCCTATGATATCAAAGCCTCCTTCTGGAGTCCTCCTGAAGAGCCTGCCCAGGGCTATTGTTTAGCAAGAGTCCTCTTTGCAGAACTGTGCCCATGGTTCTCTGCTAGTTCTGTTTTCTTTTAGCATCAGAGATTTTTTTGTAAGAAGCTAATGCATCTTGAACGTTCATTTCTATGAATGGAAACCTTTCAGTGTTAGGGTCTCTGTTTGCAGACTGGTTGAGGAGCTTGTTGAAGTCTACAGTAGCTGCTGCTAAACCCTCCATTGTGGATTTCCTTTTTCTTCCCCTACCTCTTGCCTCTTGCCTCTTCTTCAGTGAAGCATCCACTAGATGACAATGTTTCACCCCCATTATAATCTCACAAGATCACTGTATACATGTGTTTGGTCCATCACTGACTGAGGCGTCATTATATGGTGTGTTGCGAAACACTGATATTTTTGTATCTCTCTAATCAGCAAAATCTGACATATATGGGGTTACAGTAGGACTCCAATTTCAAAGGCATTCTGCAATACACAAAATCTGGGTTCTAGGTCTACTGAAAGCTGTCCCTTGGGTGAGCAACCTGGAGTTGACAGAGAAAGGATGGTCTTGATATCACTGTACACTGACAAGAGCCCAGGTTCCCAGAGTGCAAGCCAGAACTTGTTCATGACCAGACAGCTCCCATCCAGCACAGAGGGCTTTGAGATCTAGAGATACTGGCACTCTGATTCAGGAGGGGAGAAAGAGTGAGAGGACAGTGGGAACAGCTGGACAGGCTAGTTGGGACCACAGACGCTGCCAGCGAGGGGAGCAGAGAACTGAACTGCTTTCTCCACCAGCCTGAAAGTCTGGAGATCTAGCATTTTGTGAATGCCTGTTCAGCTACAGCATGGATTTCTAGAAATTATTATTATTATTATTATTATTATTATTATTTTGGTACTGGGGATCGAATTCACGACCTTGCACTTGCCAGGCAAGCACTCAAGCCACTGAGCTAAATTCCCAGCCCCTTAGAAATTACTCTTAGGACAAACCAGATTCTTCGAGAAAATGGCAACTCTCTATTTCCCAGTGCTGGTTTTCTAGGTATCATTTGTATAAAGTACTTTTCAATTCCTTCCTTTTGCTTTTTGCTATATCCAAAAGCTTCACGTCGTTAGTGAAAGGAGCCCAAGGTCAGAGGCAGGGTGAAAAGACAGAACAGCATCTACTTTCTCTCCAACCCAGGCACATATTCACATATGTGGGAGGTGTGAGCATCAAGAAGCGAGCAGGTACAGGAACGCTGTCCGGTGAGGGGGCCAGCAATCAAGGGGAGCTCATGGGGAAGAAGAGGCGGCCCCATCAGCCGGGACACTGGTCCCTACTAACCCCTGTCTGCCTTCCTCAGCCTCCCTCTCCTTCCCTGTTTCCCCTTGCTTTTCTTTCTCTTCGCTCTCTTGTTCATTTCTAGCTTCACTTCCATTTCCTTCTCTCTCTCCCTCTCTTCTCTCTGCATGTGTCCCACAGAAAAGTGCTGTACTTCTCTAGGAGACGCAGGACTGAGCAGAGTGAATCCTGCTTTATAAATTCATATTCCAGAAGGGACGAAAGGTAAAAATCAAACATAAAATAAAAATGAATCTGACATTACAGGTTGGGATAAAGTCAGGAGAGAGAGAGAGAGAGAGAGAGAGAGAGAGAGAGAGAGAGAGAGAGAGAGAGAGAGAAAGAGGGAGGGAATTTTGAGAGAAATCTAGTTTAGACTAAGGGTACAGTAAGACCCCTTACTGGGGAAGTGGCATTTAAGCTGATACTTGAAGGATGAGCAGCCAGGGAAGAAAAAAAGATAGAGGTCCAGGATAAAAAAAAATAATCCAGGTAGAATAGTCAGCATTGAGGCCATGGATTTAGCTCAGCAGCATAAGCACCTGCCTGGCAAGAACAAGGTCATGAGTTCAATCCCCAGTATATATATATTTAAAAAAAACAAAACCAACAATCAGCATGTGTTTAGGAATGACTATGTCCTTGGAGTGCTCAGGGAACTGGAGGGAGCCCAGAGCGACTGTGGCTCAGAAAGCAAGGGGGACTAGAGGCCCACAGGTAGAGTGGGAGGGGACACAGGCAACCTGGGGGGGGGGCAGTGGGAGCCCAAGCCTCAGGGATTGATGGTTTATCCCAAGTACATTGGGAAGCCAAGAAGCTGCTGGTACCTCATAAGCAGAGGATTGACATGATCCAGTTTTACCTTGTAGAGATAAATTTGGCAGCCCTGAGTGAAACAAATTGGAGGCAACCATGAGGGAGAGCTTTAGAAAATCTACCTGGCAGATCAGCAGGAAAGTAATGGTGGCTAAGCTGCAACAGTATCCAAGGTCAGGGAGAGAAGTAGGCAGAATCAAGACACGTTTTTGTGGCAATGTGGTCTCTACAGAAGGTTTCCCCCATGCGCCCCTCTCCCCAGCCCTTGCACTCCTGTTATTCCATAACCTCCGCATTCTGGCAGCCATCCATGAGACACCTGCTGTGTTAGCTGAACCACAAGGGTGAAGATTAAGAATACCACCATCATGTGCTTGGTCTTTGAGTTGAAGAGCCAAGACTGAGGGACACAATAGGAAGACTTGGAGAGAAATGAGATTAGGCTGAACCAGGCAGGGAATAGGGAAGGCAAATGTGGATAATGCCAGGTTTGTAATACAGGTGAGAGAATCTAATACACTGTACATGCATCTAACCCAGAGACCTGGAAAACACACACACACAAAAAAAATCCTTCCTGAAATTTTTAGGGTGTTAGAGCACAAAAAATGTGCTGTCTTGGTCCCCAGGTGGGACTCGAGAAAATAAGCAGGGTCCCTGAGTTATCCAGGGCTCCATCAGTCTTGTGCTGGTCTCCAGACACTGCCTGTCCTGGGAGGGAGGTAATGCCAGCACACTAACCATACATGGTCTTACATTTGAGTACCTCTCTCCCATACATGATGGAGACACTCCCACTTGTTGATGTCCTAAGAGTATGATGGGCCACTGGCCAGCTCACTGTCAACCACAATTTTGCTCCGATTCCTGTTAACAAATGCTCCAAAGCTTATGCTGAAGTCTAGGATGGCTCTTCCTATGAATGAAATCTATCCCATGACTTGAACTGTTATAGTCACAAGGCAGCAACCAGTGACAGACAGATGTCTCCATTGCTTCCCCCATCTGGGAGATGTAGAAATCATTCTCATGGTTATCACTGTCACACAGAAAATGAGAAAGAGAAATATAACCAGGGCCCATTTCCCCAGGGAGAGGCCCATCAGCTTTTGTAAGATCATCCACGAGTCCTTCGCAAAGTGTGGGACTCAGCTGCTCAAGGTGTAGTGAGCAGAGACACCAGCCTGGGAAACAGCGCAAGGAGTGTGACATCTTCCTACTCTGGCCCCGCAGGATTGGTGCTTCTTCCTGATGTCCTCATCCCAAACGTTCCCCAGGAGGCTGCACTTGGGCAGAGAGCCTTCTATGCTCCTAACTGCAGACTGGGCGTTTGGTTTCACTTTGCTACTTGGCCCTTGTGACTCTGCTATGCCTAACAGCCATGGTTAGGCTGTTCCGTCTGCCAGGGTTATGCAGTCCTCATCGATGCTCCTCTCACTAGGAGTAGCTGGGTTTTCTGCAGGATGTTCCGCCACCTACCACCAAGCTAAACCAGAACTGAGGAGCCAGTAGGGGTTCAACACAGGCTCCTGAAGCCACTTGCTCAAGGGCGAGCTCTGCTGCTCTCACCTGACACCTTCGCTGTGCACACCCCCACAGAGCGAAGTGAACGAGGGCCCAGGCACTGAGGATTAGGCTGAGGCATGGAATTGGATGGATGTGTGAAGTTAGCAAGGAAGTCCTTTCTCCGTCTGTGACAACTATGTTCTCTGGGACAGCTCTTTGTGTCCAGAGATGTTCCTAGATCTGCCAGTGTCAGTATGGTGAATTGAGATATCCCATATTCATTCATTCATTCATTCATTCATTCATTCACAAATACATTCCAAGTGCCTAGGACATACCTAGCACTAAGCTATGCACTAGAGATAAATGGGAAATGAAGACACTGTCCTTGTCTTTAAGGACTTCAGAGCCCAGTGAGAGAAACAGCTCAGAACCGTGTGGAGTGACTGGGCTGCTCTTGGAGCCCCAGCCCTAATCCTCAGTTGTTCTAAGGGAGGATGATGCCAACTTGCCAGATGTGGAAACTGGATTCTAAAAAGCACTGAATAGCAGTGAAATAAATTGGAAACCACTGTTCCCATTGTCCCCCTGTCGCATCTGAGAGCTGACTTTTATTCTCCCTTCTGTCTGCAAAATCACTTCCTGCTTCTAGTCTGGCCCCTTGGGTCCTCTGCCTGATGGCAAATATTTCTACCCTGGAACTGCTCATTGGTGGAAGCTGAAAAGAGTAATAGCAGTGCCTGACAATCTTTGATGGTTTTCCCTAAATGTTCCTTCCTGCACAAAATAGTTTAATAAAAATATGGATTAAAGTGAAGACTGGGAGGGGGAAATCGATGGCAGCCTGGTTGCTGGTAGTGCCTTGCTCACCAGGGAGTGGAAAAGCAGGCAGTGGGATTAGAGGCTTGGGGGGAGAGCAGAGCATCCTGGGAAAGGACACATTGTCTGAGCCTGGGGTGGTGGGGAGCTGTGAGCATCTCAGGGCTGCCTAGGAAGCAGTCTGGGGTAAACTGGGGCTGAGCCAGAAAATGCTCTGTCCTAGGTTTATAGACAGTGGGGAGATCTATAATCTTCTTGATTGATTAGCACTATTGGTAGCCTCATTTGTGTCATTTCTGGTTTATTATGTATATATCAAGAATCCTCCATTCAATGCCATAACACACATTGTTGTTACTAATACTCAGTTTTAAAAAAACAAATAGATTTCTAATATATGGAACACAAGTCCAGCAAGACAAAGCATATGAATTATGTGGGACTTTCTCTTCTAATCACTGCAGTGTTACCAAAAGTTCCTCCAGTTAAACTTGCTTAACTGTGCTGGCTTTCTGTCCATTTGGTTACTGAATACATTGAAAGCTGAAAAAAAAACCCTCAGAAATAAAACAAAATTTTGCCTTTAAATATTCTCTAGAGTTCAGACTCTGTGTTATTCAGACCAAGACCTTCACCTCTACCTCTTTTCCCATATGACAAAGAATTTCTTACAGAGCCCTGTGAAGATGTTGTTCTACAATATGTTGCCATTCTTAGAGCTGGGGTGGCCTCTTTTCTGGGTTCCCCCAGTGACAGAAATCCATTTCTACACATGCAAACTGCAGCTAGAGTGTTCAGCACCTATCCATTGCTCAGTGTAAGATGATAAACATGCATTAGATCCATGCAAGTTGCAGGATCAATTATGGAAACGTGCAGCTAAATCAACCTCCAATGGTCAGAGGGCCGGGTTTCTGCTGGAAATTCTGCATTCACCTAGGTTGTTGGAGACTTAGCACTGTGTGTAGTGGGGGAAGGGGCAATTATAAGAATAAACAGGAGTAGACCAATTACTGTCCTGTGAGGTTGTAGGCATTGCCTATCATTCCATTCCTCTAGACACTGCACTCAGCCTCTGGGGACAGAGTCCCCTCAGGACTGTCACAGAGTCTTCATCAAATTGGCTTCCTTTTCTTCCTGGCCACAATGTTAGACTACATTTCCCAGAATGTCTTGCTATTAGGTAGGGTCATGTGACAAAATTCTGGCCAATGACATAGCCCACTTCCTGATCCGATCATGAAAGCTTCCCATGGGACCCTCTACTCTTCCTCGCAGTCTCACTGCTGTTATCAAGGTCCAGAACAACTTGGAAGCCTCCTGATTTCAGCAAATTCTTCACCAGCCTGGGTCCCTGAACATTCTGCATTTCCCCCAACCTTTAATAACACCAACTGGATTTTATATTAAGTGGTGAATCACATTTCTCCTGGATTAAATCACAAGAGATTTGGGGATTTGTCTTTTATAACAGTAAGATACTATTAACAAATATATAACCCATATAGACGGCTCAGTTCTTTAGCCCAGGGGAAGGATCTAGAATTTATTTCTGGTTTCTTAGCGGATACAACCCTATCGGTTAGCCAAGCCCCAACATCTGAGTTTTGACATGTGAATGACCTTCTTTCCCCACTTTTCTATGTACCTCTTTTCTCTCTTGTCTATTTCTTGATGAATCTGCTCTTCTGAGTGCTGGGCCAGGTCAGTCAAGCCCCAGGCAGAGAAACAGAGATTATGGATCATGCTCAACAGACCGTCTCTTCCCAGGGACTGCGGCCGGGTGGCCCCTGCACAGATTCCCTGTCAGCTAGTTGTGTCTTTGTGTTAGGGTCACATTTCTCCCAAGAAGTACTTAATGGCCCTATCCCAGAGTCCCAGTCAGGCTCTTTAGGTAGGGGTAGGAAAAGAGGAAAATGACAGGTATCTCTCCCCTTCTCAGATGACTGCTTCCTAGGACAGCCCTTGCAGCATCCCCCTACCCCCACTCCACTCCCACAGCCACCTGCTGACAGACTGATAAACTCTAGGTGCACACTAACACTGACTGGGGTCCTGTGAATGTGTGCTGTGCCTGTTGCCATGACAACCAGTCACAGCAAATGATGACAACAGTAACTTCATTCCTGCTGGCAAGACAGAGAAAAGCAGGACATGTGGAGGGAGACAGGGCATCTGGAGGTAGGAAATGCCAAGCCAGGAGGAGGATTTGTGTGGGATTTTTGGAAATCGTTCTCACTCATCGAAGGAAAGGGCTCAGGGTTTCCTCCTGGAGCCCACTGGAGTACACAGGGGTCAGGACTCTGGAGAAGAGATACAGAGGAGAAAGGTGCATGGTAGAAGACGTGGTGTGGAGAGAGGTCAAATTCATTCAATAGTTATTCCCTGACTTCCAGTTTAACACTATTGTTAGGGCCACATAGAGAGTGAAAAGGGACCCAGGCAGAGGGAACAATGCTTGCAAAGTCCCTAAGATAGGAGGGGACCATGCATAGGTATAGCTGTGATCCAAGGACAGGTGGGTAGTGATGAGAGATGAAATTAGAAGTCTTCTGGTGGGAGAGAAAGCTCACAGAGGGCCTTGTCCTTTGGGAACCCAGGGCCTTTGGATTATCTTGCTCACTGGGAAGCCATAAATGGAATTTGTTCAGCTCCCATGTAGAAACAAACAGCAGCAAGAAGAAAACAGGGAGATACAGGAGCCCAGGAAACAGCTACTGAGCCTCGGTGGTGGACCTGAAGATAATGACAACTGGTGAGATTCTAGACACAGATCAAAAGAGCGACACAGTTCAAAAGAGGGAAGAAAGAAAATAAAGCATTGTATGGAGATTTTGGCTTGAGCAGCGGGAGACAAGAGAAGAAAGCAGGGAGGAGTTGGGACTGCTAGTTGTCTTTTCTAGAAGAGTGAGGATGGAAGAGAAAAGAAGTAGTCAGGGACTAGAATCTTCTCCACCTGAGGACAGGCAAGACCTGCTCCTTAGGCTTTGAGTCCCTTCAGTACACATCTTGCTTTGCCTGCCCTGCTTGTGATGCTGGGAGAAAGTTCTGCAACCGAGCTACACTGGCCTCTATTCAGTCTCTTACTCCACATATCCTGCCGCATGGCCTCAGCCAAATGTCTTTGCTCTCTCAGCCCATTTCCTTACTGCATCTGCCAGCTGTCACCTGGAGGCGGATACTCAAGCCTCAGCAACTCTGAGCCCCAGACTGTGGCTTTGGCACCAGTGAATGACACCTCCACACACACACATGCCATTGCTTCAGAGAGTTCACAGAACAAGTGCTCTAAGGTGATTCCAACCTTTCTGGCCCCTCTGGCATCCTCCTTCTCCTCTTCTTCCTCCTCCTCTTCCTCCTCCTCCTCCTCAGTGTCCCTCACCTGCCAATTTTGTACCAACCCAGCAGCCTATGGACCTCTCATCCTTCTGGGGGTGGAGGCTTTAGAGGAGCCTAGAGATTCCCATTCTCTTTATGCCTGGACACTTTTTGTTGTCTGTGCCTTGAAAGCACCACTTCTAGTTCTGGATCACATCCCACCCACCCTGGAGTTTCACTCATATTTTAGAATTGTTTCTTATATGTCCCAAGAGTGTATTTATATTCATGATCTTGTTGCCTCCTCCAACCATTAAACAGGGCAGATATAAAGGCATTCATTCTATGGATGAGAATAAATGCCCAGATTGGGTTTCTTCCTCCACAGAACAAGAAAGTTAACCTAAGCGATTGCTGTTGTCCTGCCAGCTCTTTCTAAGGCATACACTCACACACACGCACACGCACACATGCACACACACACACACACGCACTGTGGAGCAGATGGATACCGAGCATGCAGGCATGGCTCCTTGTAAATTTTGTGATGTGCACATACACCATCCAAATGGTGCTGTGTCTTTCCAGGAAAACACATCCTACATACCCTAGAACCAGTCTCAGCCTTCCTGACAAAGCACTGGAGAGAGATTGGACAAGATAATTTGCACAATTGTTGGCATTAAACTCTCCCCATTCTGACATTTCATACTTCTTTGTCCTGAAGGTATCAAGGTCTCTCACAGCTCAGCAGTGGTCTTCATCTCATGCTCAAATCTCAGGGCTCATAACAGCCCCTAAACATGTAATAAGAAGCAAAAGAAACAAAGTCCATGATCCAGCAGGGCAGGAAAAAACTAATACCAATAGCAAGCAGGAAACTATCTTTCCCTGTGCTTCTTCTCCCCAAGTAGTTCCCTTTGGAATACTCTTCTGATGCCACCCCTCCTCACATCTTCACGCACTGTCCTTGTCTTTAGGTAGCACACCCGGAAGGAACATCCTGCTTCTAGTGCATTCACAAGCCCAGGGCCTTCCTAAGTATAATCTGAAGCTGCTATCTTGGCCCAGAGAACAGAAAACAATCTGAAGATGCACCAAGTCCCTAAGCCTTCTTCTTGGACACCACCTTAGCCAATCTGGTGGAAACAGCCAGTGAGTCAGGGTCACAGAACTCCAAATAGTAGAAGGATGAGATGTAACAAGTGGGCTTCCTATATTCACTCTTGAGCTACGAATGTGAGGGTGACTCAGTGTGCCATGCCTTCTCCCCACTGCCATGAGAACACACTGGATAATATGCAGTCTGAATAAGGTCCCAAATGGCCTGCTACAGAATTTGAAATTTCATCAATAGTCATTTGTCTTTCTTCAAGGCACCTGAAGGTGTCTACTGAAGTGAGCATCATCCCAGGTGGAGGGACACAGTTGGTCACCATGGTTTCTTCTTCTTTAATCCCTCACCATGGTTTCATTAATCAGTCTTCTACAGACACATTGCAGGGTTTTCAGGTGATGGGACACAGTGTCAGATATATTTGGCACTATGAATAAGGAGTACCTGAAAGGTGTTTGGAACATACTGGTGTTAGAGAAAGGAGAAGGGAGAAAACAAGGAAAGAACAAAACAGAGATTAAAAACAGCATTTTGAACAAATGGACAAAATACAAGAGGATGAGACTGGAGATCAAGTTTTAAGATTGTTTATTTCCTGTTACCTGCTGTGGGGCCCCAAGACATTATTGCTTCCTTTCTTTGGACCTCAGTATTTTCCACTTGCAAGGTAAGATGAGCAAAGGAACAGTACATTGTCTTGACTCAGAGTCCGTCTGGTAGCAAGAATCTGTTTGTCCCTGTAGTTATAATAATTACATCAACAAAGGAGTTATTTGTATTTATATAGAGCTTTCTAATTTGTAAAACATTTTTACACTCATTACCCAGCCTGATTCATATGGAAAAACAAAATTAAGTCATGCACATTGAAGGCATAAGACCATTTTATGGAACAGGGTTTGTCATTTGTACAAGGCTCAAAGGTTGTTTCTTATGCCTGCACTCAGAATACTGTGAGATTCAAACACTGGCTGCCAGATTCAAATGTATGAGCTAACATGCCCAGAGATCTAGGAGAAAGAGATACAGAATCTACAGTAACTGAAAAAATTCTTTGTCCTCCTATTAAAACATTTCTTCCAGCCAGTTATTGTGTCTTCTTCCATGCAGAACCCAACGGGCATCCTAAGGACTGTGAGCTGCCCTTGAGAACTTTGCTGACATGCACAAGACAGTAGTTTTCTGGGCAAAATAAACAGGTGTTTGATGGGTTGATGGAAATGAGCCTCTGAGTTTCTGCCAGTCTTGTCATTAAGCCTTTGGCTATGTTGAATCTGGTTTTTTATCCAGTACAGTGATCAGAATTTTCTTGCCTCACAAAAGTTTCTAGAGTAACAACTGTGACCAAAGACTGAGACCAGAAGTCTTGGGTGCTTTTGAGATCTGTCTGAACTGCTTGACTTTCTAAAGGTTACCCTCATCAGCTTCATTTCCACATCTGTCAAGTGGTGTTTCCCCCCCACCACAGGCCTGTTGTTCAGCTCTCCTGGGATTATCTACAGCTGTGTACGGGCTCTCAAGGGCATGCACCACTCCACTGGCATAAGAGTGACTAGTAAAGATGAATTTGATATTGATGTGCAGGAGGAGAAAAAGGAGGAGGAGGGAATGTGTGGAGGGAGGAGGACAGTAAAAATAAAGAGAAGGAGGGATCTTGGGTTCTACAGGGTTCTTGGGGCTAATGGGTTCCAGCTTGCCTGGTGAAGGCACTGCAGGGCCTTCTGGTTGGGAGAAACAATGGACGAGGCTGACGCTTTAATGACTGCCAGCTAGGAAGTTGGAGCCTTTGTAGAAGACACCATCAAAATGGCACAAATCATTCTACTCACAACCCCACTCTCTGTCCTCCCTTCCCCTGTTAGTTCACAACTTTTGTTTTCTCTGTTTTCAAAAACTAAAAAGAATGTGTGCATTCAAATTAACCTCCCCTTTAATTCTCTGCCGTCACTTTCCTGAGCATTTAAATAAAGAAAAAACCGTTTTCTCGCTGAATATACAAACCTGTACTCTGCAAACAAAATAAATCATGTTACAAAGCTACTTTATGCCTTTGCACTAATGATTAGGGGAAGAAAGGGGCAGGAGACAGAGGAGAGAGAGAGAGAGAGAGAGAGAGAGAGAGAGAGAGAGAGAGAGAGAGAGAAAATGTCCCACAAACATGACTGCTAAAAGCAGAAGAATTGCATGGTTGGCTAGAACAGGAAGAAGCTCTGAGCTCTAAGAGTTGGCACTGGGGTCTAAATTTAGAACCATTTGTAGACAAGTTGGAGGGAGTTCAGAGAAAAGCCACCAAAACAATTAGAGGAATGCAGCTTAATTGGCCCAGCTTGGCTAGGCAACTGCTAAGCAGGGAGCATTATAGAGTCTGTAGCCAGAGGAAACGGGCGTAAACACCAGTGAGGGGGAGGAAGTGTTTAGCTTGCAACAGAAGGGGATCCAGAAAATAACTGAAACCCAGAGAAAGCAGGATGCAGATCTTGCCTTGGCTGGAGCCTCGCAGAGACCCACCTTGGGTTACTCTGACTCTGTGGTTAATCTTCTTCATGGGCTATAGCCCCTCAACTATTACTGATAACAACGCCTTCTTTATTTAATCTTCACAACCACCCTGCGAGGCAGATGTGTTTATTCCATTTTTGCAGATGAAGAAATAGAAGCTCAGGGGATGCTGCGTAACTTTCCCAAGATCTCTCAGTAGTAAAATAAAGATTTAAACTTGGAGCTAATTGGTTTCAAAGCTCGTGCTCATTTCTATGGCACTTCATATGCTGTGAGCTGAGGCCTCCCAATGCTCCTTCTGCAGCCAAAGGCCACTTAGATGGGAGTCTTAGGAAGCCAAACCCTCCAGGGGTGCTCTGTGCTTCTCAAATGCCCAGGAATATCCGGGGCTTTCCATCATCAGCCCTGTTATATCCTAAGTCCTTTTTCTGCTTTATGACCTGATTGATCTCTTTCCATTCGCCCTGGAACTTATGGCCCTCTGATGCCCAAGCTGTGGCATAGCTAGAAGAGACTAAAGGATAGACAGGTCTGGTTTGTAGTTTTACATTAAAAAAAAAATCTTGTTTGACCTTAGGCAAGTTGCTTAATTTCTCTAGGCCTGAGCTTATTAATTACATAGCTAATTAAGTATGTTGTAGAAGTAAATGGGATAGTGAGCAGAAACAGGCTTCATAAATTGCAAAGTTCTGAATGCCAGAGAATGTTGTTGGTAATAGCACTATAAATTGTATTCTAAATCACTATAGACAATGAGTCCCCATCTGGGCTTTTCCTCACTACAGACTTTCACCTGACCCAGCCATTCCCAGATCCACACATGCCCTGGTGTGAGTTGGGAGTTGACCTGAACTTAGAGCCAACCCAAGAAGATTCTGGTGAGCAGCCAAGTGGTGAGCACCAAGGTTAAGACAGGCACCATCATCTGAACAGGAGCATGCAGAAAGGTCCTGCATCAGAATATGGCAGAATCCCAGCACTGCACACTCACAGCGGATGGCCAATGACAGCCTGGAATCCAGACACATAGACCAGATTATTCACACTATGTAGGAATAATGAGCTAAGAGTCAGTGAAATGTCTTGCATCTGAAGCAAAATAAGATCTTCCCAATGGGACAGAGCCCAGGGACAGGGTAGTGGGTCTTGGCTGGGTGGGGATGAGTATGAGAATAAAAAATAAAATAATAGTTGTTTATTAGGGAGATCTTCAAAACTCAAACTGGTGTCAGTAACAGGCCTAGGAATTAGGTTTTCTGAGCTGATAGTGGTGAAAGACATGAAGATACTGAGAAATGACACAGTCCTCAGAAAAATGTAGATTACAAGAAGATTCAGTAGCCAGAGAGGTACAAGGGAGAGAGTGCAGACTAGGAGTCAAAAATTCTGGATTCCTTTTGCCTTGAGTTCTCTCATCTGGATAAAGATTACACAAGAGCCAACACTTACTGAGCACCTAGTGTGTGCCTGGCTCTGAGCTGGCACTCCCCAGAGCTGGCACTTTTGCTCCCTGAAGCAACCTTATGGGGAGATACGTTACTATCATCATCACCATTTCACTAAGGGCCAGAGATTAAACCTGCCCAAATGGCAAGGCTAAGATTCAAATCTGAACTTGCTAGTTCTGGAGCCCCACATTTAGCTAGTGTATTCTGTAGCCTTTTTTTTTTAAAGAGCCTGTCATAATGTCTGAGGTTATTTACAGAAATCACAGAGAATCAGTGATGGGCTGGACTTTGAAGATAGCCTAGTACGATGTGCCCATGTTACCAATCAGAAACCCAGAGAGCCAATAAAGTGCCCAGTGGTGAGCAGGCATTCAGCTCTAAAATGCAGTCACTGCATGATTCAGAATTATTACAAAGAGGAAAATTCATTTATCGGCCAGATGTTTTGCTAACATCACAGCTGTGCTGCACACACAATTGCTGCATCAGTAGTGGATGTTTTAATGCTAACAAAAACTTCTCTCCTGCCACCGTTTAAAACTTTTGCATGTACTGATGATGCCATCTAACTAGTTATTCTTGACTTTTGTTGTTGCTCACAGATAGCTGCCTTCTGTATCTTGTGAAAGACAATGGTTCACTTTGTGAGTAAAAATAAATGTGCATTTCAATTTTAGGGGAAGCTCTTGCATGAATCTATGGGCTACAAATGATAATTTTCTGTTTGACAATAAATATTTTAAAATGATTCCTTTGTTTCAGTTTGGGAAAACTGTCTTTTAGCTACAGGTTACCAGCTAATGAGAAAACCAAAGAAGGAATGGAAAGAAGAGAATAGATTAGATCCTGAAAACTCTTGCAGAAGACAAAATGTTATGCAAAGGATCAACTACTTCCTACTATTTTCTCCTGTATCTTCTTTGAAAGTAAGCTCTAGAATGTCAGTAGCCCTTTTATTTTACTTCTACCTCTTGTGAGATTCTTCAGAAACTTCTTTTCTTTTTCTCCTACCTTTTTTTTCCCTCTTTAGTTGGAGGTTCTGGACCCTCCTGCCCCATCCTGCAATTTTTATACCCATCCCAACTAGATTTGAAGCTCCATGAGGACAGGGGTGTCTTTGGTCTTGCATGTCAGCATGTCCATGCCACCATGTCTGTTACATGTTCAGAGTTCAGTAAACATTGATGGGGTAACTGCCCACTTACTGTGTTGGAGAAAAAAAATAGAGTGCTTTGCACATTATTGCTAGTTCTCCTGGTCCTTGACTTTTCTTTTCTCGGGATGGTCACAGGCAGGTATGACAAATGGCCTGGATAAGGCCAATTCCCCTAGGAATAGACCCTGAAATGGCAATTTGTGTGTGAGTGGCTCATTGGAGATCTGCTCTCAAAGCCTGTGAGAATGTGAGTGAAACAGGATGGATTCAGAGAAGAAGTTAGCAAAGCTATGGTCCACTCTCAGCTTGATCCCAGGCATATGAATATGCAAACATAGCTCTACAGTGTGGTCCCACTTGGAGGCAAAGAAACCAAGCTTTTCTACCCCTGTATCCATCAAGGCACAGCATCTAAAATGACATTTCCTGGTGAAGTGGCTATTATGGGACTAGCACAGAACAAGTCTCAAGGCATGATTGAGATCTGTACAGTCAAAACTCCCTGCAGTTGGGGGCTGAGGGCAGGGCTTGGAAAGGAGAGCTGGTGGGGACACAGACAGCCATCTCATGCTGCCCTATGGTACCTGAACCAGCTTGGAGAATATCTCAAGCACTGAATCAGAACGGGGCGGAAGCCAATCCTCTGCTCAGCCCAAACCCACCCAGATGCGTTATTCTTTCCCGCTGGGAGTGGAGAAACCATCATCAGACATCACTTTCCTAAGCTGAATCCAAGAGGAAACTGGAGCCCTGCTTATTGTTAGAGGCCTACGGTGGTCCAGGGATCCTGGAGCAAGTTTATTTATCACCCAATTTGGAATCTTCTACTGCACCAGATAGTTTCCTGTGTTTTCATTGACTTTACTATAGGTAGAGACCAGGTAACCTGTAGCTAAAAGACAGTTTTCCCAAACTGAAACAAAGGAATCATTTTAAAATATTTATTGTCAAACAGACAAGGAAGATGAAGTGCAAAACCAGAAAGTGAATTTCTCTAAGGTAGAGAGCAAATCAATAGACAAACAAGTACTGCGACCCCAGCACCCTAGCTCATACCATAGTATTATCCTATATCTATTATAACAACACTCCTTACTCCACTCAAAGTTGAGGTCTCTACTCTTCAAGATGATTGTGATATCGTATCTTTGAGATAAATCATTAGCTCACATCACGTACAGCCTTTGGAAAGCATCCATTTTAACAAAGGCATTCAGGAGAACAATGCATTAAACTAAAATGTCCTTTGTATATTCATGGAGTTTAAATCATTAGGTTTGGCTGGTGGAGAATAGAATCAGAAGCATTTTACAGTCCCTTTTGGAGTGTATCAAATGCTCATTGTGAGGCCAAGGCTGTTCTTTTGAAAAAAAAAAAAACTAAATCAAATGGGATTATCATGAAGTCAGCTGAGATCTGAGCACTTGAAATTATGCTGCATGGTCCAGGTTGGGAAGAAAATGATAGAGTAAGGTAAGGATTGAAAATGTGACCCATCTGAAATCTAGAAAAGGGAAAAAATAATAATAATGTGTCTATGTGTTTCTAATTCTTTCAAGGGGAGAGAATGCACAAACTTCAGTCTTTAACAATCATTCCAAGTGCAAAAAATAGGATATACTTTAATCATATCTGTTCTTCTCTGTACTAATGGCAGTGTGTCCATCCTCAGGCCTAGTCTCATCCAGTCAAGACTTACTGGCACTCCTTCTTTGTGCCAGTGATTGGTCTAAGAGTGTGCATGTGACCCAGTTCTAGCGAGAAAACACAAGGAGAAGCCCATCTGCTGTCTGTCGCAGAGAAGATCTTCTTCCTGGATAGAAAGAAAGCCAGTGTTTGGTCTCATTTTCCTCCTTAGAAATCTGATTTGTAAGTATATAGCCATGACAACCATCTCAGTGCACTGAGAAGGACAGAATAGTAGAACTGTGAGTCCTTGATGACCCTGAGCCCCTAATAACTCTGAGACTCCTGTCTCTAGTCTCCTGTTATATAAAACACTCAATGTTCATATGGATTAAACTATCACAAGACTTAGGGTTTATAAACCAAAGGGTAACAAGGTTTTGGGGGTTTTTTAATAAATGATAAGATAGGAAATATTTCAGATTTGCGAACTACATGATATCACTCACAAGTACTCAACTCTGCCACTGTATCATAAAACAGTAAACAATTTGTAAGTTAAAATTTTTATTTATATAAACAATCAGCACATTAGATTTGACCCACAGGCAGAGTTCTCTAACTCTTGATTTAAATCACTGATATTTTCATTTCACAAATATTTATGAACTATTCCCTGTCACAGTTCCAAGGTTATCACAGTTTCAGTTATCACAGAGGTCAAAAGAAATCAGGTCTCTGACCTTTGAAGCTTATAACACTGCTGAGGCAGGCATAAAATAAACAAATGAATAAACAAAGAAGATAATTAGAAGTTAATAAATACTAGATGGAATTAGAATAGTGTGATGGGGAGTTTTAGGGTTGGGCAGAGGAAGGGGGAGAGAGCTACTTTGGGTGGGTTGGTAAGAGAAAGCTTTCTGATGACATTTGAGATTTAAAGAATGAGAAGAAATTTAGTGTACAAAGAAGCAGGAAGATCCCACAAAAAGCTACAGAGATTGAAAAAGCACTCAAGGACAGATGGCTCTTGGGCATATTCAAAAGAAAAAGAAATAACAAGAAGGAGAGAAGTAGACAGGGGCCAACTCATGTGAGCTTTTGGAGGCCTGGGAAAATATATGGATTAGATCCCAAAGGTGATATAAGATTCTACAGAGGAGAGTAGTGTAGTGAGCATTTATATTTTAAAACCATAAATCAGGACATTACATGGATTAAGAAAGGAAAAGAGTCAAGCAGAGGTGATAGATGGGAAGCTAGTGAAGCAGTCCAACAATTTCATCAGAAAAATCTCAATTATGCCAAGTTACAAGGGATTCCCAAGCGAGAAAAACCTGGGAACCAGAAGTACCAGAAAGAAGATTGCAGAAAGACAGACTGGCTTTTCTTTGAAGATATTCATAAAGCCACAGTCTAATAAGGTCCTGTACCAGAGTTACCTACTGCCATAGGCCAAGAGTCGTGATGGTCGCCTTTTGCACACTGCCTTGTCCTGGGTCTAGTAAGAGAGGCACCAATCAAGAGGTCACTGGGCTCCCATCCAGATGTTGGGAGGAAAAGGGTTGCTAAGGTATGGACTTGACACTCCTCCCTGGGTTTCCTGCTGCTACTGAATCTTACAGTACGGCACCACACTGCCAAGAGATTTGGGGTGGGCATTGTTAGGACTATGTATATATATTTCTCACTTTGTCCCACATAGGATTTGAGGCAGCTTTTGAGAGATACAAGTAACAAAATATAGAAATATAAGTTAAATATATCAAGACTAAGGGAAATGTAAATCATATAAAGGATCAAGACCCAGAGGGCAGAAGAGAAAACTAAAATGCAGGTTATTACATCCTGCCTGGTTGCCATCACAGAAAGAAAAAAGAGGTGAAACAAAATCTCATTTGTTTGCTGATTGCTTTTGTCTTATTTATAGGCTTTTCAGCACTGTAGATCTTCCCATTTATAACCAACATTTGGGGCCTTCTAGCCAGCCGTGTGGTGACCGCAGGCCACCGCAGGTGCCCACGATGAGGGTCCCAAATTCCCACTTGTCTTTATGATGATCATAGCAGCAGCACTTCCTCCACTGTGGGTAGGGAGGAAAAAGTGCAACTGATCGTCACAATTTGCTTCTCAATTGCTTTGTTCTGGCTTCTGTTTAGCTTAATGATTTTCCAATCAGATTTGAATTCTTTCACACGAATAAAGTCAAAATGCTAATGAACAAGGCAGTGGAACCAAGGCCTGAGATAGCATCCTCAAGTGACTGGGGAAGGCATTTAAGTTTCTGGGGCTAGAGGTTCTGAGGGTGAGGGAAGGCTGGAATGAAACTAACAAGGGGCCAGGTCAATGGAAACAAGCCCAGGGTGGCCACATTGGTTCAGGCCCTGATCCAGAGCTAAATACCCATTAACCCAGACTGGAGAACTTGATTACTCAACTTAAGCTCAGGCTGCCTTGAGCAAACCATGTTCCTCTTCTGCCCTCCCTAGCAAAGGGAGGCTAGCTAGACTGTCAGGAAGGGGCTGGTCTCTAAGCTGCTGAGAGGGAGGCAGCAGCCTCCAAAGGAGAGAGGTACTCTGAGCAGCTGAAAGCCACACCCTTCCCATCTGAAACTATCTCACCTAGGCCTCCTCTCTGCCCACTCCTCCTCTGACCTCCATCAACTTGGCACCCTTCCACTGTGCTCTGCCCGGTCTTTTTCTGGCTCCCTCTTGGGTGTCTCTGACCAGGTATTCCTTGGGCTCTCTAAATCCTTTCCTGTGTACTGTCCCCATGAGTAGGCAAGGAAGAGGGACCACTGCCCACCTCCCATTCCTCCAAACCCACCCACCTACACAACCTAAGGTGACCTGCCAAGCTCCAGCTGGCTGGTCCAAGTACATCTGCCTCCCTTGTGCCATGTCACAGGCCACCTTCCTCAATGGACCTGGTGGGGGAGACAAGGCACATCACAAAGGACAGCTTCAAGGCCTAAAGTAGGAAGAGAACGACCTCCCCATTTTCTAGTTTTAAAACTAACAGTCCTAGATTCAGAAACCTTTTTAGCCGGTAGTAAATTGGGGAGGTTGGTCACCCCCTAAGAACACTGGACTTAGGACTAAAAACCAGCTTCCAGCCCTGATCTGTTCTGTAACCATTGGCAACACATAGTTCCTTCTCCATAAACTTGTGAGTTAAACCTTTCCCTGCCTACTTCTCTGGGCTGTTCTAAGGGTCACATCAGATAATGGATGTGAAAGTGCCCGCAGAACACTAAAGCACCGGACAGATGTAAAAGGGGTTTTATTACCCAGTGTTTATGACCCAGAGGCCAGAGTACTAGCAATTTCAATTAATCAAATAAATGGAAAAATAAATTGGTTTTATGGAAACAGATTCTCACACCTTGCCAAAGGTTCAGGGCTGGAGCACAAGAAAGGAAAGAATCCGAAGGGCATATTGCTCTGGCTGGGCTAACCCCCAGCAGAAGCTTGCCCAAACCTGCCTTCTGCTTTAGGATTCAGTGACCTATGGCCTCATCTCCAGGTTGTGGTCTCATCCTATCCTTTCCCAGCCAGAGAGCAAGCACAGTGTGTTCTGAATCACGTGGGCTGTGAATGATACTGGATACTGTATGCACTGAGGCTAACAGGGAGGGCTTCCCCAGCCACCAGAATGCTTACCCGTGAATGTTGGTATGCATGGTTCTCTGGGCTTCCAAAGCCCTGGACGTCCTCTAACCTGCTCTCCAACAGCTTTCTTTCCTCTTGCAGTTTCTACAAATATTGTCTCCAGACACTGATACAAAACATTTTCCCTAAACAAGCCAGGCAATCCTTTTGCTTAGCATTGAATTTGGACTTGGCTGCAACAAAAAGGACCCTTTCTCCTCTCCTGAAAGGAGGGGCAAGGCTGGGGCCAGATAGGCAACGCAGTGCCCACTGTGAAGGCAAAGACGTATCCACATATAAACAGCTGTGACATATGGCCTTAAATCCACAGTAAGAAATGGGTCCATCCATGCCAACATAGACTTGGGCAGGGTAAGTGACAATCTCATTAATAATTTGAGAGCGAGATTTGCAGAGGACAGTTCTGAATGCAGATCATCAGTCCCTGTATAATTAAGACTGGATTCTACCCAGTTCTGGTTTATGAGTTTATGGAATGAGGCTCTGTGAGTCCAATAAAGAAAAATAACACCAGCAACAATGCAACTAATAGACACCCCCCCACACCCAGCTAAGCTAATCAATGAGACCGTCGGAAAAGAAGTTCTGTCTTAGATCCGGCCCCTGGCAGATTGGAGCTTTGCAGTGACTCTTTGTGAAAGTCACCAGTGTCCCTATATTCTTTCCTCTGGAGAGTGGAGTGACAGTCAGTCAGTTAGTTCCCCGCTCCACCTCTTTCATTCCCAGCCTTAGTAATGCTATTCACCGATGAATTCCACTTTGAAAAGTCAACAGTAGTGAAAACTATGGGGATTTGCTTCAATTAAAATACCAATGCCTGTTGCTTTTTTAACACGATAGGAGTTTTAAAATTGGAGAATCTTCTTGAGACTCAGCCCTTTGTTTTGCGGAAGATAAAGTTTGAGGTTTGGCATGTGTATGATGTCTTATGGTATAGAGACCAGTCAAGTTTGTTGCAAAAACAAAGGTTAAAATCAGAACATTTTGATTTGATCTGTAAAATGCCACCACATAAACTGTATGTTGAGTATCTTCCATGGGCAAGTCACCACTCTAAGAGCCTGATAGGCATTCCCTTACTCAATCCTTATCACAATCTTATGAAATAGTTGTTACTATCATCCCCTTTTTACAGATGATGGAACCAAGGCACAGAGAGCTCAGGTAATTTGTGTGAGGTCACACGTCTGGCAGGCTAAATTGAAATTAGACATTGGATTCCAAATACCACGTTGTCAAGCTTTCATTTCTGGGCTACTCTGCCTTTCAGTATGCAAACTGAGGATACTTGTGAAGTCACCAGTTTAGACTGTCTCTTCTTTTGCTCACTGTTTTTAAAACTTATCGATTGATTTACCCATCTCTAAAAATTAATTGAGCACCTATTCCACACCAGATTCTGGAGACTCAAAATCAGTAACACTTAGTTTCTATACTCACTGGCCATTAATGCACCCCCAAGGGGCAATCTTCTTTTACAGACCATACTAGTTTTCTGTGACTGTTGTAACAAGCCAACACAAATTCATTTGTTTGAAACTATACTCACTTAATAGCTTCCAGGTTAGCATGTTACAGTCCTGGTAGTCTTACCCAAGTTTTAGAGTCTCACAAGGGTAAAGTCAAAGTGTCAGTCAGCATGAGCTCTGATCTGGAGGCTTTTGGGGGAAGTCAGTTTCCAGAACCACTCAGATAGTTAGCATAATGCAGTTTCATGCAGTTGTAGGACAGAGGACACCATGGGCTGCACTATCTATTGGCTTGTGGACTTCTCCATCTTCAAGGCCAAAGGGAGCATATTGAACCCTTGTACTTTGATTCTCTTCCTTTACCTTCCATCCTTTTCTTTTGTCTTTCAGGATACATGGAATCATATTATACCCAGATAATCTGGAATAATTTCTCAATTTTAAGGCCAACTGATTAGTAACTTTAATTACACCTGCAAAGTCTCTTTTGCAGTTAATGTAACATATTTATGAGTATGATACTTCATACCAATGTATTCAGAAGTTCTGGAGACTAGAGGTATAATCTAGGGAAAGGAGGCATTTTTAGAATCCTGCCTACCACATAGACTAAAGAATGATACCTGACGTGAGAACCCTTATACTGGAGACACTCCTAGAGTGGTGTACCCACAGGCCTTTAGGCCACTTGGAGCTCTTTTGTGAACCCTGGGGAAGTCCTAGCAGAAGATATTACCACCACATTACCCAGTACAAGCTGAGAAACAGCAAGAGTAAATCCCTGGGAAGAGGTGCCTAGGGATCCCAGGGTTATCAGAACAGAAGTAAAGAGAAAGTGCGAAGCTGGGAGTCATCCCTAGGTCTTTGCTCTTTCTCTGAATTTCTGTTTCTAATCCTGAGCTAAATGGCTAATGTAGGAGGCCATTAAGACACTCAGCTTCATCCACTAATGAAACCTATTGGTGGTCTAAGTGGAACAGACCTGTTCTCCAATGTGCCTGTAGCTGGCCCTACACACTGCCACGTCCAGCAAGTAGCCATCATTTCCATTCTTCCCTGATACTGATTCATTCTGTAAACAGTTCCTGCTCAAACCCCTGGTCTCCAGCTCACACCTGCCTCTCCTATCTACACATGTCTGCCACCACAATAGTCAAAGCTCTGCTCAGAAAGAACCCTACACCCAAACCACTGCAGTATTGTATTTCTGACTTGGAGTTTATCTTGCAATGTGTACTCTTGATGCTGAGTGCCATCTATGGGATTGGATCCTTCTGGGATTGACACCAATCTGCATGGGGCCTGAGTTCTTCACTAGTTTGAATACCCTAAAGTGGGCTGGAGTTCAACTGAGCACAACCCTAAAGTTCAGGCTGGTAATATACAAGCTTCTCATGAGTGCAGAATAAATGAATACATGGAATAGATCCCTGACAGCCCTACTATATATCTCTCATTTCTCCCCTCCCCTTCTAGAACTGTGCTGCTGTTGTGATTTGGATCACAGATGTTCCTGTGTTCAAAGGTGGGGCTTTGAGGAGACGCTGGAATCATGAGTGTCCTAACTCCATTAATAGTTTAATCCACTGGTGGATTCATACTGTAATGGCATTATTAAGAGATGATGGAAATTTAGGAGGTAGAACCCAGTTGGATAAAGCAGGTCGCTGGGAGAATGGCTTTGAGGTTATGTCCCCAGCCCCTTCTTCTCTGGCTGTTTCCCTGTCTCTCTGATTGCTGCTGCCATGAGCTAAGAGCTTTGCTCTTCATTGCCCTCCTGCCATTTGTTCTACCTCATTGCAGGGCCAGAGACAATGGAGTCAGCCAACCATGGACTGACATCTCTGAAACCATGAGCCAAAATAAAACTCCTTTAATAGTTTTTTTCACTATTGTCTTTTGTCACAGTGTTGAAAAACTAACACAGCTGCTGAGATCTGAGGCCAGAGTTCTCGGTTACTTGTACCCTGTAACCACCTCCAAGGAGCCTCTGACTAGGAAACACTTCTCTCTCTTCTGAGATTCACATGCTTTGAGGGCTGCACTTGGACCTTGGGCTAAAGGCAGACTACACCATGCAATTAAAGCAGTGGGATCCTGTTAACTAAGGTGCAGCCCCATCACCTTTCTGCCAGCACTGACTGGAAGCTTCTCCAGGGCAGACACAGAATAGATTCAGAGAGAACTCAGTTCAAATCCTGCTTCTAGGTGGGGAAAACCACTCTCACGCTGGGCACATTGCAAGGACAGTTCTAGATGTGAAGAGCTGTACTAATCACCTAGTACTGTTTATGAAACACAGCACACACTGGCAAAGGGCAGATGGTAGCGAGTGCTCACTGTCCCTTTTAGTGTTAGTGCATATTTAAAGAGCCCCTTGCCTCTCTGCCCCTCTCCTTGAAGAGGGGGCCTGCTCACAAACAGCCGGCCCCTTTCCCCATGAGTCTGCTGACTTCAGAGCTGCCTGACTCCCTCGCTTCAAACTGGGCTTTCTTGGAGAGCAAATGCAGAGAGGAATTTAGCGCTCCAATTGGTCTGCCATCCCTAGGAGCCTGCGCTGAAATTTATGAGTTTTGCAGATAGGACTGCCCAGTGGCCATGTGCTGCCCACTAGTGAGGGCAGGCATGTGCATTTCCTTTGGTAGGGAGGGAGGACAGGCCATGCATGAGCATGGTAACTTTAAATTACCACCATCAGCATTATTATCTACAAGCTATGACCTTCCACAGTGTCCCTCTTTGTACCCTAAGGAAGGTAGTGTTACCGACAAAACTCTCCCTGAATGCTCTTAATACCTAAAAGTGTTAAGATGTTGTTTCTTTACAAAGTGCCTCCCACTCCCAACTAACTGGTCTCTCACTTGTGGAATTATAAGGATATTCCATGGATGGTCCCCTTTGTGTTAAGATTTTACATGGATTATCCCATCTAACCCTTAAAAAACCCTGATAGATTATTGCTACTTCCACGTCCAGCCTCACCAGAGGAAAACGAAACTGGAGAGGGTCAGAGATAAATCACTTTTTCCGTAGCTGCAGAGTGGACCATTTTATGATGAAAACGAGAATATTTGAGATCTGGCATCCAATCTCATTGTCATCGTATGGGAAATGGACATTCTTGAAGAGCAGGACCTGGTCTTACACCAGCCAGTGACAGCCAGGACTGAGACCTGACCGTCTGGTGACCTATTTTTACACTCTTGCTGACACAGCCAGCCATTCCTACTTCCACTACTTATTGACTGAGTGCCCTTAGGCAAATTGGTAGGCTGTTTCCTCATCCGTCAAGACTTTGCAGACTTGCAGGGAAGATGAGAGTGCACTTAAACAAGCTCTATGGACACAGTAAACATATGCCTCTTCCCTGCTCTCTCCAAAGCAAAGCGTCTGAGATTTAGAAAAATCACATCTATTGACCACCCTGGAATATTTTGGTAAAGACATATGCAATGTATTTAATTAATGTCCTTGAAAAAGAAAGTGTCACAATAAACTAATAATTCTCAGCCAAGGGTGATTTTATTCCCCATGAGACACATTTGCTTGATATAGCTGAGGCAGGAATGGAAGATTTTTTACAGGCATTTTAGTAAGTAGAGGCCTGGAATGCTACTAAAAAGTCTGTAGTCAATCACAGGACAACTCCCCACCCAAGAAGGAATTAACCAGTCCAAAATGTCAATAGTGTTGCTCTTACAAAATCCTGCCATAAATCAATAAGAAAAAGATCAATAATTCAATAGGAAAATGGAGAAAGGATATTGAGAGGAGAAATTTTTTTAAAAAACTGGAAGCATAATGGTGTATAAGTAGGAAAAGTGTCCTCTCTCATTGTTATCAGGGCGATGCAAATTAAACAAGCAAAGGCACCGTTTTCCACCAGGAGATAGACAGGAATGTAGAAGCCTTGAGAATATCATGTGCTGGCTAGAGCAATGGCACTTTTACACTAGCAGGCACAAACACTTGGAAGAACAACTTGGCAATATTTAGCTAAATCAAGGATACACATAGCCAAATTCTACCTTGGAGAAGTCCTCCTCCAGGTGCAGAGAGACATGCACAAGAAAACTAATGCTAGTGCTCTAATAGGGAGAGATTAGGAACCACCTAACTAACAAAAGAACAATACACAGTATGTGCTCATATGATTGCATATCAAAAAACTGATGCTGAGAAAAGAAAAAGTTACATGGATACCAAAGATAGTATATAAAATTTTATACAGATTTGAAACATGCCGAGACAAGAGAACCACAAGTTCAAGGCCTGCCAGGGCTACTTAGTGAGTTCAAGGCTTACTTGACCCTGTACAGTGAATTCAAGATCAGCTTAGAGTATGTAAGGAGATATAGTCCAGGAAACAAACAAACAAACACCAAAAAAAAAAAAAACAGCAAAGTTGCTGTTTGCTATCACACAGGTGCTAGACACATAAACTCTAGCACAGGAATGCTCATTTCAGGATGGTGTTTATCTCTTAGGAAGGAAAATGGATGAGGAATTCCATCTAGGATGGTCATACAGGAAGTTTTTAATTATTGGTAATGTTCTTTTTCTTAAGGTAGCAGTTTATTTTATTATTTTTTATATTTTTTGCATATTTAATATCTTAGTTTACTTTTCTCTTTGTGAAGACAAAATACGCAACACGCACAAGTTGAAAGAGGAAAGATTTATTCAGTTCACAGTTTGTAGAGGTTTCAGTCCATAATTGGTTTGCTCCAAGGTAGGCATCACAGAAGAAAAACAATTCATGGCAGGAAGAAAGTAGAAAAACAAGCAAGCAAGCAAGCAAGAGACTTTAGCAGCTTCTTTCTGTCTCTTTCATACTCTTTCTAGACTACCCAAATTGAGGTGGTACCAGACCAATCAGTGTATTGATTTAGTAATCACATACCCTTAATCTCAGCATCACATACTCTAGATCTAACTGCCTCTGAAAAAGCCCCACTTATGAGTGCATAAGGCTTTGAGGGATATCTAGACATGAATCATAACATTGATATTGTAAATAAAATGAATATCACAGAAAACATCAGGATCTTCTAAATGATCTATTGGCCCAGTTAAACCTGAGTTGGAACAGGAAATCTGAGCTTGAGTCTCCAAGGGAGGAATCTGTTGTCCATGTAACTCAATCCCCACCCAGAACAGGACTTATTCATGCAAACATGTATGATGTAGTGCATATTTCACCTTAACGATGAGACTTATGGTTAGTATCTGCATGTTTTTGGAAGACCTCAGTTGCAGACTTAGAGAGTTTGAGACTCTTTCTGGAAGAACAAGATTCAGGATCCTAGGTCATTCCATAGTCACCTTCCATATCTGATAGGCAGACACTTGTGATAATCTCTGGGGACAGAAGTGACAAGTGTGGAGTGAATTCATTATGGACATAGGCAATACAGGTAGTTGAATGCAGGAAGAGGGCAGGGAATGGTATTCCCAGAGCAGATAGCTGTGTGCACTGACTTGTGTGTGCTTCCTGGTAGCCATTCCACAGGAGAGGGGAAAGCCCAAGCAGGTACGATGGATACATCCATCTCTTGATATGCTGATCTCCTCCAGGGCAGTGTGGTATTCTATTTGGGAGGGCTCATTGATACTGTTCCCTCACAGACTCAGCCATGATTCAGGTGAGCAACTTGGTGTGGTATAAGAACATTTGATCTGTAGATAAACTAGCTCGGGAAATTCTGAGTCATCACTCAGACCCAAAGATAGGGCTCACTACCCATCTTAGTTAATTTCTAGTCACTGAGATGCAATACCTGACACCCACAAGTTAAAAGAGGAAAGGTTTTAAGTTGGTTCACAACATATATAGATTTCAGTACATAGTCTGCTGACTCCAAGGCAAGGAAAATGACAGAGGAGAAACAGCTCTTGACATGGCAGTCAGAAATAAAAAATGATCAAGCAGGAGAGAGGGAGACAGACTCTACCAGATCATGCCTCCAGTGATCCATCTCCCCCAACCATCCTTCACCTCCCTACATCACAATTAGCTATAAACTCATCAGTGGACTAATTGATGAGTATCATCCACCCACCTCCCTGAAGACCCACATATGAATGCATGAGGCTGGATGGAAACCATCACATTATCCTCAGTTGAAAAACTCTCATCCTTGGCTAGGGATCCCTACTCCTTATGGGGGGGAGACTGTGGGCATGGCAGATGTGCTGTAAAGGCAAATCAAGATCCGCAGTAACACCGAGGAAACACTGATGGAAACACACACTGCTCAGGTGGTGGCCATCCCATTGCTGCTAATTTTCCGGAGCCCTGGCAGCACTCCCAGGAAGGTTCAGGCAGGACCTCTACCCCCGGGTGAGTGTGTCTTTGTTCAGAAAGCCATAGGTCTGCCAAGGTGGTCATGGAGGCTCTCTCTGAGGCCTTCTGGGCACTAAACCAACAGAAGTGACTGGTTCCGCACGAGCTCCAGGCAAGGAAGCCACACTCAGTGGGAGTGCAAGTGGCCTCCAGCCAGAATCCTGCCATTCCTTGGCACCCGGTGTAAGCTGAACATGCTGCTCAATATGGCCAGTAGGCTGGGCAGACTCTGAACATTAGATTTCTAGCTTCAGAGATGGAACAAAACATAGACTCCATTCTTTGCCAGAGAAAAGACCAGAAATGTCATCTGTATGTCTCCTATAGCCAGGAAAACCACCTCAATGAACAGCTCCATCTGAACAAAAACCAGAGAAGCGTTGAAGGACTGCTGGTCACTGCCAGGGTGGGTTTTACTCTTTTTGACTTTTATTTTTTTAATATCTCCCCAGAACACATTTGAATGGCTGAAATAAATTTATTTGAAGGAATTTGATTGAATCAGACAATAGCCTAATGGTTTTCCAGATGTTCAAGCTCTTTCTTGCCAAAAAAAAAAAAAATTATGCAGCTCCAATGACTAGAACCCTCTCAGGACCCATAAGAGTCTCTTACACGCATTTATCAAAGGGGTATAAGAGGAACTCTGCAAACCTCATGGCTTTTCCTACCACGTATGACAAATGAATTAGCCTCAAATAGTAGGTGTTACTGGACGTCTCCTGCCAATAGCAGATGGCAAAGAGGTCATAAATGACCCAGGGGTTTGAAGTCTGATCACCATTTTGGGAAGATTTCATTTATTCAAAAATATTTGCTGAGCACCTACTACATGCTAAGTATATCTCTAGATGCTGGTGTCTAGCAAGACAAAATTCCCACATGAAGCTCTCATTTCTGCAGAAGTATACAAGTAAATAAAAGCAAAACAAAACAAACAAACAACCCCCCACTGCAAGAGTAGATTTTACATATACCCTGGAAAAATAAGTGGTGGGGTGATATGAATGAAGAGTCTGGACTCAGACCCATGCCTTATCTCACAGACTGTGTCCCACATCTGCAGTATCCCAGGGGAGGCAAGAGGATGGACCATGGCCCAGTGTGTTATATACTGACTCCCGAAGTGTGACCTCAGGCTTAATTTGAAGCAATGCACAACCTATGGGAGATCAATGTGGTGATTGGATGAAGTGGGTAGATTGGAAAACCTGGTCCCTGAATTCTAGAGCTCCTCCCATCAAAAGGCAAAATCTTTGTCCCCAACACTTTAATCTGGGCCTTGTGACTTTATTTGATCAAGAAAATCCTTTTCTATGGTGGGAGAGACACTGAGTGAGTTTTCCACATGGAACTGAGGCTGACAGAGACCTTGCGGCTTCTATTTTCACATTCCTGGATCTCTGAGGTAGCAACATTTGAAGAAGCCAAGTATTGCCCTATCCCAGTCACTCTAGTCACCCTGTGGAGGCCTCAGAAACATGAGTGAGGCTACCTAGGATATCCCAATATTGATGATAATCACCTGAGTGAATTTAAGGTGGATCAGAAGCAGAACTCCAGCACCAGCCCTCCGAATCATTAAGAAATCATAAATTTTGTAATAGTTGTATATCCGTGGGTAACTCAAATAGGCAGTAACATTCGGGCACAAACACAGTGGTGGTGGCATGGGTCTCTGAGACAAGTTGGTTCGTAGAAAATATGCACAAGATTGGAGGAAGAGGTGACAGATTCATTCCATCCAAGTTCTGGGGCTCAGAAGAATGACACAGTCTCAAAACCATGCTGGCTTCTAGACCCTCCACCCTTCCTGTGTGTACAGGGGTCTCAGGATGGAGGCATCAAGTCAGAGCCTCACAGGTGCCCAGGACTCAGACCCAGACCAGGCCTTCAGCTATGAAGACTCACTCTTGACTCCTCTCTTACAGTTCTGCTGGGTTCAAGGCTAAATAATACCAGGTCAAAATGAGTAGTTTTCAGCAAGACTAAAGAAGAACAGGGTTCCTGAGGCAGGATGAGTACGTTCAGACAAAGATAAATATTAAAAATGTAACAAAGCACCCAAAGAGTAAGGCAGGTGCTAAAGGTTTTTAGAATACGGTGAAGCAAGGGATTATCTAGGACCCAAAGAGCTAATGCAGGAGCCAAGTGGACAGGCTCAGGAGAATGTGTAGACCTAAGTGAGTGAGAAGATGGACTGTACAAACAAGAAGTGGACAGGACTGATGAGGAGGGCACTTAGGGAGACAATGAGAAGGGGAGAGGGGCAAGGTCTCACCACCAGGGAAAGGCAAACATTTGCCAAGGGAAAGAGCTCAAGCAAATGCAGTCATGAAATAAACGTTTACATGCTCTCATAGGGTTGAACCACTGGCTGTACATGCATGACTGTCCCACGCCACTACACAGAACAGTCATGCCTGTACCACCAGTGGTTGCCCCCCATCCCTTTAATTTGGGCTTTGTGTCTGCCTGGCCAGGGAGACATATTAATTACAATGCCATATTGAATGTATTCATTGACCCTTTCAAATCCCCACCCATAGCTGCTAAAAGCAACTTTGCTTTTAGGTTGTGGGATATGAAAGCCACTCAGGGATTTTAAGTGAGGAAATGACATGTGCTTTGAAAACAGAGCTATGGATGAATGAATGCACGCACAAATGGATGAATGAGAATGGGTGGATCTGTAGCAATAAAGAAACAAAGATAAGCACTTTAAAGATAATGATCTAAATGACTGAATGGCTATACCAATGGCACTCTGCCTAGATAAATGTATGGGTGGATGAACACATGGCAGATGAAAGCGCCAGAGGAAACAATTAAGTCTGCTGCTGAGCAGCCTTGATACTTACACTCATCATCACTGCTACACTCCAGCACCCCAATCTGTGAACCTGGCCTGTTAGACCAGGATTTCAAAGTCACTTAAATGCTTGTGTCATGAGAGTGACAGGGGCTCACCGATCACAGCCCACCAATCCACTTCCTGCCACTTCTAGTCAAGCGCAGGTGCCTGCAAGTTCTGAGAAGCAGATTACAATAACCCAGGATGAAGACAGTAAGACACTCTACACGTCTACAAATCCACCTCCAGCGTTTGGCAACACAGCTGCTCAGCTACCTTGTCTTCCTGTCACAACACCAGCATAGTGTCAGGCACATAGTAGATGCTCAATGGAAATGTGTCAGACAAAAATGGTATTTCCTGAAGTTCCCGGATAGAACAAGCCAACAAGCCGCATATAACTGACAACATCCCAGCTGCCTCATCCTTATGAAAGTCCTTGTTAGAGGGAAAGACAGAGTGAATTGATCAGTCCATACCCTGACCTTCAAGGAAAGACATAAATCACACTTCATCATGTTTCATAGGAATAAATTTTATGAAATGAGCCTGCCATCTGCCTTTTGTAATATAAATCAAGCTCCTATTGGCTTGTCTATGCCTACATGCTGAGGTCCCTATTTCTTAGCAAAATAAGCAAGTCTCCTGTCTCTAGCTTTGAAAATATGGCTATGCATTTATTTGATTCATTCACTGATTGATTGATTACTTGCTGGGTGTAAGGAAATATATCAGACATTGGGATGTTGAGGTACAGTTTCTCCCCTCAAGGAGAATAGTGTCTACTGGGACAGATACAGACTTTATACATAGCAACAGCAGTAACAACCAAGAAGGCAGAAAGATCCACATGACCTTGGGTAATATAGGGGGAAGGGATGGTGGAGTAACTCTGCCTGAGGGTCAAGGACGGTGTCATTGGCCACTTAAGATAATTCTGGAAGGTTTAGTGGAAGCTTCCCAGGCCAATGAACGAGAAAAGGACGCCTCAGGTGAGGGAGCGAGGTATGGAAGTTAAGTGAAACAGGAAATTTAATAACCAGAGACCTGCCCTGTCAGTTCAGAGGTTGGCTGCACAAATCCAATGAGAGGTTCTACAAAAATGCTTTGTAAGCTGCAGAGTGCTGGGGAAAGGCAAAGGCTTATTACAGAGGGTGCTTGGTATCTAGCCAGTGATCGATTGGCCAATTTGGCACAACCCGGTGAAAACCACACTACAATACCTCTCTCAGTGAAAGTGCACAAATAGAACACTTACAGGAGTAAGTGTTAACTTGCACACTCCGCGGGTATCTTTTGGAGTTTAACTGTGAAAGAACTGATGGAGGAGATACATAAAGGCAGAGGTCAGACTGACCTGTGACGAAAGGGCCATCATCACTGCCGTTGGAAAAGTCATTAAAAAGGTAAGCAAAAGGACTTAGAGCCAAGCGAGCAATGAAAGGAACGTCATCAAGTTGCCCAGTGAAACTTTTCAGGAATAGGCACTCTGCTGAAAATCAAAGCATTTATCAGTAATGGACCAAGTTTCTTCTATTTGTGAGACATTGTGCTACATAGAACAGTGGGGAGAGAGGTGGAAAAACACGACGGACACTCCCTTCAGGAAGTCCAAAGTTACACTGAAGTCTGGCAGAACGATTGATCAGTGCCACCTTTGGACCCAACTCAATCTCTGCATCCTGAGAAGCATTCTTTACTCAGTCATGGTACCCCATTGTCTAAATTGCTCAGGGTTCAAATCTGAACAATTGTCCTCTTTCCCTCATCCTTTCCTTCCATGATCAGGCTAGGAACAAGTTCTACTGGATCAACTCCTAGAAGTGATGTCTACACCGCCACTCTTCACTTCTCAGCCACTGCCACCCTGCCTGCAGTGTTCACTCTTGCCTTCCCACAACCTGGCAGCCAAGTTCACCCTTTTAAAGTGCACATAAGATCATGGCACTCTCTCCTCTCAAACTCCTCCTACAGTTTTATTTCATGCTCAGAACAAATCCAAGTTCTTTGCAGTAGCTACCTAGGCTACCAAGCTTTGTATGACTTTTCACTGACCATTGCTCCTGCCACTGTCTGTCCTTTCCTCTCAGTTTCAGTCACTGTACCAGGGCCATCCTTGTTTCCTCTCCTATCAGACTTATTTCCACTTCAGGACTTGTCTTTCCTGTTCCATCTGCCAGAAACAGTCTTACCCCAAACTTCACAAGGTCTCTCCCACAACACATTCAGGTCTCTGCTTGGGGAGGTTCTTCCCAATGGCCTCACTGAATCATCCTCCACTGCCCACATCTCAACCTACCAATTTCTCTTTATTCTGTATTGTTCTAATCATAACTTAGCGAAGCACTAAATATACAGTACTTTTTGAATGAATGAGAAACATCAGGAAAGGAATAAATATATCTACTTAAAATAATTGTGGAGCTGCTGGGGCTGGATTTGGAAGATAAATAAGTTCTTATCAGATAGACAAAGAGTAGGACAATCATAGCTGAGTGAATAGTGTGAACCAAGACAGAAAGAAGCAGTAAAATGTGCATGTGTAGGGGGCTGGAGGGATTCAGTTAGCAGGACTGTGAGTGAGAGAGAAAGGAGTGCAAGACAGGTGGATCACAGGGGTCAAGTTCAGTGGGATACTGGTCAGGGAAAGGGTATCCACCTTCCAAAGGACATCTCATGTGATAGGAGATGATAGCAGGAAGGGGTCAGGGGATCCTGGAGGAGAATCTATTAGGGCTGAAAGTGCTTTGGTGTTTAGGTGGGTTACAGAGTCTGCAAACCCTCCTATTTCAGCTTCTCTAAAGCAGCGCTGCCCATGTCGCTTCCTCGGTCTGCTTACGTGTGTCTCTCACCTGGCTCACCACTTTGTTCTGTGTCCTTGGTTCAAATTCCTTGGATGGAAAACATTTCATCTGACTCATGCTTTATCTGTCAAAAGAAGCTGCAATTTACAGACAGCTGGCCAAGCAGATGATTCTCCCTGGGGTGGTGATCCTGCCCAGTTCCATCAGCCGACGCCTGGTCAAAAAGTTCTCAGAATGGGCTGTGAGCAGCATGGTCAGTTTAAAGGTAAAATAAAGGATCTCCCATGCTTATGGCTACTCAGTACGATGTATCTATGTGACAACACAGGCAATCTTAAAATTCAAAACAAAACAGTCAGTTGTCTCCATTCTTCTAACTGCTTGTCCTGAGCTAGGCAGAGTGTCCATCTAACTTATTCTCTACTTCAACTTCTGCTTTCTACATAACCCTTCTAATAAAAAGAGAAAGGCAGAGTGGCAGAGAGAGGCCTAGGTGAGTGCTAGTCAGGAAATCTTCATGTACCCAGATCATGATTCTCGTCACTGCAGATGCTTTCAGCCACTCTAACTGACCAGCACAGTGAGGACACTCCTGCTTTCATATCCCAGGAAGTCCAGGGTCAGAGTAGGCTCAGCGTTGACATGAACACCAGTCATGATGCCATAAGGGCCCATGCCCTCATCTTCTCCCTGTTCAGGAGCAGGAATCCTTAGTACTGACTCCGTCTTCAGGCTGGTACCAATATGTCAGCAGTGGCCCTGGGTGTCATGCAAACACAACATAACATCTGAGAGAAGAAGAGGCACTCTCTGCCTGAGAGCCTCAGAAGCTTTGGTGACAACTCTGCAGTCCTTTGCATTGGCCAGAATTGGTCATTTGGCCTTTTCCATGATCAAGAGGATGGGATCTTCTTTAGAGCAATCTAGGGGCAGGTCATTGCCTTCTGAGGCTGGAGGCATGGAGCTCTGAACAGGATTCATACTCTCTTAGAGGAGAAAGATGAAGACAGTAGCTAGGTTTGGTGGTGCGCATTTATAATCCCAGCACTCAGAAGGCTAAAGCAGGTAGATCGCTGTGAGTTCGAGGCCAGCCCTGGCTGCAAAGTGAGTTCAAGGCCAGTGTCAACTGCATAATGAAACCCTGTCTCAAAAAAAGAAAAAAAAAAAAGGAACATGAGGACGTGTACAGATGTACACCTGCTAAAGAGGGCCTGCTGTACCCCTAGGGACATTCCAGAAAACAACAGAGACCAAGGCACGCAAAAAGAGATATGGGATAGGAAGTGTGTAGACGGTACCTGGTACAAGGTACATAGACACACAAGTGGAAGTTCTGATTTCCAGTTCTAGCTCTGCCACCTATTAGCTGTTACATCCTCCCAGAACCTCAACTTGCTGGCCTGTAAGATGGGGATTTGAGCATTTGTTTTGACTCATTGACTCAAAACCTAAACAAAGCAATGGGGACAAGAGAGGTTCCCAATCTGAGGAGCATGATGGATTGTATGGAGAAGCTAGTTAGTACTGACAGGGAGCAGGGAGAGCTTGTGGTAGAGTAGGATTCAAGGGTAAGCCAGGGATAAAAGGTGATTGTGGTTTGTTGGCTCTTTGGAGAGTGAATGGCAGGTGGGGCCATTTCACAGTGCTCCATAGAGGCATAAACACCTCCATAGCTCTCAGATATTCTGGTTTGCAGAAAGACACCAAATAACAAGGGTAATTAACTCTGGAGACCTAAGCAGAGCTTTGTGTGTGACTTTATACTGACCCCAGGACTGTGCTGGTAGCATTACCCAAGACCTTACTCTTTAGGATTGAGGGCTTGAGCCCCTTAAATCGGCTGCTCCGGAGGTGGAGGGAAGAGGCAGTTTGAAGTGTAACCATCAGCAACTGCCTGGTGGGTTAACTAGGCAGGTCAGGACTCCCTAACAGACATTTTTGGTATCTTCTTTTTGGTGGAGAGTTAAACTTTGAGGCTTTTTTCAAGAAATCTCTGTTAATTGGATTACTGAGTCAGAGATACAGATGTGGGCTCTAAAACGAGAGAAAAAGAGATAGAGGCAAGTCGTGTGTCCAGTTCCCCTGGAGCAGCAGCGACGGCAGCAGCAGCAGCAGCAGCAGCCTGCCATTATCCGTTTCATCTCAGCTCCATGCAGCAGCTGGGCAGCACATCCACCCAGACTGGCCTTTTCAGGGAGGCTGAGCTCCCTTCCACTAGCTCCTCCAGCCTCAGGTGTCTATCCCCATGTGGAATTTTACCTTTCTAATCTTTTAAAATAAATTACAGTACCTGGGGTTGGGCTTCCCATCTGCAGTTTCTTTTTTGACTTGGCTTTCCAAATGGTGACTGTAGAAGAAAACCAGGATTCCTGCTAGTCAAAGCATCCTAGAACTAAGACAGATGCCTAAGGAGGGGGTACCTGAGTCCAGAACCCTGCCAACTTCAGCAAGACACTCCTCTGGGGCTTCAGTTTTCCTGTGTCAAAAACAATGGAGTTGGGAGTCTCTGAGATTGTTTCTACTTCAGCCTCTTACTGTTTCTTGGACCAGGAATGGTGGTTACCAGAGGTTGGATACAGCTAAGAGCTTTTTCTCAGTCTGCCCTGTGCATTCTAGATAGAATGAAGGTCTAGACAGCATCATCAAGGTTTAAGATTAGGGATAGGATAGGAGCAGAAGAGCTGAGGTCACACAGCCCACAAAGGTAAAGAACAGGGCAAGGGCAAAATGCACTCAATGAGCAATGGGCGGGGCTGGGAGCCAGTGGGGAGATCTTTACAATAGGTTTTAACAAATGACTTACATGAAGGAATCAGAAGGACCCAGGGATAGGAAGGAGGAAGCCTGGATTAATTTCCGGTTTGGTAGCATACTCATCCTGTGAGCAGTTCCCTTTCAGGCTTGGGTTTCATCTACCTTCAGAAGGGAAAGTAATAATACTTATATCACCAGACTGCTGGCAGACTGGATTAGACAGATATATAAAGTGCTTGGTCCTGGACAAATACTGATGAAATGTCATGCCCCTTCTCATCCTGTGCTAACTGAAGAACCACTATTTTCCAGCTTTGAAGAAAGCTTGAGTTCTGGGAAGCAGAGAAGTCTTATTATCTAAATAGCAAACACTCATAGACTTCAGCTTTGGAGGGAAGCCTCCCGAGCGTGAGGGGCAGCTGGCTGGGTGACCCTGCTTCCATTTGGCTCTAGAGTTGCCATTCCCTTGGGCAATCTCCTCGCAACAGCTCTTCCTGGAGTCTGCTGCCCCAAGCCAACAGATTCTGTGGTTTCCCTGAGAAGCAGCCCAGATTGGCCCCAGAAAGTGGACTAAGGACAAGGGGAGTGCAAAGAATGAATGCAGAAGGCAACACTCAGACTCAGTGTCTCCTCTGGTCTTAGTGGAGAATCTACATATCATCAGCAAGAGCTACCCATCCAGCCCTTTTCTCCTTTGAGTTTCTGAATCCATTTGGAGTAGATGGCATCACCTCACCCAGGAGCTGCCCCTTTATGTTCCAACCCCCTGGAGACCAAGCTTTAGAGAGTCACATTCCATTAGGCAGCCCTCAAGCCTCAGAGATGCCAGCTCTTCTCTGTGAAGCTCTTGGTCCCTAGAGATTGTGTCAGGAATGGCTTGCCCCTCCTGGCGGCAGCCCTCTAGAACAGAACATTACAGGTACTACACAAATGTAGTAATGCCAGCCAGCAGTCAGACACTAAGCTTTTTTTCTGCTACCTTCCAGGCTAGGAAGGCAGGACTGATAATTATGGGTGGGAAGAGCAGAACTTGAATTAACAAGGAAAATCCCTGGGGATTTTTTACTCATCCAGTCACTTACGCATTCTTGAGTCCCTAAGTATCTACTAGGTCTGTGCTAGGCATATGAAAATGTTAGAGATAAATCAGATACAATCAGAAAGTTCCCTGTCTGTGGGGAAAGGGAGCCTGTCTTAGTTGCTTTTTCATTGGACATAATACCTGACACCCACAAGTTAAGGGAGGAAAGGTTTATTTTAGCTTACAGTAGAGATTTCAGTCGATAGTCAGCTGACTCCAAGGCAGAGTGGCATGGTAAAGAGAAAGTCTGTGGTAGGGCAGGCAGGAAGCAGTAGCAGTGAGCCTGACTTCCTTCTGCTCCCTTTATATTCCCTTCAGGCTATAAACCTATTGATTGGTGCCACTCACATCCAGAGTGGACCTGCCCATTTCACACCCAGAACTACGCTAAACCACTCAGTGGAGTAATTTTGTTGCCACCTACATTTAATCCATATTTACTGAACCTAAGAGCAGCCTAGGTTCAAGTTCAATTAATTCAAGTTCTGTTCTTCCCATACGTGAAAAGCCTCTCCTATGAGCACATGAAGCTTTGCAGGGAACACCTAGGCAAACCATAACAGAGCATATACACACAAATAGCTAATTAGAGAAAAAGAAGAGAAGAATGTGCCATAAGTTCAGGTCAAATGTAGGGGTGCACAGGATGATGTGAAGGGCATTTGACCCAGGCAAGTTGGAGAGGGTTTACCAAAACAATTAGCTTTGGGGCTGAATCTTAGAGGATGGTTCTTTGACTTTCTTGAGAATGACAATGGTTACTCTTTGATTCCCCAGAAGAAACCCTTTCATCATCTTGGAATGGACCCAGAGATAGAACCCAATGAGTCTGGTAAGTGAGAAGCAAACTTCTGAGACAAGCCCAAAGAATGTGAATATTCAAACTGAACCTAAGAGTGGAAGATCTCACTAAAGAAATGCTGTAAAACAGTCCTGGGTAGAGCAGTGTCAATAAGGGAACCAAGGCATGCATCTATTTTTAAAACAATCGCTTCTAGGAATAGCCACCAAGGGACACTGGTCATTGATTGCTAGGAAACCAGCAATCCCTGCTGGGCTTTATGCTCTCTGCCACGTTTGTACATATTTTTTCAGTTTCCTGCCTGCTTTCTTCTCAGCACATATATCCAAACTCACACCAGCATATGTTCCAACTCACATCCCCCACGTCTTTCTGAATAACGGCACCAGAGTGTACAGAAGATGGATTAGGCCCTACAAATTGCAGCACTCCAGATGATGCAGACAGTGGAAAGGATCCCTGGGATTTTATGTTTTGCTTCTGTTTAGTCCTCAGTTTCTGTGAGTGACCATTAAAATTATTTGCTTTGTTGAGGATCCTTAAGCAAATGAGAAGTAGATTTGCTTGGCCACAGGTGGGAATGGATTTTATAAAAAGTGCATTGCACAAAAAGGCAACTGAGCTCAGAGAGCACCTTCAAGAGCTATCAGTTCTATGTTAAGCAAACTGAAGCTTCTCCTTAACTGATCTTTAAAACGCTAGTGTTTTAAAGACAAGCCATGTTAATACATGAATATGACAACTGTTCTTTCAGGATACCAACATGAATCCTTGGCCATGATATGCATAAATACACAAATTCTAGTGTTGGTATTCATGGATGGAGAAATGAAAGGTGTCTTAATTGTGATGGGTAGATCTACTCTTCCCCTTTCTGACATGACAGTTGTACAACCATTATGATGCCCCCTCCAATCTGTCACACTGCATTTGATACCCTGCGGCCCAGGAAACCTGAAGCCATTTAGATTCCTCAGAAACGTGTATGTGCTACATATGAAAGCAGCACATCAGAGAGGCAATGGAATTAGACAGATCTAGGTCCACATTGGAATTCTGCTGTGTATTAGTTGTGTGACTTCCAGATTTCTTTTATGCCAGCTTCGGTACTTCTAAAATGAGAATAATAGAACCTAACTTAACAGAGTTATTATGAAGGTAACACAGGCTTCTCATGTAAAATCCTGAGTAGTGTGTCCTCACCCAGAGTACACCCAATAAATGTGAATTTCTGTCTTCTGCTGACTTCCTTTCTGCGTTCATTGTTTCTTTCACCTTGGGAATATTTGCCAGTGCAAAGTTGAAACCAAATGTCCCTGACCTCATTTGATTCCCCATTCCAGGGCCTAATGCTCCTCTCTCCTCTGAACATTGACCTTTGAAAAGGCCTTTGGTAAACTTCTGACATAATCCTGTTTTTTTTCTTTTCCTGAGTATCACAGATACCAATTTTCTTCATCTAAAATGTCCTGTCACATGTACTCAATCAACTCATGTGTCCTTTGGGGCCTCACTTGGGACTCAAGTAGCAGTTCCTTTAGCCACTTCCTCTGTTGACTGGGAAGGAACTTGGTCTCCAAGGTGATTTCACTCTCTCTGATCTGGCGAGGACGGCAACATCACACAACATGCCATCAATCTGTTTTCTTTTAAGGTTTCTGTGAAAAACTGGTTGAAGTGTTATTTTTAGCAAACCGATGATTTCTTCTGCCTGCACACTTGTCCATCTGTCTGTCTGTGAGCATAGCCAAGTCAGGTCTAAGGAAGCCTCCCCTGCCTTTCCTAAACAGCTCTACGCATCTTCAAGGCTTCATGCTGAGCAAATGGCCTTAGATTCTTAGTAATTGAAAAAATGGCAATTGAGTGCTATGATCTTCAACTGTCATGTTCTCTGCAGAAGACTTTGAACCATTTGTAGTCAGAATCCTGAGCTGAAATTTTACTAATTCACTATTCCCCATACTATCTTATATTACCCTGCTTTTGCTAAAAATGTCATCTACCATTCGTTCATTTACCACAAGATTTTTATTACTTACCCACCATAGGGCAGACACCATGGTGTATGTTAGGAATTCAAAGATGGACAAAAATGGATACTGTCCCTTAAGTATCTTAAGAGCAACAGTGACTCACTGACCACTTTAGAGAGGGCATTGGGTGTGATTAAATAGAAAGGATCACTGTGGTTGCATAGTAAAGAATAGATTAAAGAGAGCAGGTTTGAGTGTAGAAATTTATTTTTGGCCATAATAGAGAAACTGGTATTACATTAGACCTCTGCTATAAATAAATGAATGATAAAAACTGTACAGAATAGACAATTAAATTGCTTTTTGGTGTGGACAATGTCCCACACAAGACCATGATAAAAGAAAAAAAAATGAGGTGATATTTCATTTTTTCCTCAGTTCTCCATCTAAGAACAATTTTATAACTGTGATTTAAGGAGGAAGATCCAAAATATTGCATGACACTCCCATTGACCTGAAGGAGTAGGAGTCAGATTTGGGGATTATTGCTATAAGTGAAATCTAGGGGACAGGCCTTCAGAGAGGAGAGATGTATGAAGAAGGGGCTTCCTGAAGTCCACGTGATGAGAAAGATGCACATGTGAGAGTACCCAAAGCTTGCCAGGAGGGATTGCATGAGGTAGAGAGCAGAAATATTAGAGGCCAAACAGTGCTGCGTAACAATGGAGTTCTGGCTCAGACAGACGCTATAGACCTTGTTAACACCTAAGCACGAAGTCAAAACAGCAGAAATGCTGTGTCCTAGAGCAGAGGTGAGCAAATCATGGCTCTTGGTCCAGTTACCAAATGTTTGTAAATGAAGTTTTATTAGAACACTTCTTACGTCTTCATTTACATTCAAATTACAGCTAAAGGGTTGATTGCTTACTACTGAGGCTGTATAGCCCATAAGAGTAAAATATTTACTATCTGGCCCTGAAGAGATAATTTTCTGACCTTGGTCTTAGAGAAAAGCCTACTATGAATTTTTTCTAACAATGCCTAAAAGTAAGTCTCAACAATATTCACAGGGAATTTTGCAAATTTAATTCTAGAAGAATTAATTAAAGGAGCATAGCACCACAGAATTCTCTCTTTTTCTCCAACAAAGCATAAAATTAAACTGTTAAAAGTTCAAAATATTTGGCCTAACATTGAAGATTTTTCTAGGACAAAACTTAACACTCTTCAGAGAAGATGACAGGACCCAGACTATGATCTATTGTCCATCATGTCTAGAATATAAGAAAAATTACAAGACATACATAGAAAGATCAAAAGTCTGATTCATAGGCAAAGAAAAAATGTTTAATAGCAATAGATACCACGTAGGCCTAAATGCTAGATTTAGTGAATACTTTGAAGTATGTATTATATATATCAATTATTTATCAGGAAAATATAGTCCCAATGAGATTATCTTTGAAGAGGAAAGGGAGCTCAAAAATAGAGTGAATGTGGGAATATCATTTAGAAGGCCACTGCCACCCCCAGGTGAGCAATGATAGATACACCAAGATGTCAGGTATGCCTACAGAAAGAAGTAGATGTATTCAAAGATTTTTGGAAGAATATTTAACAGACTTTGGTGATGTTGGATGTGGAAAATAGGACCAGGATGTGTAAAAGAAGACTCTTAGATACTTTGGTTTGAAAAGTGAGATCACTGAGGATGTAATTTACTAAGTTGCCAAATCCTGTGGAAGTATCTCTTGGTTAACTGAAGTAAGGATTTGAATATATTTAGTTTCTTATCTCAGTACCAATTATTATTTAAGGGTCAGTTCAAATACACTCTTTCTCAATTCCAATATTTCTACTTTCACCCAAGCAGAATTGTCCACTCTTAAGCGTGCCCATAATATTCTGTTAAGATGCTGACCAGAGGACCATCATTCTGTTGATAATTGTCTACTTACATGCTCAGATCACAAGCACCCTAAAGGCACAGACCATGCTGCTGCATTCATCACTCAGCTCATAGCCAGTGTTTAATTAATGATGAATGAATGAATAAATATAATCCTTCATAGGATTTCATTCCCGGAGGTTTGTGAATGGCAAACCATTTCTGCAATTAAGAGCAGAGATATTGTGTCCAACAAACTTGATATCTGGCTTGACTTCTTAGTTACTGAATAAGTAAATTATTACTTATAAAGTAAAGTATTACTTACTTATAAAGAGGTTGAAGGGGGAGCACAAAAGAGAGAGAGCAAAAAAGGGAAAGAGCAAGAGAGGAAAAGAAAAAACAAACACAAGGGAGGGGAGAGAAAGACAGACAGAGACAGAGAAAAAGCGAGATCACCTTACGGTAAATGAGTTTATTCTTAATGCGTCACCAAAACTTCTCAGTAAATGTTAGCTAATGTTACCATGATGATGAATAGAATAACACTGCAAAAGCAGCTCCCCAAGAAGGCTTTTTGCCCAACACAGCAGACAAAGCTAATTGCAGGAAGGGTCTCTCTGCCCTTCTCCCCATGCATACACTGGTGTGAGGAGACTTCTCACAGATCAAGATGTGTTCTAATGCTGAGCAGCATTTGCTAAGGCAGGCTTATGGGAATCATTTTGAGGAATATGAGAATTGCATATATGCTTAGAGGACTAATTTCATTTTCCTATAGGTCATCAAAGAGCAGACAGGAAGAAAAATGGTCAATGCTAGCTAGCTTATATGTAAATACTGTAATATTTGCTTACAAATTCTGAAAAGATCTTTCCTCAAAGATGACTGTGAGAAACTTAGCTCCTCAAGACTCATGCCCTACCACCAGACTCATGCCCTACCACCAGACTCATGCCCTAGCACCAGACTCATGCCCTACCACAAGACTCATGCCCTAGCACCAGACTCATGCCCTAGCACCAGACTCATGCCCTCCCACAAGACTCATGCCCTCCCACAAGACTCATGCCCTAGCACCAGACTCATGCCCTACCACCAGACTCATGCCCTCCCACAAGACTCATGCCCTCCCACAAGACTCATGCCCTACCAAAGCTCACAAGACTCATGCCCTACCAAATTTGAAGATATGGTTTGTGTGGCTCCAAAATTTTGGGGATAGCAGAGTTTATTCGGTTGACCTTCACAGAATGTTGAAATTTTACTGAAACAGCTAGAAGATAGCTCTGCTTAATTATGTTTTAAAAAAACATTTAAAATTTAAATAGTGGTGTACCCATTGCCCGCTATGTATTACATAGCAATAAGATAATAATTTACTTTAGCATCATTCTATGCCTCAGCTCTTATAAGCCAACAATGGCAAACTTTTTAGAGCTTTCGATGATAACAAATTGTTGGCTGTGACATACCACCACTGTCATAGGCTCTCGGACCCAGACCAGGGTGAGTGGAAAAGCAGCCATGCTGTACCCTGATAGTGCTCTGAAATGCCCTTGGTCCCTCCAGGATCTTCTGTTACTCTTTAACATTGTCCTCTCTCCCCAGTTCTCTGGGGTAAATCCAAGAAGGGTGGGCAGTCTATGGTTTCAGCACTGCAATGCATCCTTGGCCCCTTAGACTTGGGCTATGACCTTCATTCTCACTTATTAAGCTTGTCAACCTCTTGGTGAAGAGCACAGGAAGCCAGTATGCCCACTGCTGAGTATCTCATTGCAGGACTGGGCAGCTCCCCTTCTTAAGTATTTAAACAGGTATCTTTTCCAGGAAATGCTTTTGTTCTATGACAAAGATCCCTTCCTGACAGCTTTCATGGCATGCCTGAATTCTAAGATCCTAAAAACAGAACCCTTCTTTCGGAGTTGAATCTTGACTTGCTCTAGAAGCTTAACTTGGTAGAGCTCAGTTAGAGCCTCTCCATCTCTTTGTGATTCAGGGAAACTTGCTAAAACCCTAAATAAAGGCCTGTGGAAGTCCGCTATTCTCACAATCTCTATGAAATCCTGAAAACTGACCCCTTCCTGGACTTATCTCTGTTTCTGATACTCATACCTTCAGTCTAATTTCTCCCTCATGCTAGTCTGACTGTAAGCTTAGAACTTACATAGGTTTTCAGAAGGGCCATGTGGATGAAGAATTTCATGAGCTTCATAAATATGCTGGAAGTCTGAGCTGCCACATCCTGTACCTCTTGGATTTTCCATGTCTTTCCCGTCACCTCTAGTTTCCCCTCTTTTAATTTCCTCTCCACCTATAGTGATGAACTTTCACCTAGTCTCTCAAAGAATATGTCCTTTCATCATTCTGTTCCTCAGGTCTTCTCATAAGCCAGTGATGGCAAGCCTTTCACAGCTTTTGATGATAACAAATTTCATCTATATCCCTAGGTTGCCTCATTTATTTACACCCCTTCCAATCTCCCTTGACAGTCACATTCTTAAGAGACATTTTGGTGTCAGTGTTACCATAATGACATATTTTTCTCATTCATCAGTGTTTGGACTACTCTCTCCAAATTGGAGAAAGAGTAGCTTCCAAATCCATTTATCTAATTAACAACTGACCTAAGACAGTGGTAGATCTAGGATGGGGAGAGCTCCAGCCATACCCTGGAGGACTGTCATTCATGTCATCAAGGACCATTCTGTTACACCATGCCCACAACCTTCTATGCCACCGGGAACTAATGTGAAAGATGGAAGAGATACAAAGAGGATAATGTTTGAGGCATAGACACTGGAGTCAGGCACACTTCTTACAGATCATCTGAGAAATGGAGACAACAATAGGCATCTCACAGAGTCGTTGACAGTATTAGGATAAGAACCTTTTTTAAAAACCCCTTCCTCTACTGGTGCAGAGTGGTTGCTAGTGCATTTCAGATGTGTTTTAGTCTCAAAAGTCCTACTAACCGTCACTTCTCAGCAAGACAAGGTATGAAGTTGCACTCAGCTGTACCTCCCAGCTCAGGTCCTGACCAGACTCAGGAGTAAGATCCTCCCTGGCAATAGAAATAAGAACTCCATTTTCTCTTTCAGACCCCCACCTCTGCTTACCACCAACTCTTTCCACATAAAGCAAAGAAGATAGAAGATCTATACAGAAGTGATTATAGCTCTAGACACTGAAAGGTTGTGGTATATTTATTAGATTAATGGGAACCCTAGGCCATTTTTTGCATCTTTGCACATATTTTCTCACTTCTGAAGGCCCCTTTCCCTAAGACTGTCCCATCTGTATGGTAGACATCTACCCATTTTACAGTGGTCCAGGCTCTTACACTCACTTTCCTACACACGCACACACACACACACACACACACACACACACACACACGCAGAGTCACGGTGAAATAGTCTAATCCCATTACTGTTTTCCCCATCCTAAATTTCAGATTCAGTTAAGATGAAGACTCTGCAACATTTCTATGTGGAGTCAAACTGAATCCAACTCATCCCAATAATCTTGCCTCCATCTAAAGCCACTTTCCAGTTCTACTGATTGAAAGCTTCCTCAGAGTCTTTGTGGCCATCCTATAGCATTCTGCCTTGCTGCCGCCAGCACTTCCACACAATTTACCCATCACTGAGCAATTCTATGGCTTCTATTTGGTCAAATTGCACCTGAAAAGAGAGTCCAATTGCAGGAGCACAGAAAGAACTAAGGTTGATTCCCAGCTGCTTCTTGAAGATCACCAAGAGCTCTTTCTTTGCCCCATCTACTCTACTAAGGGCTTCATACGCTCATAGAACTCTCCCAAGTATGCCTGAAGTATGAGTATAAGCTTATTAGCTTTGCTAGTCTAAGTTTGCCTATCTCCATACTAGGTACTACCTGCTTTGTTATGAGAATGCATTCAGTTTAAGATGCTAAGCTTGAGCTTGACACAGGGTAAGAGCTCAATAAAGAAACTACTATCCAAGGAACTTTCTCCTCCCAAAGATCTTTTATCAAGGCTGAAAATGCTGAGAATCATGAAGCAGTGTTTCCCACCTTCTTTGCAGGTCTCATACGTGACTTGCAATTATGATATCTACCATCTTGGAGCCTCTAAAATCTCTGAGATAGGAAGAATTTCATTGCTACTACAATAATTATCGTAATAATTGATGGAACTTTTGTCGTGGATTTTTTAATAATCAGCAAAAATCTCACAACATTATTTTAAAGTTTGCTAAAGTGAATATTCAATTACCACCTGTTCATATGCTAGCTCAATGCATCTCAATTCATCCATTTAGCAAAATCACCACTGCCCTCAAAAAAGATCTTATCCTTTGGGTCATCTGCTATGTCTCTCTGCCAGCCCTGGACATAGAAGAGATTGCCAGAGCTCTAGGAATCCCTTTCTCTTGAACAAAGCCCCCAAACAAGTGACTTGAATGTTCCTATTGTCTCTATTGTGTCTTCTTCTGAAGACATAGTCCAGTGGGCCCAGGACCCAAGGCTAGGAAAGTAGGGGAGACACACTACAAATGTACCTGGCCCAGGTATGGAGGAGGCCAGCAATAGGCCCAGGCAAGGAACCATCTCTGCAAGCAGCCTGTGCCTTTCTTACACTTGGTGTCAGCAGCTGTCAGACTTTATACCAACCACCGTACCTCCTCTTTTACCAAGAATTCATTAGGTAATGTTTAACATCACTGCTCTAAATTTTTTTTTACCTTAAAAATTATGTGTGATCTTCAGTTCTGCAATACTTGGAAGATGTATGAGACACGAGGGCACATAGATTGCATAAACCCACCCAGCACTTCACACATTTTGATTCACTCCCATTGACAGCAGCCTTTTGTGCCAGCTGCCACCCTCCATTTCAGAAGAGAAATCTACAGCCAGGTAAGAAAGACAGTGCAGGCAAGCTCTGGGTGCCAAGTCAGCTCAACACCAACCCCAGGTTATGGCTTGGCAAAGTCCTGGTTATAGGACAGAAAATCAGTGCAAAATATAGACGTTGGCAAGAGTCCTTTTATGCTCTCGAGATAGTGCCAATCCCCTTGGGCATTCTCCTTGCACCTTTATTCTCCTAGTAACCTTCCAACCCATCTCCAGGCTTCCCTTCCTGGCTGGCCAGCTCAGCCCAACCTGGCAGGAGGCAAATCTTGCCAGTGCTCTGTAATAATAGGCTTTGGAAATTGGGTTACAAGGAAAACCATCTCTCATTTCCTCTGGTGAGTGAAAAGCTATTCAAGAGAGGCCCTTTCCCTTTCAGAGCCCCTCCAGGTTTGTTAACGCTCTGAAAATGCTGCTTATAAAACAGCACTTGAAGCCAGGCAGCAGAGACTGCCAGGAAGCAGTGGGTGACAGGATTTTAGCACAGGCCATACTCAGAGCCCATCTGAATTGTCTACAGAACCTGTACGAAGGCTTCAATTACCCAGTCTCTCAATCTTCTTCCATCAAACGCAGCACATCTCATTTCTCAGACAAGCCCCAGGCTCCTTGAAGATGACCTTCATTTCCTGGGCACAGCTGGGTGACAGCAGGATGAAGCTGGGGGTGGGTGGAGGTGGCCGTGTGTGGGCTGGGAAGAGCTGTGGCTGAGGTTAGAGGAGGGGCAGCACTGCACCAGAGAGGCCCCAGAACCCTGGTTAATCCACTGACTTCAGGCTGAAAAGGTGCTCCCCGCTGGGTTCATTCACCCCTGAGTAGCCTGGGGACAGCTGAGGATGCTAGGAGGAGGGGGTCTATAATCCAGTTGTTCCCCAAAAGAAGCACATCGACTACCCCAGCGTGCGCACTATTAGGAAGTGGTCCTGGGGCCTAGTGAAGAGAAGCCTCGTCTTCATTCATTGGTCTATTGACCTCAGATTTAGCTTTCTAAGGAAGACGTCTTCCTCCATCAGAGAAGGACAGTGAACACGTCCCTTTCTTCACCACCCTGCTGCCAACACACTGCCAGCTCCTTTTGTCTTCCCCCTGGTCCAGAGCAAGTCCTGACAGGACCGTGCCCTTTGCCAAACTGGGGACTGACATCCCCAGCCCTCTTCTCTGTGGCCACCACTGGGATCTTGCTGGACCACAAACCTAATTGTAAGAGTCTCCTCCTCAAATATGTTCCTTAGATAACATTTTGCAAAGCAAGATCAACATGCATATTCATAGAAAAAGCATCAAAAAGACATCTGACCAAATGTTAACAGCAACTATTTTGCAAAATGGATTTCCATGTGATTGTTTTTCCTTTGCGCTTTTTTTGGTATTCAAATTTTCTCCACTGAGCTTAAGATAAATACAGTTATTGTTTCTTTTCCCGGGCATAAAAATATCTAGAAAAAAATCCTTCTGCACTCAATGAGGTCCAAATTTCTTAGCCTTGCACTAAGCTCATATACAATTTAGACCTACCTTTTAATTTTCTTCTTTCACTACAGTTCACAAGTCACACACACAGAGGCTTTGTGCAGCTTCTTCCCTGCCTAAAATATGACCCATTCCATACAACCACTATCACTTTCTCTACTCCTATACCTTCATCTTCACTATAGAAATTTTGGTCTATAAAACTCTTACTCAGTCATTGAGGCCCTCTTCAGTGTATCTCCTTGAGAAACTCAAAATTACTTGGCAGTTATTTTCCTCCACTCTGGGCTCAAAGCACTTACCAATGCCCTTCCTTCACCTCAAACTCCCTAGATTATGAAAGATGCAGTTACCTCTTCCCTAAAAGAAGAAAGCAAAGCCCAGTAGTAGTAGCCAATAGGTGATATAGACTGCACCAAATCCAGGCTATCTGGCTCTAAACGCTGTAGTCTGTTTCTAATACACAACAGAGCTTTAGAACAGCTGCTACTGGTCCCAAAATTGTAATCAAGAAATGTCTCAATATATGTATTAGCTGTGAAGATTCCCTTAACATCACTGAGGAGCCCACAATGATCAGCGTCACACCAGTGGTTCCGCTTCCCCTGATACACTTTGTCAGGTATTTGTAGCACAGCAAATCAAATAGCCCTCCCGTGGCAGACCACGGAGGTCACTGTGACTGCAAACCTGAAAGGGAGATGTTGTTTGGAAAGTTTGCTTTAGAGCAATGTTTCTCTCTCCTTCCAGGATTTGGAATCTTCCAGGAGATACAATTTCAGCTTTCACAGCATTTATGTTTTAGTGGAAAAAGCACACAATAGACAAGTGAGTCAATAGCTCTCCATAACTTCTGTAACATATGCACACAGTTACCAAAGTAATAGTTTATTATTAGCTGGATCTGTGACCCTAAGTGCCTATGCAGAATTCTACTGAGATAGGCTGGACCCCATGGAAGGTCTAATTTACCTCAGCCCTCACCTCCACCTCTGAAATTTGAATTTTCCCTCTGTTGAGATGAGGACAGGCACTGATATGAAAAGCTAGAAACAGATCATAAGAAACACCTGGTTGAATGCCAGGTGCAGCTGGTTCAAGCCTCTGGCTGAGGACTGTCTTGGTGTCACTAGATTCAGATGGCCCATTGGCATAAGGTAGGGAGTGATGTATTCCACTGTCATTCAAAACACTCAGATGGAAGAGGAAGAAAAGCCAAAACACCACGGAGGCGAGGAGGAGCGTCAGGAAGGATTACCTCCTTCTTTGAGGGAGAAGATTTAGAACCTGCTCTATTGCCCAGTGCATTTCACAGATGTCCCCAAAGTGGGCAAAGACAAAACTGTATACTCAGAACCCAAGCAAGTTCTATCACAGTGCCAAGGATCTGAACTTCCAAAACAATGAGAGTCCCCAGCTCTCTTAGCTACTTTCTTATCACTAGGACAAAATAGGCAACATTCATAGCTCTTAAAGGAAAAATGGTTTTCTTTAGCTCACAGTTTCAAAGTTTAGGTCTGTGGCAGGCCAACTCCAACGCAGAAACAGCATAGTGGAAGGACCTGAGTGCATGACAGCTGCTCATCCCGTGGCAGCAGAAAGCAGCGGGGGGGAAAAAGGGAGGAGCCTGGGAGGGAGATTAACTCTTCCGGGTCACACGTCTGACCTGGGCCGACTTCCTGTCAGTACATTTAGCACTGGTTCACAGATAGGCACAGAGCCCCTGGGATCCAATCACCTTCCAAAAGCCCCACTTCTGAACACATGAGTCTTTAGGGGAACATTTTAGATCTAAACCATAGCACCACTCAACAACCATCCGCAGCACTATCAGCCATGAGCCCTGCTAGTTTGTAAAATGAGCGGAGGGGTTTGGACTTGGTAGAAAGTCATGAAGAAGGTTGGTTAGGCAGGTAATGTAGAATTAAAGGGGAGAATCGTTTTTAAAGAGGTGAAACTGTGATGTTATGTCTGAGGAGGGGATGTGGAGAGGGGTCCTGCTGATGCTTGAAGTGTCTAGGTGAGGCTTTGCAGAGGGCCAATAGGGAGGGACCATAAAGAGAGAAGACACATTGTCCTCTATGGCCTTTTTGTCCCTCTAGCTTCTCTGCAAGTTCAAAGTATCTAAAGCACTGGAGCTGGATGGATCTTGAGAGACCTTGGTCCATTTTTATTCTCATTCATTTAATCAATAAATACTCACCGAGTGCCTCCTATGTGGCACAGACCGATGGAAGTGCTGGGCTACAGTAGCGAAGAGACAGACTCAGTCTCAGGTTTCACAGCATTTATGTTTTAGTGGGAAACACACACAATAAACAAGTGAACCAACACATACCTGGAGTAAATCCAATTATGAGAAAAATAAAATATGACAGAGAATAAAGAGGGTAACACTGGGCTGCATGGCAAGGAAGTTACCTCAGAAGAAATCATGCATGAAGAGAGGTGAGGAAGACATAAAGAAGCCCTGCAAGGAGATTCAGAGAAAGCAACTGCAGGCGGTGGGAATGGCAGGTGCAAAGTATTACACGGCCATAAATTTTCTTTTCTTTTCTTTTCTTTTCTTTTCTTTTCTTTTCTTTTCTTTTCTTTTTTCTTCAAATTTGATTTTCTCAAGATATATCCATAGGGACAGCATGGCTGTAAAAGAAAGGGAAAGTGGAGCATCTTGGAAAGACAGTCAAGGACCTGACCAGTATCTACCAGGTACTAGGGATTTGAATTTGTATACTGACAATAGCAGCCATAAGGACTTTTAAGCAGGATAAATATAGTAAATTGAGAGCCAAGCAGAAGGAAGTCCCCAGGCCTATAGGTTCTCAGTTCAGTGCCCTCTCCCACTTTACCACACGCCCAGGGTGCAGTGACTCCCCTCCCTCGCTCCTTCTGACTCCATTCCAGTTTTCCAGAATTGCAGCGAGGGGTTGAGTCCTGGCTTCTAATTAAACACCGAGCCAGACAAGCAGAGAGATGTGCTTTTGTACAGAGCAATGTCTCCTCCTGAGCACGTCTTTAGCCCTTAAAGGGGAATGAAATGTGATAATTAGTAACCAATTAATGTGCATTTCAACAAACTATATTTTAATTATTCTGTCATAGGTTGTCTGCCTGAGAAATATTCCGTGTTAATTAAATCTTCTTAATAATCCAGAGAAAGCGCCTCTTTCCTTGACGTGGTGGTGAAAAGGAGGACGACGGCAGACCTACAGCTCGTGTAATTTGAGTTAATGGCATGAATCCTGCTTTGAGCTTTCCGCTGCTTATTGAACTAGTGATCTTTTAATGCTTCCTAGACATTTTTTATATATAATCATCACGCAATTGCCCTGTTATGTCTGAGAGACTGCGTCCTGACAAGACAGGGTCCTAGGGACTTCTCTGGGGAAATGCTTGACCCGCCCCTGGCTGCTGGCTATGACTGCTGACACATCAAGCTACACAGACTCACGCCCTGCCTTCCACCAGTTGCACTCTGCAACTTGCCCTTACCTCTTCCTCACACTTTGTCACTGTGGCTTTGATTTCAGGCATAGAACACCTGCTCTGTGCAAGGAGCAGCAGAGCTGAAGACAAAGAAATTAGAAACAAGGCAGGTAAGGCCCTGATCTACCATTCTCTGCCCTACTGCAAGGAGGCTCAGATAAGAGCTTTTTATGGCAACTTCTAAGGCGATTAGTTTGGAAAGAACAAGTGAGCTTCTCTAGCCAGGAAGAGGCCAGGAACCCTCATCACCAAAGGCAGCAGGTTGAGGGAGCTCTAGGCTGCTGCAGGAGGAAGTGACTTTCCAAGGTTAGTGGCAGGAATAGGGAGGCCCGGCATGAGACAAAGACTCTCTGTCTGTGGATGATGGACCAGGTGCAATTAGATACCTGGGATGGTGTGAGGGATTTCAAAGCTGGGTCTAGACTGGGGAAACAGAGCCAGCAGTGGGCAATGAATCTAGGTCCCAGCCCCATGAGGAAATGGAATGGTCTTCTGAAAGACTGATTAACCTGCTACCATATATAGAGTCACCCAAATCCAGCAATTCTCAAATACAATAAAACTTTATTCCTTGATTACTTCATAGTAGCAGATTGCTTAACAGACCTGCTTTGTTCCACTATGTTTGGTTATTGGATATCAAGATTTTTCTATATTATGACTGTGCCATCTCTTAAAGTGATGTTTCTCAAACTATGGTCCCCATACCAATGGCACCAGGGTCACCCTGGGGCTTGTTAAAAAGGTACATGCTCTGACTTCTCACTAGTAGATCAGAGGCACTGGGGGTGGGGTTCTGCTGGTACTCCAGGTGGTTCTGAGGGAGCCTCAGACAGAATCATTGGCCTACGACCTTGTCATTTATACCCAGTCAGCACAAAAAGGAATCTTGGAGAAGTTACTTGCAGAAAGGGCCTTGACCCCAGTGTAACACCCTGCAGAACTGAAATTAGTCACAGGGCATGATAGGATGCAGGAAAAGCTGAGGCTGAGTCCCCCACCTACAGATACTTGATATTCAAGAAGAGAAAGCAATTTGCCAAGTCATGACTGCCACCAAACTCAAACCAAGAGCCAGGGGGAAGGCTTCTTGGAGGAAGCCTTCTGCAAGGTACCCAAAGACTCTCATTGTTTTGGAACCTCATGGAAACCCAAGTCAGAGGTGTTATTTTATGTACCTAAAGTCATAGAGGTGGTAAGTGCCAGAGCTACAGCTTGACTCAGTGAAGCTCAATGCCAAGTCCCAGGTCTGCTTTATCACAATGTCTCCAAAATGATACAGTTTTCAGACTGCATAATTGAACTTGATCTTTGAAATAGGGCTACATTGTCCTATCTTGACTTTACAGCAAAAGACAGTACAAATGAAGCTACAATAGGTGTTGAGAAAACATGAAGGAAGGCGTCTAGTCTGAGCACAAAGGAAATTTTGTAGGGGACATGATAATTAAAAACAAACAGAATGTATGCATATATCTATATATGTATGTATGTGTGTACATATATATGATATGAATGTTTATATGTATGTAAAGATGTACATGTGTGTATATGAAAAAACACACTTATTAAATCATTATAGGCCATTGGGAGAGAAGAGAAAAACTATACCCATAAGTATACCATACCAATATGCCAGAATGAACATTATCTTTCACTTAGGTGGATAATCTTCAGCAGGAGTTAGGAAGACTTCTAGACGGAGCATAAGCAAGCTCTCAGATTGAAAAAATACTAGAGGAGGAAAGTCTAAGGCCTATTTTGAGAAAAATAATTGGATGTACCTGGGGCTGAAAATGGTGAACAATAACACTGGAATGATAGGTTGGACTCAGAACCTAGAAGAAATTGAATGCCAGCCTAAGGAATTTGCACTTTATTCTTCAAATAATGGGGATCCAGGACAGAGTTTTGAAAAGGAGAATGGCAGGTTTAGATTCGTGTAGTGCAAAGATTACTCCAGGGATAATGAATAGGATTGACCAAAGGCAAGGAAATTTCTAGAAGGCAAGTAGAGAATTAGGAAGATAGCTGCAGTAGCTAATGGGAGAGAGAGAGTGAAGGGGGCATTGACAAAAGTGATAGAAAGAGAAAGAGGGGAAATTATCCTGATTGAGGTGGTTGGAGAGGAAAGACATGGAGAAGAAGAAGCAGGGATTTCTGTTGTCTATGTCAGTGAATTGGGAAATATTAAAAAATAGAGCACAACGGAAACTCTTATTTGGTGTCAAGTATGTTGCATTTTATTAACTCTAAGAAGTATTTTCTTTTAATTTTAGTGACCCCAGGATCAGGCTGTCTTCTACACATGAATATGTCTTTCAATCCTAGGCAGGTAGGAAGTCAGGGATACTCATCACAGCCTTTGTGTGAGTGGACCGGGTACCCCCCATCCACACTGTCAGGATTCCAGTTGGGCTAAGCGTGTGGCTTGACGCATGGAACCAACAATCCTGAAGTCAGGAGAAATGGTCACACTTTTTAAAAACCAGGTGAACAAAGTATTAAAGTCACAGATTCTGGCATGACTAATTTATCCACTGGACAGGGTTCTCTCTAAAGCTTCATATAGCAGTTTGAAAAAAAAAAAAACATTTTTCCTAAATTTGAACGGAAGCTGCTTAACCTCCAGTGATACATAATTCAATTGAGTTGAGATTCAATCAAATGTGACTGTAGTCAAATAAAAAAAGTTCCCTGCTTTGAGATTTGCTTGAAAGAAAATTCCAAAAACAATAACAGAGCATGCTTTTTAAAATGCTGTATCATCAAAGGGCTGATGGCATTCAGGAAGATACAAGTATAAACAAAGGTACATTTAAGACTCAGAATCAGCAAAAGGGACCCTACAGGTGAATGTGTTCTAGGTGTACACTAACCATTTGCTTCACTTTTGTTTCCTGCTTTATGTATGTGCAAGAGTGATGTGTAGGTTATTTTAATAAGTATAAAATGTTATTTTTCCTAAGTGATAAGAAAGGACTATGTCATTGCTCACCAGACATTTTTCTTCCTTAATGGTTTGTAAAATAATGGTGCATCTTAAAATTGATGGCCTCTTAGATTCAGTGAAATGTGGCATTCATTATTCTCAACCTCCTGGCTCAGAGCAGCTCAGAATAAACTAGGTGTCAGTTCTAAAATGTTTAAGTATAGCTGAAAAAGCCTTCCATGCAATTCTAGGGAGAATTCAAAAAGATACAGAGTTGGGGAGATGGGTCTGTCGCGTTCTTATGAAGTTAAACATACACTTAACCTGGAACTCAGGCACGTTCTGTCATGGAGGATACTGACCTAAGGGCAATGAAAACACATCTATACATAAAGACTTGTACACAAATGTTTATAGCAACTTTTTTTCTAATAGCCACTAAAGTGGAAAGAATACAAGTGTTCAACTAGTGAGTGAGTGGATAGAGTGTATGGTCTTCTCAAATAATGGACTACTGCTTAGCAATAAAAAGACCTGGGCAAACATCACACCTGTGACCCTATGGAGGCATCTCAAAAGCCATCTGACAAATGGAAGAAGTCAGATACAAATGATGATAAACTACATGGTTCCATTTATATGACATTCTAGAAAAGGCAAAAGTAAAGGCACAGGAAAGAAATCGATGGTCCCCAAGGCTAGAAGAAGCAGACTGCCTGCAGAGGAACAAGAGGCTTCCTCTTGTTCCTCTTGAATTGAACTAAGGTTCTACAACCTGCTTATATTGCGGTAACACAATTACATGCACCATCCAAACTCATTAAACTGTCTGCATAAGAAAGTATGAACTTTAGTGAATATAAATTATACCTTGGTAAACCTGATTTGAAAAGTAAAATGTGGCTGAAAGATTGAAGCAGACCTGGTCTCAAATCCTCCTAATAACTGTGTGTGGTAGGCAGTGTCTTGAACTTCTCCGAGCTGACCCTGGGTTCCCCATACATAGAAAGCAAATAACAAGGCCTGCTGAAGATGCACTGTGTTGGGAAAACCAACTTCAGTAAGGTACTCAGAGCCACTGACAAGAAATAAATGTTCAATCATGGTAGTGTGCGTGCTACCGGCCACCACAGGCAGTTTCATTATAGAGGAATTAATCGGCTGTTGGGATGACAGAATCGTACAGGCCAATCAATTGCTTGTGGCTGAAGCCATCATTCTGATCAGAACAATACTGAAATAGGGAGGGGCTCCAGGGAGATGCAGCCTGGGCCATTTACAGGCAGCCGATTCAAGGTTTCGTTCCTGCTGCTCACCAGAAGTGCTCACTCCAAGAAACTTGAGGGAAAGGGAAACAGTGCTAAAAGTTATTTTGAGTAGGGGACCCAAAGATATCTGGGAGACTGAACACAGTCCCAGGCACACAGACAGATGATTAAATGGGACTTTGGCTTCCACTAATATTTTAATCTAGATATGCACCAAAATGAATCAAGTACTTAAGCATATAATAGAGACCATCTTAAGCATTTTGCATGCACTGGTCTCACTTAGTCTTTGTAAGAATACTATAAGGTAGAAACACTGATAATTTCCATAAAACAGACAAGAAAATGGATATAGAGAGAGAAGAAAAAAGACATGTCCAAGGTCACAGCTAGTAAAGGCCAGAGTCTGGATTCAAATTCTAAATCCTACTTCAGGAGTCTTCATCATATAGTAGACTGAAGGATGGGCCTGGAAACCTAGATCGGGGTGTCTGGGAGCTGACAGCTTGCATCTCTACCTGGAGATAGAGTGTCTGAGGGTATCATGAGCATCAGAGATGCTGCCAGGAAAAAGCATACTCGCTTTGGAGCCCCTAGCTTCAAAGTGAAAGCCTAGAGAGAGATTCAAGATTGTGATATGCTATGCTTTGGGACCCAACTACTTTGTATTCTTTATTTATCTAGGAACAGAAGTTCTGGGAAGTTCTGAAAGCTGTTCACCCCTTTCCATCATTCTTCCTCAGGGAACCAGAAATCTTCAAATACCTGAAAAAGGGGCGATCTTGATGACATAGTCCTCATCCGACTGTAGATCATGCCATGCATTGCAGCCATGGCTTGCACTTTGCTTCCTAGGTCCCTTTCTGGCCTCAGGTGAATCCTAGGTGCCTGCCCACATGTAAAATGAGTTACCAGGTGGAAGTATCCTTTGGCGCCCTTTCTCCTTGGATGTTCTGACACAGTAATTTGTTCCTCCTTTCATATGTTGACCAATGACCAGCCACCCATCACTCTGCCATGGCTAGGTGTGGTATCGTTCCTAATCTCCCTTCTTTCAGAATCCCAGAGACTGCGTCTCTTGGAAAAAACCTGCAGGAATAAACTTTAAAAGAGAGAATGAATGAGAGAGACTCAGGCAAATCTTAAATTCTAGAAGTAGATCATTAAACTTTTGCTATCTCTAACAATGTTGGGGTTGTATAGGCCTGAATTTAAGTGTTAAACTTGTCAACTTTAGGATGGCAAAACCAATTCTAGTACTTCCCTCCACATTAAAAACACACAAATAATTTATTGATTTTTTCCTAAGAAAAAGTAACAAAACACCCAGTCAGATCTGTTTTGCAAACCACATTTTATAAGATACAGTCTGGGAGAACATAATAAAGGATTCTGCTTTTAAGTGCATGAAATAAACATTCCAATCTAAAAACTCAAGACTACACATAAAGATGTACAAAAGGGATGGTGTATATTGCAACAATGATGTGAAATGTCTGGAAAGCACATATAAATGAATAGGCAATTTTACACTCAGCTAATACAATAAATGTGTTCAATTAATAAGCATTAATGAAGCATGTCTTAGGTACTGATCTCTGTGCTGAGGATTTCAGGGAGTAAGATGTGGCTGCTGCCTTTAATGCTTGCAACACCCCTCCAGCAAGTGCTTTTGAGAAATTTTGTGTGGTTGCAAGAATTCGAAGGAGTGATTAACTCTTTGCCCTTAAAGTAAATTACAAAGTCTGCACCAATGGCTTCCAAACCCATCCCAAAAAGGTCCTGGAAGGCCGGCCAGCCTTATTTTTACTCTTCTTCTTCCCTTCAATCTCTATGCCACCTTTAGTTCTTTGAGCAGTACTATTAAGAATTGAATTATGACCCTCAAAAGATATTGATGCCCTAACCCGTACAACCTGTGAATGTGATTTTGTTTGGAAACAGTCTTAGCAGATGATCAGATTAAGAGAAGGTCATTAGGGTGAGATCCTGTCCAACATGACTGATGTCCCATAAAAAGATGGAAATAGGGACTCAGAGACAGACACATACAGAGGGCATTTGATGCAAATACACAGGAGAATACCAATCAGTAGGCCAGGAGTGCTTGAGGTTACCAAAGCTGGGAGGAGGCCCAGAATAGGCTGCAGAAGGAACCAACTTGGCCAACATCTCCATTTTGGACCTCCATCTTTGAGAACTGCCAAATGATGAATTGCTGTTGCTCAAGGCACCCAATCTGTGGTACTCTGTTATGGGCCTCAGCCAACTAACTTAAATTCTGAACTGTCTCCCTTGTAGGCCCACACTCTCTTCTCTCTCGCCTTCATCTGGCTAATTGCTTCTGAGCCTGGACACCACCTCCTCGAGGGAATTTGCCAGTCACTCATCCCCATGGCACCACATGGGTCTCATGGTGTGTGATATGTGACATCCTTTGTGTAATTGGTGCATACGTGCCTGCCTCCTTGACTGTTCCTTTGGCTTCTGCAGAATAGGCCCCATGCCTGGCACAGTCAGCCCCCAGGACGTACTTGCTTCAGTCCAGTGGGGTCAGTGGATCCCTATGAGAATCCAGCAGAAGACAGCTGTAAATGTCCTCCTCAAGTCTTACAGTCTCAAGCATGTGAGCTGAGTTTTTGCTGTTTGTGAATATACCATGCACACTACATGTCCTCTTCTGCTTCTGCAAGGTGCTGTAAATTAAAGTGCTTGGAAAACAACAAATAATATACATTCGAGCCCTAAAATGTTAACATGTGGAACTGCCCTGCTTGTGCTTCCAAACTCCCTCCCCTCCACTTCAGAGTCCAGCTGGAAAATCCTACAGGGGACCCAGAAGGAGCAAGATTTTAGCACAAAAGTTACTGGAATGTTCTAGGGAGAAAAGAATAGGAGCTAATGTCAAGAGCAGCCTTGCCTGGCCTCAGGGAAAGTCCAGAAGGCCTCTCCATCTGGCAGTCCATTTGGAAACCTGACCTCTTTGCAAGCAGTAAGTGTCCAGGGCCCGTTAAAATGCAAAGCACCTGCTGGGTGTCTGAAAAGGAATCTAGTCAGAAATTAACCTCTTTGATGGTACCACAGGCTACATCTCCAGGTGACAGGTGGATGTACAACAGTGACCAATAGTCACCTCCTCTCTGACTCTGGCTTTAGGTCACAGAACTCATCAGAAATAGTCATGGTCACCTCTGCTGCCTGTGTCTCAGTCTCTTCATCTCCAAACTGGGACAGGATTCTCTTCTGTGTCTGCCCACAGGCTGGTTTGTTGAAACAAGGGTCTGAATAAACTCTGTAAGCCAAAAAAACACTTTATAGATGTGAGAGACTGTCATCCCTTTTCCCAATGAGAATTCATTATTAGAAATGAATTCCACAATCCTATTTATAAATCAACTCCAGCCTCCAGATATCTCCATCTATGTGCACTTCTTCCAAAGAGATTGTAGATCTATCTTATAGAAAAATACTGACCTAAGATTGAATTCCAAGCCACAGGCACTGGTTGAACACCCATTATGTGGCAATGCAAAGAAAAGGGACAGATTGTGCTGTGGAGCCCCTAATGGCCCCTCTGGGAAAGGGACTTTTACATATGAAGTGAAACGGAGTATAAGGTAGATAGAGACTATGCTAGACTGTGAATCAGAGGTACCAGGTTCTTACAGGGTCTTTGCCAGGCCTGGGCAGCACAACCTTGGTGAGTTATGTCATCTGCCTAAGACTTGGTTTTCTCCTTCATTCCACAAGTCTAGATAGAAATGATCTCAAGAGAAAATATTTTATTTCAGAGAATTAATTTGGGATTCTGTTTTGGGAACCATGATTAATAAGGACCATCCTTAGATCCTTCCATCAGCCATGTCTGCATGGAGATTTCAATACCTCCTGAGCTATTCTCATTATCCACCCCAGATCTGCCTGTTGGGTCACAAAATGAGACCTATCTATCCATGGTTTTCATCTCTTAGGTCTATTTTATATTCAACATCCTGTAGTTCCTAGTTCTAAGGTTCAACTGAATAATGTAGATAATAAAAGTGATCATTTTATACATCACAATGTTGAAAGGGAATGGAAATTAGCAGTTACTCAGCATTTATTGAACATTTGTTGCAAGGCAACATTGTGCTGGAAGCTTTCATTCATCCATTCTTTCAGTACTCACAGCAGCCATAAGAGGACATCATTAATTCTTATCCTCAGGAATAAGAAGAAATCTGAGGTTCAGAGAGGTTAAGTACCTTTCCCAAATTCACATAGCTAGAAAGTTGTAGATGAGGAAGCACTGGCTGCCTCTCTGATGCCTTAAAAAGAGGGGCACGAGGTAAATCAGATTTTGCTCCCCTCACCCTTCCTGCACCCACTTGCTCTGGCTCTTCATTGTCCAGTGTTGACAAGACATTCCATTCTCACTTTCCTTCCAGGTGCCCGTAGCACTTTCTACTCTGTTTGTGCTCCTCCCTTGGTTCTCTGCTTCATTCTTTGCTCCCTGGACGTAGTCAGCCCATCTACCATCCAAATGTCCTGCCAGGCCCCATCTCCTGAAACTGCAGCCCGCTTTATGACCTAACGCCTGCTGACTTGATTCACCTACATTGAATTGTGTCATACCGATGATCAGATATGTGTTTGACAATTTAGCAATATGTACTTTGAGCATTTGCTGGGGCCAGAGGCCATTCAGTAAGCAAAGTGAGGTATTCATCTTCAAGGAGCTCATTCGTATAAAAAATAGATTGCATGTGTACACAGGTAAACAAGTGCATAGTGCCATTTTAGGGAGAAGTCATCCCATGACAGGCGGAAAGTAGCTATAACAGAGTGAGGAAGGACTTCATAATGTGACCCATCACAGAGAGGGATATGGTCTCAAAAGGGTAAACTGTATAAAGGCCAAAAGGAAGAGATTTCAGGCAGAGGGATGGGCCAACACAAAAGCCTTGAGACTAGAAAAAGCTCATGTTTGTAAGGTAGAAATAAGATCCCCACAGCTGACTGGGAGAGTGGTGGAAGTTGAGTAATAAAGATAGGCAGAATCCATATTAAATAGGACCTTGTAAACTGTTTAAAAAATTTTTAATTTCACTATAAAGGCAAAGGGTAGCTCCTGAGAAATTCGGTGATGGGACAGATGTGATTCCACTTACATTTTTTTAAAAAATCACATGGTTATTATATGGGAAATTAACTGTGCCAGGTTACCAGGAAGACCCAATGGGAACCCACTACAATAGTACTCACATTACAAGCAAGATGCTAGTGGCTTTGACCTAGATGGTGGCAGTACAAGTAGTAAGAAAAGGTAAAATTTGGAATATGTTCAGTTGTATGTGGGCCATTCAACACCCAACTCCACAGGAACAGCAGAATTCTGGCTAATAGCATTTGCCAATTTCCATGGTACAAATATTTCCAACATGGGCTGCTCTAAGCTCTCTACATGAAATCTACTGGCTTGTAACATTTCTGACAATTTGCACAGGGCTCACATAAGTTGCTACGACCTGGTTCCAGCATACCATTGTATTGATTTTCAATGCAGACCCTACAGGAAATACTGAAAGTTAGAAAGTGGAGGGCAAAGGAAAGACAGAAAGCCAGAATGACCGTCATGCTGCTGCGTACACACTAATGTCATTTACTATGGTGGAAAAACTGAGAATAGCCAGTTCTAGAAGGGATTCAGAATTATGAAAGTCTCCCCAAATTATTATCTAAGCTTATCAGAGGGAAAGACTATCACTAAGATTTGTCACTTAGGTTAGGTGATATAGGGAAAATATTCCACAATCTGCATAACTCTAAATAATTCTATGACCTCAGTAGTTAAGAGCATTCACATCTGGAAAAAGACTCTCATCTCTGCATTAGGGTAATGCCTGATGTTATACCAAACAACTCCTGAAGTCTCAATGTCTTCACTCAGTGTAAGTCTATGTCTATTTGTATAAGGCACAGTTGGCCGGGTGAGGGGAGCTGAGCAGAGGTGGGGTACGCCCTGATGCACCCTATCTTCTTCCACACATGACGAGCGCCTTCTGAAACCAGTCTAGGAGTTAACGTCCACTACCAGGGAGAGAAAGAGAAGAGAAGGCGCGCCAGCTTCTTCAAACTTACTTCTTCCAGGAAGTGACATTTGTATTCCTATGATATCCCTTGGTAAGAACTAGACAGTGCGACCTTGCAGTTCAGGGGACCTGAAGATAAGGGGTGCTTGGCCTGGCAGCTGTTTCTCAGCAACAACTTCATTTTTTAAATGGAAAAATGAATTCTTGGTGTTCAGTCATTCGTCTGTGCCTCAGTCCATGATGCTGGCTTTGCCTTGGGCAAGTCCCTTGACTATGCTGAGTCTCAGTTTTCTCTCTGCAAAATGGGAATAATGCTAATGCTTATCTCATAGGGCTCTTGTATTGCAAAGAAAACATTAAAGGAAGGGAAGGGAGGAAAAGAAAGGGAAGGGAAGGGAAGGGAAGGGAAGGGAAGGGAAGGGAAGGGAAGGGAAGGGAAGGGAAGGGAAGGGAAGACATAATATTTGTAATACACTTGATCCAGTGTCTGCCATTTTCAATACATTTGAACCAGGGAGAATATTTGTTGTGATCACCCATCCCAACCTTTTCCAGTCAAGCCTACCTTATGTCAACACACACTTTCTCTCTCCATCCTTTGCTTTCATCAACAATCTGCAGAGAATGAGACCAGATAAAACAAGCACTTTGAAAGAGCTTCGCATCTTAGAGGTGCCCCTCAAGGTAGAGCACATTGGCTTTGGAGCCCAGGGATCTGACTCCAGTAATAATCTGACAGCCATATGCTGAGCCCTTTGGCAACACTCTGGAACCCCTAAAGCTTCCTTTTCCCCTGTGCAGAAGGAAGACAACAGTAAGTACCCATCTTACTGGAAGAATGAAGTAAGATAACAGATGCCGAGTGCCTCCCAGACTGTGATCTGGAACTTGGGAATCCTTTTAGCCAGCATCTGAAAACTCTTCAAAGGCTGCTTGAAATGTTGTGATATGAGACATATCACCATCCTAACCCATCCCGACCAGAGTCACCTCATTTCCAAAGTGCTCTGTTTGACAATCAGCACACGCTGCTGCTGCCTGGTAAGCAGAGGGTTCTTGTCAGCCAGAAGTGGAAGCGGTTCATTTTCCAAGGCTTCTCCCTCTTGTCTTGATTCTGCATGCTCAAGGTTGTCTGGGGTCTGGAGCAATCAGAAATGATTTGTGTCAAAAAGCGCATTACAAGAATCATTTGTCATCTTTGGTTCATGTTTGAATTTGAAAAATGATGCCGGGAAGCCATCTGAAGGCACGATGCGAAGCGTTGTTATGATGAGTGAAACCATTATGTTAACCTTTGGGGCAGCTTCACTCAGGTTCAATGTTGACTGCGTGTAGCAAGGACAGGAATGTGGAGCCCCACAGTGGGGTGCATTGGGGAAGCACTGATAATGAGAATGCTTTGTGTTTGAATGATGATCTTTTCTCAAAAAAAAAAATGGCACAGAACAGAATGGAAAGATCTTTAAGGAGCACCCGAGCAGCCTTTCGCCTAACAAAGAGAAGCTTTGGGGTCCAGAGGCATTGTGTGACCTGCTCGTAGCCACACAGCTAACTCTCCTCTTGATTAGGAAGGTCCTTCACAGTGCAAAACCTAGGTTGGAACACTGAGCTAGAAATTTTGTGTGCCTGATTTTTAGACCCAGCTCATTTTCTTTTGGGCTGTTATTTCAGCGAGACACTCCGGGTCTCTGCACCTCTTTCTGTTTCCCTGAAAGACAGCATCCATGAGTGACTCTGTTCTACAGCTCTGACATTTTGTGTTTCATGCAGTTCATGGGGAAAAGCTTTTATGCTTATTTGGCAGTCAAGAAAACCAAAATTCAGATATCTGGAAAATCTTCTTAGAGAAAGCTTTTGATATGAATCATGTGGCACATGTAGATTTTTTAATAGACAGGGAAGGGGGAAGGATATGCCAAGCAAAGAGAAGAAAATGGTTAGAGGCAAAGAGTAAGCACTGTCCGGTGGCCTTGTGTACTTGGTCACGGCTGTGTGATAGCAAGCAAGGTCAAGGCTAGAGGAAGTGTGTGCTGAAAGACACTTGAGAAGCCGATCATGGAGAGCCTTGAATGTCAAGGGCAAGCCGTAACTTCCCTAAGCCTGTGGTTCTCAACCTGGGTGATTTTGCCTCCCAGGAGGCATTTGGCAATCTTTAAATGCATTTTGTTGTCATGACTGACGGGGATGCTGCTAAATCCTAGAGTGTAAATGCTACCATGTCCAAGACCAACCCTAAGAGCAAAACATGATCAGCATGGAGGCTGAAAACATTGGTGTAGGCAGAGAGGTTCTCTGCTGAGGTTTATGGACGGAGGGGAAAGGAGGCAGGGCGGCATTGCCACAGTAACCTAGGAGAAAGTTCTGAAGGTTTGAACAGAGACAAGGTCAAGGCAACCAACATCAGTGACGTGGAAGAGAAGAAACTGACAGAATATTGGTTTCCCATTCATCACACTTAACACCTTCAAACTTCAAGCTGTGTGTGTGTGTGTGTGTGTGTGTGTGTGTTTATATATAGCATCTCCTTCCTTTCCATTTCCTGTCCACTTGCTCAGACATCACCTCAAAGGGTGAGAAGAGATTTGGGGCTGTATTTCATCTCTAACATCTCCCACTGCACCAGCCACAGTGACCTCACTTTTGATCAAACCCATCCAAGAAAGGGATGAGAAGTCTGGAGCTGGCACATGCAGCAACTCCTGCAATTTGTTTCAATTATTGGTATCATTTTTCATCAGTGTTTTCTAGTACAGGATTGTGAGTTCTGTGAGCAGTGGCCATGTGAGTCGTATTCTTTGCTGCAGTTCTCAGAGCACAGCACAGAGGCTGACACAGAGCAGATGCTGGGAACAAATGTGCTACGGGATAAATGAATGTCCTTTGGCTTTCTGGGGTAGGCTGGGGGAAAACTGTAGATATCCCTGCTTGTTGGGCTCAGCCTTATCTTCTGAGCTGAAGTGTTGAATGTTGGGTTTGGTGCTAGCTCTGGCTGTTCTCCCTAAACCCAGTAATAGGCCCAGATGCACCTCCCCAGAGGCAAGAAGGGAGTAAAAGAGAAACAGTAAATAGATGATCCATAAGAAAGGACCTGAAATGTCCTGGTCCATCTCTCAGTCTCTTTAGTACACACCTCTCTTGGCCATCTCTGTCATTGCTATATCTTTCCCATCCATGTGGCCTTAATTCCTCCTAGAAAAGGGCACTGAGGGATGGACAGAGGTGGGTCACAACTTGTGTTTGCTCCTGTTTATGGACCACCTCCACCATCTCCCCATCAGAAACTCAAGAGTCTTATCAGAATTCCAGGTCACAAGAAAAAAGGATGGTATTTGGGGAAACCAGAGGATGGAAGAAAAAGAGATGTCCCTCAATGGCACTGGGACAAGTCCTCAGGCACCACGACCAGGCACCATGACCTGGATGTGTGGGTATATGCGTGTGTGAGTGCCCTCAAAAGCAGAGGGAAATTCTTTAATCACTACTTCCCTGCAATCTCTAGAACTATGAGTAGTGATGAAAGAAATGCACTAGTCCTACAGCCAAGGGCATGAGGCCAAGCTAATTCTCAAAGATCTGGGCATCCATCTGGCTGTAACCCACAGATGGCACAAACTGAGGGCCACTGCAAAGTCAAAAGCCTCTTGAGAGCAGAGGGAGGACCAGGACTCACATGTCTGGAATTCCCAGCACTCTTTCAGGTAGGGGCTTCTATGCTCCAGATAATGGGTTAACACCAGTATACAGAGCTCAAATTAGATGCAGATAACCATGGTTTGAAGCCTTCTGAGTTCAGACTATGTGATTTGGGACTGAGCTCTTTAAAGCTTCTGTACATAGGAAATAATGGGAAGACAGAACCCAGAAAGCTCTTGCCTAGGTAAATGAAATTAAATGGAACAGTGTAGAAAAAATACTTTTAATATTTAACATGAAGTGGGGACTCAAATGCTTATGCTGACTGAGTGAATCACTCAGTCCAAATGATTGACCTTTAACAAAGCCACCAGGGGCCACCTCCAGTCTCAGGCTCCCTGCTGTTTGTCTTGCTGTCCCAGGAAAAGCTGGCCTGTCTCTGGCTCCCCACAGAGGACCATGAAGCTCTTAGTATTTCAACTCTCTCTTTCCTGGTGTTGGTAAAAGCACTGTTTTCCTGAAAAACCACTTAGCACATGCCCAGGACGGCCCATGCTCCATCGAGCCCCTCTCTCAGGAGAAGGTTACCCATATATTCACCTACGTCTGCACCAATTAAATGGTTTCATTAAAAGGCCTGTTAATGTCTATGGGCAACTCCATGATGACCCACAGATTAAGAGGGCATTGCCGCCATCTGCCAAGCCACCCACTCCCCTGCCAGGCTGAGGCAGCAGAAGAGTACTAACACTCTTCTTCCTGAATCAGAGCACATTGGGAATGAAGGAAACCCCCAAATGATCTCAGATTGGGTTTTATTATTCCAAAAGCTCAGAATCTAATTAGGTCTTCAAAGCACTTAGTTTTATGTGTTGAAAGTAATCCAACAATGAGAATATTTCACGACACATTTAGTTAGATGCTTTTCATTTACGGACCCTGAAAAGAACTCCTTTCTCCTTCATGGAGTAAAGTTCATCCCAGGGGCCAAGAAACTGTGTCTATGGACTTAGAAACCCTAGACATGTGACTGTATCCTATAGTCCTAAATTCTATGTTCTATCTTCCTCAATTAAGGAACCCTTTAAGTCCTGCACATTTATTTAATACTTTCTCCTGTTCTGGCTTCATATCAGGCTTGAGCGGTAAGCTGAATGGGGGTCCAGAAGATCTGTGGGGTAGACGGATGTAAAAATAGTGGATTAAAGTACAACACAGAGAGAGCTGGAGGAGGAGCCGAGCTCTCCTACCCTCTGCTTCTAGCACCACCAAGGAGCACCAAGGCACAAGTCCCTCTGTCTGCCTACAGAACACTTGAAGAAATCTAATAGCTCACACTTTTTGAGCACGTGGTAAACGCAAGGACTGAATTCCTTACATGATGGACCTGGTTTCATCCTCAATGGATGGGAAAGGTACCAGCATCTGCATGCTGAGCACCATGTCACACGCTTTGTAGAAGGTACAGCATCTCTTCCTCCAATAGCCTGCTAGACAAGCATCCTTATTCCCACTTTACACGGAGTGAAAGTGAATTTCAAGGAAGTTAAGTACAGTCATTCTTCAGTTTCTGTGGGGAATCAGTGCCAGGATCCTTCACAGATATCAAAATTCAAGTATGCTCAAGTCCTTCATATACAATTGTGTAGCATGTGCATATAACTTATCAGCACCCCCAAACAACTCATCTCTAGACTACAATGCCTGTTACAATGTGAGTGCTAGGTAAATACTGGTTGTTCTGTGTTATTTGGAGAACAATGACAAAGAAAAACTGTACATTCTCAATACAGGTACAATTTTTAAAAAATATTTTCTAGTGGAATCTGCCAATGGTTGAATACAAGGAGAGGGAGCCCCTAGATACGGAGAGCCAACTCTCACTTACACGAGTCTAGAGTCCCAATCGAACCCAGAACAGCCAGACATCTATACTATTGCTTCTTAGATTTGAGCTGCATGTGGGGAGGCTGGGACCCTTATTGGTTCTACTTGAGTTGTCCTGGGAAGGGTGTAAGATTTTGCATTTCTAACTATCTCTCTGAGGTTGCTGATTCTGCAGGCTACAGAGCACACTTGAAGAGACAGTGGGCTCTACACCACCCTTGTACCCCAGGATTAGTGATTCTCAGCTCTAGGCTCTAGGCACCTCACAGAGCTACCCAGAGAGCTTTCAAATCCTTCAGTTTTTGGTTCTTACTCCATGAACATTCTGATTCAATTGGCGTGGGATAGGACTTGGGATTCCCTATGTCTTAAAAGTTGTCCAGATAATTCTAATTCTCAATGTAATTTCTACTGCTTTCTTTAAGTCAGATATCAAAAGTTGAGGCCAATTCCAGGATGCCCCCAGTCAGCTGAATTCAGGTTTGAAGCCTGAATCCTCTGGCCACATCCTGTCCTGCTTTTTTTCCCTCCAGGATGTCCCACATCTGCTGAGCTTTCCTACCCTCTGTTCTTCCCACCACCAGGCTTTTAATCCTATTGATTCAATGCCTGCCTCTATCTTCTCATCCTGGCAGTCCTCCAGGAGCAGGAGGAAGAGATTTCCCCGGGGCTATTGATTTCCCAGGACCTCACCAGTGGCAACTTCTTTCTTAATTAAGACCTTCATGATGAGCTACAAAGACACAAAGGGAAAGCTTCAAGACAGTGACTCATACAATCATTTCTAACGGTGCAAAGTGTTGTGACCTGGCCAGATGTAGATAAAAGCGAGGCCTGGACAAAGTGACACAGCTACTAGTGTAAATCCTTTTCTTTCTTTCTTTCTTTCTTTCTTTCTTTCTTTCTTTCTTTCTTTCCTTCCTTCCTTCCTTCCTTCCTTCCTTCCTTCCTTCCTTCTTTCCTGTGAGATGAATGCAGACAGACACATTTTAAAGGCTGTCTCTACCCCTGGTCCCCCTGGTCAATCCTCCTCACTGCTCACCATTATTTGTCATCAGCAACAAAAATGACAGAGATGATGGGAGTTTCCATATCATGCTTTTTTCTCACCCTCCATTCTCTGGGGAAATTCTGTCAAACATCTTTTTTATTGACTTATTTATAAATGTAGAAAATGAATTGCTCAAAGGTGAGTGTTAGAGTAACTCAGATGCTAACAGGCTTACTGATACTTTGGCTGTAGGGAGTATTCCAAGGGCCTTGTGGGATGTTAGTCAAATGGATCAGCCTCCTTTTCACCATAGGAAGCCTAGGTGGCAGCCCTCAGTTTTGTCCTGATTTAAAACAAAATGGTACAGCAATACACGATGGAGGGAAACCACACACACACACCTACACACACACACACACACACACACAGAGCCAGCCAGGTATACAATGGACAGGACTGTCACTGACTCCGCCATTTTCTTACTTTGCACCTGTCACTGAGTTTTTCAAACGTCAGAATCCTTCTCGGTGCAGGGTGTTGTATCACCTCCCCTTTGGGGCCACTGAGGCATGCTGTACAGTGAGCACTTAGAAGATGTAGGGCCTCCACAAAGGTCCATCCTCCTCACTCCTCTGCCTGGAAGAAATGTCCAAACTAAAAGTGCCTGAGAGACTAACCCATCCCTTTTCTCTGGCCAGGGGGAGCCAGAGGCCCAGAGACGGACTAGAGCAGTGGTGGTAAAGCTAAAGCATGCGTACTGCAGCAGGCTGTTTATTCTCATCAAAAGCTCGAAACCATTCGCCATCACCGGGCTACAGGCACAGATGCTCCCCTATACACTGACTGAAAGGTCCACTTCGACCCTAAGATGAGCACATAAATATAAGCTTGGTGAACCCACAGATACCAAGCCTGTGTACTGGGTGCTCTGCAGAGAAAGACATCCCTGAAGAAGTCCTATTATTCGCAACCCTTTGCTCAGACTTTGTTCTTTCAATTTAGTTTTTGCAAATACTCCTTCCATGAGTGTGATGCCAGCACCCCACACCTGATCCTATCTCACCTGCTTGAGTGTTCTCTGCTGCCCTGGGCTTGGCTCTCTGCTCAGGGTTTACTAGGCTTGCACCTTAGCAACTATTCCAGAGTTGGCTTTGGTAAAAGTCAGTTTGGTTCTGGCTATTTAAGCTGGTCCACTTGGGAGCTTAAAGGCTTTAATTGTTCTATTGCCCTTCAATAGATTCACACCTCAGAGTCTCAGGTGTGAAACCTCATTGCTGGAATGTGTCCACTGGACAGCCCACCTCAGTGGCCTTCTCATGGCTACATATCTGCTGAAGAACAGGATTTCTCCTTCCTCAATGCACAGGTACCCACCTGCATGCCCAGAATCAGATCATAGAGAAAGGCAGGCACAGAGGCCACCTAGCCCTCCTGCACTGAAAGTGGGTGTTGGCCCAGGCGGGCAGCACCTTAAGCCCATCCAGCATCACCCCTGGAAGAAGAAGTGACAACCAACTCAAGGGAAAACAGAGACAATCTGTCTCCATTACACATGAGTTCTACAAATTAAGGGCCAGCATGAGAAACCTGCTTGGATTTTGATTAAGGAACAGATGTGTCCTCCATAAGGGGCTCTCACAGAAGCTTCCATCATGGATACCAGATCCGACCTTTCCAGGAGACATAGGCACTGAGCCGCTGGCAGTGGGGAATCTAGGTTTGCATAGTGAGGGAGGGGCAGCCTGTATTACTGCTGCCAGACTCATGGACATGAACGGAGGAAGGCCAGCCCCTGTTTTCATTGAGTGGCTACTGTATGTTGGCACAGGATTTGATTATAATATGCAAAGAAACAAAGGGAGAGAAAGCTCCAGAGAAAGACTGGAAGATCCTGGATCTGTCAGAGCCAGTCCCTAGAGGACTGGTGCTGGGGGATGCATGGAGGAAGAGGAGGAGAGTTGGAGCCTGAATTCCACTGGCTTGGGAGGAAGAGGGAGACTCTGGGTGGTCAGTGAGGACAGTTTTCTTTCTAGAGTCACAGAAGTGAGGGAGTCTCTGGACAGCTTGAGCAGAGCAAGGGAAAAGTGACCGGTAAGAATAAACTCATGTAGGGTCACAAGGATGAATTGCATCCCCAGCACCTGAGCTCTGGGGGTTTCATCCTCTGCTTCCCCACAAGGAGAAAGACAGAAATCTGAGAAATCTGAGGTACTAGAAACTTTAAGGCAGGCTGCTACCCCCTGGAGAGGCTGGGCTGGGTGCTGCCCTCATCCACGGTTACTGGCCAAAGTAGTTACGGTCATATAGGTCAAGGGCATGGTTCTTGTCATCCTAGGAATCACAGTTTAATCAGGGTTAAGTTTCTCAAACTTCTTGGCAGTCATCTTCTTGTTCTAAGTAAATAAAGGCTCAGGGAACCAGAATTGTCCGTAGGGAACTAGAAATTTGCATGATGTATGATGTGTAGAAAGCTTTGACCTAGAACAATAAAATACCTACCGGGGGACACAGCTTAAAACCTGAAGCAGTAAGTGCCGCAGTACCTCAGGCGCAGAAGCAAAGTTGATGACAGGCAGGATCTGTGAAGGCTTCTTGGAGGAGGGGAGGAGGTTTGAGCTGGGCTCTGAAGGATGGGTAGGATGCACGGGTCCTCATCAGCCACCACCCATATTGGTTGTGACATCAATTAAAGTTCAGTAAGAAAAGCGAAGCCATTAAGAAATGAAAATAATGAGAGAATTGTTAGAGATTTGATCCTCTGTTCTGGGGGGAGATAGTCCTATAAGCCCCAGGGATCCTATGATACACCGTGATGTTTTTAAGACAGGAAGTAGTGAGGGAGAAATGGAGATAGCATGAGGATAAGCCAGGGCTCACCGTCCTGATCTTGAGTCTCACCAGGACAATGAAGCCCATGGTCTCTGTCGTGGCTCTGACCTTGATGGCACCCTGACAGCAAAAGATAATGCCCTTCATCACAGGGCATCAGGAGTCAGAGTACCTGTGGGCGTCTCTAGGGAATGGTGATGCAATGGCAGCAAATCCACTTCCTCATGCCAACATGCAAGCCCACAGCTAGGAACGCAGTACCGCCTCACCAAGTGACGCACCATCCAGCCACCACATTCTCCCGATGACATACAGATTACTGGTGACCCCCATAAGATTCTGAGACCCCCAAGTCTAAGTAACAGCAAGAGTCAGGGCATGATACAGATGTGAAACATGGGGTGGAAGAGACTCGGATTAACATTGTTGGCAGAGTTGTGTCTGGATCAAAGGTCACCTGGCACCTCTGCCTTCCCCATACCCTGGAGTTGGATTAACAGATAAGCACTGTCTACAGTTTCAGTAGACTGATTTATGACTGAGGCAAAAACCCACTAGGGCAGGTGATGGATGGAGGGTGGCAAACACTGTACCCAGGACCTTACTGTGGTGAGCAGCAACACAACCCAGCTCGGTGAAGTGGCCACGCCAAGTCAGCCCCGCACACCGGCCTATTTGTTAGCCATCTGCATGGCTGCAAATGCTTTGAGTTGCACAGCTCCTAACAAACCTGATCCCCTCCCTGCAGAAAATGACTCCAAGGCTTTCAGTTCAGATTTCATCCAGAAACAACAACAGTAAAACTCCACTTGTCTTATGTTGCAGAAATTCTCACTTCCATCACACTCATGCGGGGAGAACTCATTCTGTCACCTCCAATCAAGGCAACCAGGCTTCTACTCCCAGGTCACAGTTTGCTGGAGTGTGACCTTGGGCAAGTCAAGATGCCTCTCTGAGCCTGCCTTTCCTCACTTCTGAGATGGGATTAGTAATAGTGATGCTGACCCTGAAAGTTTAGTGGGAGGACTACAGGGGGTTACATCAAGTGTCCCTCTCTGAGGAACTGACAAGTGGGAGCTTTGATGCTTTCTTAAAGGAGGCCAGGATTGTTGGAGGAAGAGGATTGTTGGAGGAAGAGGCTGCATGTGGGGTAGTTAGTACAAAGACCTCCTGATCCAGCTTCTTGGATCTGAGCCCATAAAGGCCCATAAAGGCATTGAGTGTCGAGGTCAGAATGTGCTTGAGCTATGCATAATAGGTCCTAAAAGTAGAAGGTGCCAGCTCCGTCCGAGTTGTGAGGATCTGGGGAAAGTTGAGGTTGACCCATGTGAGGATTTGGTTGACAGAGGCAAGAAGGCTCAGGCGTCCCCTGAACACTGGATTCAATAGCTGGGCACAGAGGCATGTACCTGTAGCTCACCCCAGCTCCTGCAGAGGGTGAGGCAGGAGGATCTCTTTAGTTCAAGGATACAAGATCAGCCTGGATAACATAGTGAGAGCCTGTCTCAAAAACAAAACAAATTTAAACAGGGATTTGATAGATTTCCTGAGCTTCCAGCAGTGGGTGGAATTTGTCAGTACAATAGGAATTTCCTCACCACTCCAGCTGTTCAGAGACTCTGTTCAGAAAGAGGATCCTCTTATCCCTGAAGGACATCAGCAGAGAAGACCACTCCTTGGCATGGCTCACACAGAGGGACTTGTCAGCATGAGCCTGGATAGTTTTACTTAATAGTGACAGGAAAGAGTCACTCTCTCATCCATCTGGTGTTCACATGGGCATGGGCACCTGCTAGAAGTTGAGGCCCTGTGAAGACTTCTAGGCATGTCCTGCTCCTTCAACCCCCAAAAGAATCTCAACAGAAGCTTCAGGAGTGAAGAAACAAAGGCTTGGAGAAGCCAAGAATGTGCTGAGGGTCTCAGAGCAGGCATTGGCCGAGAGCTGGCCTCAGAATTCCCGTTTCTAAAGGGAGAAAAGTCCTGCAAAGAGAAGACCAAGCCCAGCTCAGATGGTCTATGCCAGCACTCCCTGCCTCTGACTTGCTATCACATCATGCCACCTCCCTGTGACCTAGTTTGATCCTTCTCTGACGTCTCTTGGGGTGTGGAAGGCAAAGGCTTCCCTGGCCTTTGCCCAGAGCACCTCGAGAACCATGCAACCCTTGGGCAACAGCCATTGGCATCTTAGCTTTCAGAGATGGCTCTCCCAGAATCTGCCAGTGTCACACAGCTTGGCGTCCACTCGTAGGTCTACACCGAGCATAGTACTGTCGGTGTCTGCTCTGGCAGAACCCACAGCACCTCAAATAAACACCCAGCTATTGAATCCAGTGTTCAGGGGGCCCCTGAGCCTTCTTGCCTCTGTCAACCAAATCCTCACATAGGTCAACCTCAACTTTCCCCAGATCCTCAAAACTTGGACCTGGCACCTTCTACTTTTAGGATCTACTATGCATAGCTTGTGTAGCACTTCCTGAATTCCAAAGCATGAGGCTCCCACTGACAACGTTCCAGAGGTAACAGGGAATGCTGATTCACAGATGACAGAATCGAGGACCTCAGTTACTGAAATGGGTAGTTTCTTAGTCTTTCAATAGACACTTTTCTATCTCTGCTCGTTTAACACCCAAGGCAATCCTGGGAGCAGAGAATGACTGTTCCCATTTACAGACGAGTAAACAGAAGTCCAGAGAAGTCAGAGAGTTGTTCAAAGTCAAAGAACCAGCAAGGGGCAGGATTCCACTGAGGTCAGAGCTAGTGCCCAGTGGGGCTCCTGCAGAGACACCACCTAGGGAGGAGAGCAAGGGGTCCTGTCTCTTCAGGTCACACCTCAGGATCAGGCCTTTCTCCTAGAGGAGGCCTAATACTATGCCAGCGTAGCCCGTCAGGGAAAGGAAGTACCCATTCCCTCCTTAAAACTCAGTGTCACACTGTCTGCAGGACCTAGGATGGCAGAGAATGTGGGAACGGCACTGAAGGGGCAGATAGCTCAAGGGCAGGCCCAACGCCCAGGGATCCTGACAAGCGCAAAATGACAGGAGGAGCAGGGAGACCAAGACAAGTGGATTAGGCTGCAATTTTGCCTTCACTGACCCCCACTTAACAAGGTGCTTTCCTGCGCCAGCCTGGGACTCAGCCGGCAGCTTTCCCCTTCATTCCTGTCCCTGTCCCACGGTCGAGATATGGAGCAGCAGCCTGGCATGGGGTCCTCAGAGCCGTCACAGCAGGAGTCTGAGGATCAGGTAAAAGAACCAAGATTTATGAGGTGCAGCAAAGAGCCATGGAGGGCAGGTCATGTGCTGCTGGGCCAATACACTGAATCTTGTCCCAGCAAGGCCATTAAGAGCTCAAGCCTGTGAGAGTAGACAAGAAGATTCTGGAAGGCTCTCTCCTGCTCTGCCTCTCTGCCTCCCCTGTCTGGCCCATCTCTGCTGCTCTCTGGGCATGCTCTCCTGGGAATGCTGTCCTGCCTGCATCCAGTGCTCATCCACAGGAAAGGCTCACTCACCAGCCACGTGACCCCTCCACGCTCCCGGATGCTGGAGGTGGAGGTGGGGCACTGTTTCCTTGGCCACCAAGGAACTGGGCCACCCTGCTCTGTAGTCACCATGGCTACTGCTTTTCCTGGGTCCCTGTGGGTCACACTTAAGATGAATAACTGTCCATACATCTGGCTTCTGGCTTCAGACTGCCCAGCTTGTGTCTTCTTTACTTCCTACCTTACCATACAGGGTGCAAGAATCCATTCAATTCCAAGAGATTTCTGTCCTTTATAAGATACCTTAGCAGAATGAGATGCTGGGCCCTAGCTTACCGTGACTCAAGAGCCCTTATTCTATGCTGCCCACTAAGGAGCGCAAGGTCCCCAGACTCCATCCGCCACTGAGCCACACGACTGTGTGAAGCTATTGAGACCCAGTTTCCTGGTCTGTACAATGCCTGGCAGTCCTTGGTCTCGAGTAAACATAACTATTATTCAGGCTTCTGACTGACATTAGCCAGGGTGCCAACATCAACACTTCTGACTCTCTCGTGCTTTAGGATGAATTTCTGTTTCTCCAGTCCAGCCCCCCTTACCCAAAAGCATGGAAGCACACTGCTTTCCACGGGCTCAATCTCAGGGAATGTCAACTCCAAAATACCCTTTGTAATTTCTCCCTGGGAAAGGAGCAGCCTTTCAGAAACAGAACCACTCTTCATCTCAGAATTCCAAAACGGAAATACAGACAAGGCCCAGAGACACATTTGTTGCTGTGAAGCAAATAAAATTTAAGCTTCTAAACCGGCCCAGCACATTGAAAGAGGATCAGCTGGAATATGGGCTCACGGCTTCCCTCTAGTGGCCACTTATCAAACCGTGCTTCCTGGAGGACAAATTGGCTCCTTGTCTTTGGAACGAAGAGGTGACACTAGTTAATCACTAATTAATACAGTTGCTCAGGTAGTCATTGGGCCAGCTGTCATTTCCAGAAGCAGTGCTAGAGTGTGGCACATCTAAGTCTTGGACAACGGCCAAAGAGAATATGTTTTACTGGTCGGGACGCCAGGCTGAGCTCAGGGTGACCACAGTGTTCCCCTTTCCCTAACCCCCTCAGCTTTCTGTCCCATACTCTTGTCCCTTCCCTCTCCTTGGGACAACTATATTAATAAGAGTGACATGATCACCCTGTGGCCATAATATGTTTATTAATGAGTCTCCCTACCTGACCTAACAGTTCAAGAAGTCCCTGAGAAGCAGCCATGAGAATCCAAAATTCCTCCTGCAAGGATGCCCTCCACAGTCAGGGTCCCAATCAGCTCTTCGGTGGTGATGACCTCAAGGAATAACAATAATTAACACATGAGTGTTTGCTCCATTTGTTTCTCAGACTCCTGGGCTGTGGTAAGTCGTAATGAAAATTGTTTTCTCTCCAAAGCATAAAAACATTCTCCAGTCACCTGGTGCATTCACAGATGTGCTGATTAACTGTGACCAGAATGACACAATGACCAAGACCCAGGCTTTGCTCTGGGGTAGTCGGAGTTCCTTGCTCACTCTAGATTACCGCCACCTGGGCCAGCGGCCTTGAGATGAGGTCGAGTTTGACAGATGGTCTAGCGGCATTTGGCCTGGAGACCCAATCAGGCCAGACCCCAGCTGGGCTTGCTGACTCTGATCTGCACTCCTTAAGGAAATTCTACATCCAGGCCTCTCCCAGCTCTGTGGTTGTGAGTGAGCTTTCCGCCCTGTGCAAACGGCAACAGTTCCTCCAGTCCCTGAGCCTGAGTCCCTCTTGCATGCTCAGTAACATGCAGATTCCCAGGCTCCACCTGGAGGTCCAGGTTCTGAGGACCTGGGAAGTGGCAGGAGGTCTGTGCTTAGTAAAGCATCTCAGATAGTCCTGGTGCAGGCATCTGCACAGCCCATTCAGAAGTGGGAGATTATCGGTGTCAGGATGAAAATGAACATCTCCACCAGTTCCAAAAGACTGTGCTATGGGGTGCTTGGAGGGGAAAAGAGGGAAGACAGGAAAGGATAAGTAGGGTCTTCTAGGGCCCCTCCTTCACCTCCACTAGTGCCATCCTGCTTCCAAGCAGAGGAGCTAAATGCTAGGCTCTGGGCAATTCCCATGTGAGTTCCAGTTACAAGCTGTGTAAGTAAGTTACTTTACTTCTCTGTTCTTTGACTGTCTCTTCTGTAAGACAGAATGGTGAGGTTTTTAGAAAGTTATCTTCTTGCGGGAACTAAATTAGTTGTATGCAAAGCATTTAAGAACAGCATTAAGAATACAGCAAGCGTTGAGGCTATGTTGGCAGTTATACACTGGTTTATGTTGTCCTGGAATAAAAACATTACCTTTAGCTTATTAGTTGTAAGATTTAATTTGAAAAGTGAAGATGCCACTTTTTTTTTAAAAGAAACCCTGGTAAATAATGTTTTAGTCCAACCTCTTTATTGGTGAGGAAACTGAGGCCCCCAGGGTTAGAGCAACAGGTGGAATTAATATGCTGTGTAAAAGCAAGGGTGGAAATCCCATAGGACTGACTGAGCTTAGCATTCAGTGCTCCCAGTACAACAGTGTGGTGGCAGCACGGAGGGCTGCCTGCTGCTGGGCCACGTCTTAGAAAGGCAGGGCAGGGTGGGTCTCCATCACCTCTTCCTTTTCCAATCCCACGCAGGCAGCATTCCCCCGTCTCTCCTCCAGCCCACTCCCAATGACTCTGAATACCATAGCAATGAAAATCAAGTCCGTCTTTTGAGATCTCTCTCTGGACTTCTGGTTTATTCTGAGGTCCCAGCTTGCAAAAGGTACATGCATTACTAAGGAGCTCAATCCCGGTGGCCTCCAAAACCATCCAAAAGAGGCCGAGATGTAAACTGTGTCTTATGTTGTTCTCTGCATGTTGGGAGTTCAAGCGAATGGTGCCCTGGAATCCTAGCACTTGGACAGAATGAGGTAGGAGAATCTTAGCTTTGGGCCCAGTATGGGCAACTTAGTGACTTAGTGAGACCCTGTCTCAAAAATAAATAAATAGATGTATTTATTAATAGGGCTAGGAACATAGCTTAGTGTTAAGTCTGTGTTTCAGTCCCCAGTTTGATCAAAAAGAAAAAGAAAAAAGGAAAAGAAAGAAGAAAGCAAGCAAGCAAGCAAGCAAGTTAGGGGCTGGGCCTGGTGATACATGCCTATAATTGCAGTACTCGGGAGGCTGAGGCAATAGGATCACTGTGAGTTCAAGGCCAGCCTGGGCTGCATAGTGAGGCCCTGTCTCAAAAAGACAAAAAATATAGATTAGAATTCCAACAAGAGGCCGTTCCAGGGACAGAATGCTCTCACTGAACCCCAGATCAGTCTTTATGTAGGGGCCAAGCAGCCATCCTCCAGAATGCCCCCTCTGGCAGCTGCTCCCATGGTTCCTCCCCACGGTGCACTGCGGTTGCCCTCCATGACCCACGGAGAAAGGGATACTGTGTGTTAGAAAGGCCGTGGCCTCTGGCTGGGCTGCTGTCCCCTTGCAGATGTGCCCAGTCCCTGAGAAAGAAGATGACCCCACCCAGTCACATTTTCAAAACACACACACACACATACACACACACACTTCGCTAGCATTTCAGCTGCAACCTCAGAGAGCAACCTGCAAGATTCACCCACCGAGCCACACCTCACCAGTGCCAGGCCCCCTGAAACCAGTGCTGGAATACATGTTGATTGTGTCAGGCTGCCAAAGCATGGAGTGACTTATATGCAGCAAGAGATAACAAAGGCCATAAGGGTTTGAGCACTGTGTCCAGAAGCAGAGAGGTGCCATCTAAAAGGAAGGCAGGGGTTCATTAAGAAGCAGGGAGACTGAGAAGAAGGTATGTGATGTCCTTGCATCCCTGTGGCCTGGATGAGCTCTGATGTGTAAGGACTCGGACAAAGAATCTGAAGATGAAAGTCTGACTCCAGCCTGAGGGCGGCCTATTGTCTAGTAAGAGGCAGCCTGGAAACAGGAAATCAAACCAGTGTAATAAAGATCTGCACGTCACCTAGCACTGGCAAAGGGGCAGGGCTGCTCCTCCATCCCCTTGTGTACACTCAGTACTAAGCCAGGCACCTCTGAGGGGACAAAAGTGAAGCCATGTCCCCAGCACCAGTAGCCAGGAGCCCATGGTCTAATTCAGCCTTTGGCTCTGACTGCACCCTGGACTTACCCAGAGCTTTTATTTGAAAGTCTTAATGAAGCCGGATGTGGTGGCCCACACCTGCAATCCCAGTGTTCTAGGAGGCTGGGGCAGGAGGACGACCAGTCTGAGCCTGGTCTGGGCAACTTTGGAATTTAGTGAGACCCTGTCTTAAAATAAAAATTTTTAAAAAGGGCTAGAAATGTAGCTCAGTACCAAAGTCCTGTGTCCCATCCCTAATAGAGCACTGTAAAAAAGTCTCATGCCCGAGGTCCTCTCCAGATGAATGGAGTCAGGGTCTCTGGGTTCGGGCCTGGAGACCAGCATTTTGAAGAGTCTTCTGAGGAGATTGTAACATGTAGTCAAGTTTAAAGTTGCCACTGTAGTGAAAGAAAAGCAATGACAAGCCCGCCACACACATGCTCTCCCACAAGCAGGCACTCTCACTGCGGGAAAAGCTTGGGTGATTTACAGGTGATGAGTGCAAACTTCAAAGGCTGGGTGTGTGCTGAAAGGGTGACCCCCATCGAAAGGGGGCACCTCTTAGCGGAGTAGGGGACTTCACCTGGCTGGATGTGCACTCTGGATTGTTGGGAACACAGACAAAGGATGAGATTAGCTGAGTCTGCGAGGGGTGTCTGGGCCAGCGTAAGCCTCAGCGCTGGTGGCAGGAGCCACACGGCAGGACTAGGCCTGAGGCTGAGGATCCAGGACCCCCAGAGAAGGAAGCCAAAGCTGAGGGTCAGACAAGGCTGAAAGAGGAGAAGCATCACTGAGAACAAATGGTGAAGGGAGGAGAGAAAAAGTCTCGGGCACTGCCCCCTGGTAACACTTAACATTCCTGGTCTTGAGATATTTCTACTGAAACTCATAAGTATGCTTATCTCCATTTCGCAGAAGAAGAAACAGGAATGGAAGAGGTTACAACCACCAGCCTGAAAACGGCACAGGCTGAGCTATACGATATGTGACTGTAGCTACCCTGGGATTTATTTCTGAGGCTTCCGGCAGCTCCCAGAGGAGGAGCCAGAAGTGGGCAGGGCTTCTTGAAAGACATAGACCAACTGGGCCCAGGGGTCTGTCCTAGAAGCCTGTATACTTTAAGAGAAAAGTGCCTTGCTCCCCCAGTCCTGTCCCTACCTCACACCTGTGTGAACCGCTGCAGAGCAGTGTCTCTGCCCTGTGTGCCTCCTTCCTTGCGTCCTTTCGCCAAGTGCCAACTGGGCAGCCACAGTCCTTCCTTCCTCTTTTCCCTCCTCTATTCATTTACACTTACTGGCACCTGGGACAGGTTACGCAGACATCCACCAACACAGCTTTTAAAAACGGCTTGATTTCTAAGGCTGTGGTGCTGGAGTTAGCACAGAAAGGAAGTGAGAAAGGCCTCTTGGACTCAGAAAGACAAATATCAAATGTCTCCCTAAGACATGGAATCAAAAACAGATGACGAGAAAGTAGAAGGGAGACTATTTTGGGACAAGGGGCAGGGACTGATGGGGAGGGGGGAGGGGTAATAGAGGAATGAGGGTGAGCAAAATATATTACAAACACTGAGGCAAAAACTGCGGAATGGGTGGGGAGGGAGGCCAAAGGGCGTGATGGAAGTGAAAATGGTTGAAGGCTGTTATGTGCGTGAAAAATGAATAAAGAAAGGAATCTGGGAGAAAGGCCCAAAGGGGAGCACTCAGAGGGGAGCAAAGAGAAACTGCCTGTGGGAAGAAGGGCTTCAGACCCCAGTGGCTGAGCAGCTGGTGATTTAGGGAGCCAGGAAAGCTGTGGAGCAGGGAAGAGGAAGGAGCAGCCCAAGAGGTCAGGGCCAAGCAAGCCTGCCTTCCCACACCACATGACCTTTTTTTGGCTTTAAATTTCCAGTTCCCAGAAGCACAGTCGTAAAACGCCTTAGATGATCTATTGTAATGCTGTGGGGTTCCAGTCCAAAAACAAAGCCTATAACTCTTGGTCATTAGGTAAATGCCCCAGAAAGATCAATCAGGGCAGTACAAAAGTCCAAGGGGTGGTTCCACAATACCCAGCCTGTTAAATAAGTCCATTTCTCTTGTCAGCCTCCTGTCAGAAAACAATGCCTTCTCCTTCTCCTCTGCCTGTCCCTAATTCTTCTCATGTTCCCCACCCTTCTCAATGTAGCCAGTTAAGAACAACACCAAGACTGGAATGAAAGGTGAGGGCAAGGTGGAGGCAGGATGGGGGGGCAGAGGGCACAGAGACTCAAGAATACAGGCCCTAAGGAGATCTCTGCAGGCTTTATTCCAGTTCTCTTGGGCCCTGCTGTGACTGGTGCAGCTAAGTCTCTTGGTACATGGAGTCTCGGTTCTCTCATCTGGAAATTCTCAGGAGTGGTGAATGATCCCAACTGAACAAGAATAGCAGGATAAAGGCAAAGGTTTGGGAGCAGAGAAAGCTGTATTGGCAGCTGGCCTTCAGTTTACACCACTGCCAAATGAGAATAACATCTATTCTTGGAGTATGAGAGTGTCCATGTGTCGAGCACCCAGCAGCATGTCTAGCAGAATGGACACCAGTGTAAATTGATCTCATTACCTGGGGTCACTGTTGATTCCCTCCCAATACCTGGGATGATGTCCATAGTGACCATGAGAGAGCATCCTCCATCTCACCAAGGAGTGCTGGCTACAGAGATTCTTATGGGTGAAATCTGCTCATTTCTCAAAGCAGACAACTTACGAACAGCCCTGAGTGGATGTGTTCTCCAGCCTCAGAGGGTCGGAGCCACCCAGGAAGCTGCTTCCTTTGGGAATAAGCAAGCACAGGACAGAATGTAGGATTCAGAAGCAGAAAGCAGTCCTTTACGTCACAGCCTGAGAATCAGATAAGGAACACACACTAAACTGAAAACATGGGACTGTGTTCCCCAACTTCCTCTCCTTAGCCCTGTCCTAAATCAGTGTAAATAGATACCAACATGCCTGCTGTAGCTGGCACCAGAAATTGGTTTTCATTTCTCATCTCCTTTGAAACTTCTATATCGAGTCTCCAGGCAGCAATATTGATAGGTATTTCATTTTAGAAAAAATTAAAAATCTTAACTACTTTTGAAATTAAATACTTTCCTAAATAATCTTTGGCTCCAAGAAAAATATAAATGTGAATTATATACCATCCACAAAGTAATGAAAAGGAGACACTACACATCAAAGCCTAAGGGACATAGCTAAAGCTGCACTCAGAGGACATTTGATAGCCTCCAACGTCTTTATTACTTTTGGTGAAAACCTGGAAATAATTGCACTAAGTACTCAACTGAAGAAATTAGATAAGGAACTATAAAATAAATTAAAAACAACACAGGAGGTATGATTTAATAAAAATAAAAGCTATAATTAGTGCAATACAAAAGCAAGTATTCTGTGTTTATCCTTATTCATTTTGCTCCTTTCCATAAAACTCCTATAGTATTGGCACACTCCTCAGTTCCGTGCACCTCCAAAACACTCCTGTGAAAGTATCACTAAAAGTTGACATCTAAGCCATACATTCCATGAAATCATAGAACTGATTAATAAAAGATCATTTGGTCAAATGCAAAGAGCACTACACTGGACAACAAGACCTTCCAGTTCTAGAACCAATCCTGTCACCATCACGTTAGCCAAGTCACTTCCCCTTCCAGGTCCTCAAGGTACCAACCTGTACAGTTAGAGGCTGAGGCTACCTTCTGACATTGACAATTGTGGACTCAACTCCATTGTGGCCAAAGGTCCTCAGGAGAGATAGGTCACTTCCCACAGGTAAGACTGAGGGATTTTTCTCACAGATAGTGCCTGAGAGTGATGGGAGCTGTAACAGCAGCAGCAACATGGAAGGCAGGCAACAGAGGAAGAGCAAGATTAGAGAGAGAATCCGAGACCAAAGGCAGCCTGCAGCAGCTTGCAGCTCAGCCTGGGTGAGTTCAAGTAGGGGAAACAAGACAGAACCAAGGCAGTGTCCCTTCCTGGGCCTCCTTTAAAATCAGATAGATTCATTTTCCTCCCAGACTCACTTATCTCCTATCTTTTCTGCTTTTGTTTTTCTGAATGCTCAGCTATCTTGAAGTTACAACAGTCCAGGATATGCAGCAAGAGCAAGGATAATAAGTGGAAAGAAGTGTTCTTATCCTTAGACTTAAGGCTCCAAAACCAGAGGCAACTATTTCCTGCAGATGGGCCACATAAGCCTGTAACCAGCACTCTGTGGCCTGGTCTGTGGGGAGGGCTCTAACCCCTGTTGTGAGTTGAAATATGGATGTGCTCACCTTTTTCCATGCTTACTAGTTCTGGAATCTGGAGGTACCTTTTTCAGGAGCCTTAGCTGGCTACAAGGTCCTCCTCCCTCAGCACAGAGGGCAGCAGCAATTGCTCTCCATCAGGCTGAACTCCTAGAACCATTTACACAGGGCTGGGGAGCTCATCTTTAACCTTTGACCACTGGATTTCCATGCCCTGAAAAACTTCATCCACCTCATTCACCTCACTAGGGATTGGGGTCTTATCCTAAGTCTATAGAAAGTTCTGGAAAGACTGTTACAATCAGAGTTGGAGCTTGCCAAAGGCTGCCCTGACTGCGGACAAGGAGACCCCAGGTCAAAGGGCTGCTGTAGCAATCCCTGGCTGAAATGAACTGTGGTGTGAGCAGTGAGTCTGGAAGGAAATGGATGCTTCCAAGGAGGCAGGATCACTGGAGGGGAGTTTTGCTGGGCTGGAAGAGCCAGGTTAGAGGGATATTCTCTGTGAGAACAGGGAGAAAAGGAAGATGACTCTCCACTGCCTAGTTTGGGCAGGGAAGAGGTATCATTTATTGAAATGGGAGTGCCAGGTGTAGTGGTGCATACCTGTAATCCCGGCACTCTGGGAAGCTGAAGCAGGAGGATTGCAAGTTTAAACCTAGCCTGGGCAATTTGTGTAGATCCTGGCTTCAATCCCCAATACGAAAGAAAGAAAGAAAGAAAGAAAGAAAGAAAGAAAGAAAGAAAGAAAGAAAGGAGTGGGGGTGAGGAGTGAGGAGAGGAACAAGGAAGCAAGCAGCGGTGACTGAGTTTAGGGAGGGTGCACCGAGCTGGAGCTGGCAGCCATGTGTCCAAAGGAGCACCTATGAAGAACTGGGCCGGGTGTGTCTGAAGCTAAAGAAAGAAGACAGAGCAGGGGGCAGAAAGAAGACTGTCTCCAAGATGGGAGTTGCCCACTATCTGAGAGGTTTTGCTTGCAAGCTTGGTCTCCTTTCACTGTGCTTTTGAACAGAGTTTAAGCTCTAGGTGGGGCTGGTGAATGCAAGAATTAGGGTGACAGCCCTAAACCCTAGAGTGGTGGAGCTGAAGGGGACTTGGATGGAGGGGTGGGATGGGGACCTGGCTATGAGAAGACTCACATGTATTAAAGGATGACGCAAGGGGTGGTGGTTTGGAATGCTATATTCTGTGCACTACTGTGCGTGAATCACTACAGTAATTACTTTGTATTATAACACAATGACCTAGGCAGGCATAGAAATACCAGCAACAGACTCCATGGCCCGAGGAAGATAGACTGGATCTCAGCCTCCAACAGCAGGGGGCTGTGTGCACCCCTGTATACAGAGAACATGGGCTAGCAAAGAACAGCACCCTCAGATGCTTCCAGAAACAGGTGACACTAACAGCTCCAGGGTGCTGCTTGGCAAATTGTGGGGATGGGCAGAGGCCATCTGTCCTGTGTGAAGGGACCAGCACTGTCTAGCTCAGCACACGCTTCTAGAGAGACGGGTTCTCCTGCTGCTTCTTCAAAAGAACTTAGGAATACAGACATAATACCTGACACCCACAATTTAAAGGAGGAGAGGTTTCGTTTGGCTGCTGGTTTCAAAAGATTCAGTCCATGCTTGGTCAGTGGACTCTGAGGCAGAAGCATCATGGTAGAGTTGTGGAAACACAAAGCTGCTAGGTTGCTGGTGGCCAAGAAGCAAAACAGAATACAGGTAGAGAGGAAGGGGTCAAGGATTGTATCTACTAGAGTCTCCAAGGTCACACCTTCTTGACCCACCCAGCCACACCTACAAGTGTACTTTTCTAACTTACTAGGTGGCTCCTAAACCAATCAAGTTGATGCACGAGAAATGTCTCCATTTCCAAATGTTTCTCACTAATTAAACAGAAGTGATAATTAGACAGATAAATCTGCGCAGAAACTAATTTCATCCACATGTCTGATCCAGTCCATAGATCGTCAGCAAAGGATCTATGCTACTGCCCAACCTATGCGGAAAAACTTAGGTCCAGAGACAGGGCTAGAAAACTTACAGTCACACAGCAAGTTATGGGCAAAGTCCAGACTCAAACAGACTCCCTATCCACTACTCTCTTTACTACACTATTGCTGCCACCTCCCTCTGGAGATCTGTTTAAAGAGAGAGGATCAGAATGGTTCCAAAGCTCAGTACAAGAACACCTACTATTTCACTAAATTTTCCTAAACTCCACATTTTACACAGAAGGAGACTGAAAGCCAGAAATAGAAACCAGAGACATTTTCCACATGCAATAGCAAAGCTGGGCAGAACCCAGCCTTCTAGTCTGCCCTTACTTTCCTCACCTCCTGTAGCACTCAAAGATGCTCTGGGTGAGGGCAAAATTCAGTTTGCAGTGACTTGCTGAGATACTCTGTTGCTGAGCAGATTAGATGATCCAAATTATGGTCCCCAGGACCAACCCCCTAGGCCACATCACCTTAAATCTTCTCCCTGTGGGGGCCAGACTCACCAGCCTGGTGCAGTGCTTCTCTCCTCTGATGAATGATAAACACGTCTGCAGTGGGCCCGGAGCCTGCCAGCCAGCCCTGATTTGTCTACTAATTGAAGCCAGGCAAGGCTGGCACAATGCCATCTTTCAGGTGGTTAGCAAGCACTGTTTAGAGTCCAGGAGACCAGAAGTGGTCTGCTGCTTAGGATCCCATTGACTTTGAGGAAGAAACAGGTTCTCTGCCTTCCATAACCCTCAGTCAGCTCTTCTGTGAAGTGGAAGCCAAGAAACTTGCCCCCTAGATTTGGCCAATGTCTATCATCAGGAGGGGAATTAAAACCTAATACAACCTGATCCCATGGTGCAAATTCTGTAGAGGGGCCACATGATCTACAAAATAGAGTCTGAAGTTCTAGGCAAATGTGGCTAGGCACCAGCACCCTCCACTACTCTATCTGGGCATCCCCTGACTTTCTTGATGGGAACAGAGACCGTTTACTGAGGACTCACCTGCACCAAACCCTAGTCCAGCACTTTGCATTCATTCACTCACAGACTCCTCCCGACATTCCCAAAACAGCAGTCCTGTGGTCTCTAACTTGACAAGCCAAAAAAAGTAAACTTAAGGAGCTTAAAGGATAGGCCTGAAGATTCCAACTAATGAGAAAGAGTTGAAGCCTGAAGCAGCTCTGGCAAGAGGCTAGCTCTTCCCTGACCATCATCCTGCCCAGGGGCGTGACTCACCTGATTCCCCATGAGCTCTTCCTCTCAAGTGCTTCCCTCCTTTCTTGTCTGCAGCCCTTTGCTTCACTGTTTCTCTTGCTTGGAAAGCCCCACTGGGTGAAGTCCAGGCAGGCAAGTCCTCTTTGCCCTGTGCCCGGGATGCCTGCTCTGAGGCCTCCTTGTCACACGGCACTCTCAGTCCATAGCACCAGGGCAGGCTGATGTGTTAGGGACACTTAGCCATCTATCATTGCAGCCTGATGCCCTCCAACTCGGGAGTTCCTAGAGAAGAGGGGTTCGAGTGTCCTTGCCTTTTGCTTTCCTTCTCTTTCTATGCCTGGACTACTCCTAGTACCCCAAACCAAGTAAATGCTCTGAAAATGCTGTAGGAGAGTAGGAGTAATAAGACCCAAAATGTGTGATCACTATTGTAAAAAAAGGGAAAAAAAGTGCTCTAAAGGGTACAATTACGTATATGTTTAGTTGTGTGAGATAGATGACCATATTACCAACTTTTTGTTGGATTGTTGAACAGAACTGTTTGCACTCTCGCTGAATGTCCACTTTTTATGCTTTAATGTTATAACTTGAACAACTATTTCTAGGAAGACAATATGTAATTTATGAACTAGCGATTTCTTTGTGTTGTTTTTTTTTTTTTTTAAATCAGTACCAGGGATTGAACTCACGACAGTGCACTTGCAAGGCAGGCGCTTATGCCACTGAGATAAATCCCCAGCTCCAGTGGTTTTCTTTTTGAAATTCTGTATTATTTCTACCCTTTTTTCTGTTTTGATTTTTTTTCTCTTTAAATAAAATTTTTTAAAATGTTGGAAGGAAAAAGAAATGGAGCAAAGGAAGGACATAGGGAAGGAGAAAGAGAGGGAAATGGAGGAAGAGACAGCAGGGAGGAAGAAGCAGGAGATGGGAGGCAGGAAGGGATATTGTAAACAAAGAAGGAGTGAGGGAGGAAGGAAAGAGAGGAGGAGAGGGAATTAGCTTTGTGAGTGTTTTCATTTAGTGAGCATTGAGAGTCAGGTCAGCAAACTACGGCCCTTGAATTTGGGGCCAAACCTAGACCATCACCTGTTTTTGTTCAATTCTGAATCAAAAATGTTTTTTATATTTTTAAAGGGCTATGTAAAAAGGGGGAGAAAACAGGAGAAGAAAATTAAAGCACCTAAAATATTTTCTGTGTGGCCTTTTATGTAAAAAGTTTTCTGACCCCTCCCAACCTGGGAGGGTACAGACTTCAAAGTGAATGAGCTTGGGAATCTGAGTAGGAAACCAGAAGTATCAGCCTTAGACCCTCAAAACACCAAGATGAGATCAGTCTCTTTCCCAGGAGGCAAACTCCAGAGGGGTGATTTATCATGCACTGCCAATTAGGCTAGCTGGGTGCTGCCCTTTTATCTCAGTTCAGGATTTTTGGGTGAATGCCTCTGGGAGGAAGGCAGGAGTTTACAAAGCAACTAATGGAACATAAATAGAAAACTTGGAGGATTCACCTGGATTTCATGAGCAGGTGTTGAGAAGATGACCATTTTTAGGGACAACTGTCAGCTCTGCAGTAAGGGAAGAAGTGGAGAGGTTGGTGTGGAGAGTGGGACTGCAGCCTGGAACAAAGTCAGGTATTCCAGGAGTGTGGCTCTCGGTCCCAGGGAGGAAGGCAGGATGAGTCCTGAGTAGTCTGGCCATTATGGCATTGTCTCGGACTTTGATCGAACACGCAAAGGCTCTTTGTGATGTCAGTTGAACTTCCTAGAGGAAAAGGGGTGCGGTGAGTATACACCGCCTCAGCAAAACTGGCAAGATGACCAAGTGTGTGTTTTTCACTGCCACTGCAAGGCACTGGGTGAGGTTTGCTTTTTTTATTTTTGAATTTACATTGGCTCAGAGATAGGCATCAGTATTCCCCTTTTATAAAGTATGTAAGAAAATTAATGTTCAGAGAGATCAATGAGTCCATAAAAAGGCACATACATACTAAGTGACAGAAACACTAAACCCTGGTTTATTGGCTCCAAAGCCTGATTTTTTTTCATAATGTTCCAAGATAGTTTTGTGCACAATGACACACACACACACACACACACACACATGCACAGAAGCCTACATGTACACACACATGATTAGTAGTATGGACCAAGGAAATTCATATTTATTGGCTGATGTCAGGAATAGGATCAAGGCTCAGCCCCTCTCTCACTCCTATACCCTAATAATTTGAGTTCTTTGTCCACCCTCAGCTATATTGTCAGATTATAGATCTGAGATCTGAGACACTGCCACAACCACAAAGACCTCATAGCTGGAAACCTCATTATTCATTTTCAACATAGATCACATATTATATGCAGAGATAAGTAAAAAAAAAATCATCCTCTTTTCAAAAAGTTTGCAGTCTGGCAAGGAAGTGGACAAATAAACCACCTAGGAAAAGGCAAGGTCATGAGTAGGTGTCAGAGTTCACAGAGCTGTTGGTCCCTGGGCAGGAGCAGCACAGGGTTTGTGCCTTGCTCTCTGTGAAGGTTTCTCTTAGGAAATGGCCCAGATGAGTACACCAAGTTCATGAGCATTCATAGGTGAGGGAGAGCCTGGTGGTGTGTGATCCATGCAGAGCAATCCGGAAAGCTGGAAAGTGGAGGGCTGGCCAGATTTAGAATCTGCAATTCATTTGTGATGGATAGAGTTTAAGTTGAATCTGAAAAAGGAGCAGGAGTCAGATCACTGGGCTTCTCTGTGGTATGATGTAGAATTGTACTTCACGCTAACCATGATGGGAACCATTCGAGGTTTGAAGTAGGAAATGACCGTTAGACATATACTATCCCATGGCATCGTGTGGGGATAGGTTGAGGATGCAGGGAAATCGTGTGGCATCCTTTAGACCTAGCAACAAACAGTAATGTTTAAACTGAAGGGGGAAAAAAGGCTCAGAAAGGAGATTAACCTCAGGATTGGGGATGGAATAAGCAGGTTTCATGGCTGGTCTACTGAGAGGGAAAAAGAGAGAGTAGTGTCTAAATTAATACCTCATAATTCTCAGCAGTGTTCCTTCTCCTCCCCAGAGCAAGCCTTTTATCTTTCTCTCAGTCACTGATTGAGTCTCACCCAGTGCTCTGCCCCCTGATGTGACACTCTGATAGGACATCTAGGGCTACTGCTGGCCCAGCCCGTCTACCATATTGAACAACCTTGCGTCTATCACCTTGCATATTCATACAAATCCTCCTCTATTGAAAAGCCTCTCCAGCCCTCAGCCAGGTCTATTTGCTAAGCCACACACACAACCAGCGTCCTGCTGCCTGCACCTTCTCCTCTGAGCTAAACCACACCTCACAGCAGCAGCCAACCACTCCGGCTCTGACACAACCAACTCCACCCTCTGTCCCCCAGTCTCCGCACAAAGCTGGAAGAGAAGGCTAACACAGCGCAGCACAATCAAACTCTCTTGACAGCTAGGAACAATGGACCTGAACCAACAAGATGAAATTTAGCAGAGATAAATGTCAAGTTCTACATAGTGAGCCCAGGAATCCATCACAGAGACAGGATAGGGAGAGCTGATTTGCAGTAATGATAAGGGAACGTCTAGGGAGAGTGGCTGAGTAGCTGGCCAAAAGGAGCAATCGCTAAGAGTGTGAAACAGCAGTAAAATTAAAAAAAAAAAAGTACTAATACAGTTCAAGGAGACCCTTAATAAAGTGTCCAAGTAAAGAAAGGTGGCCATCTGACAGGTAGCTGAGACTGTTTACACCAAACTAAAATACAGACAAATGAGCCCAGGAAAGCAGGAAGGAGTGACAAGTATCTAGAAACAGTTGTAAGTATCAGGAAGCAAGGGTGCTGAGTCAGTCTAAGCTCCTGCCACTATGATTTTGCCTGGTTGTCCAGCCCCTAGGGGGTTATCCTGAGACAGATCTTCATATCTGCCCCTTGGAAAGCTTAAATAGCCCCTCTCTAGCTCCATGGGCATTTCCTTAACTGCCCCATTCCCATTTCTTCTGATGGCAATGGGCAAGGGTTGTGGGGCATGTTGCTGGCTTATGTGAGATAAAATCCTCTTATCCCAAGCTCTGAAAGTAGAGATCAGTGCAGTAAGTCCAGCATTCTCTGCTCATCTCTTATCCTCATCCTGGAATGTGGAGTTGATAGCATCTTTAGGGATGAACGCTGCATTTTACAGGTGAAGAAACTGTAGCTCAGAAAGGGACTTTTTTGAGGTCATACATAGAGTTCTTTGGCTGCAAAGCTGGGATGAGAGCCCTGTTAGGGCCCAGTGCCATTTCTGAAATGCCTTCTGGTCTGTTTCTCCTAACCTAGCCACTTGCTGACCTCTCAGGTTCTGATGAAGGAGAAGGGAAGAGGAGACGGCAACAGTGGCAGGATATAGAGGATTTGCAGGCCAGAAACAGAACACTCAAGATCTAGAGAAAACTGGCCCCCAGGACTCTGTCTTCTATCAACACTTTTGTCTGTTTTGCTTCAGCAAAATGATCTTGGCTAATATTCCCAGGGATCCATGGCTTCCAGGAGAAACCTTGATGTATCTACTCATGCTGCCTGCAGATTGAGGTAGCTCTGGGCTCAGGATAAGCTGGCCCCTCTACGAGGGAGGTGGGCCCCACTGCTTCAATTCTCTACGGCAGATGCCCCCAGCCAGGTATTAAATAAAGGAAGTGAAGTTTCACCTTGAATGACCACACTTGTTTACTCATCACTAATTCATTAATTTTAAAAACCTAGCAATTCTAGCATTGTGCGTGTCACCATTTTCTCAACACCAACGCCCTCCCAAGCACACAGCACATAGTGTGGTCCACATTTTATAACCACTTCTGTTTCCATCCTCCTCCTTGCCCCTTCCAATTGCCTTGTGAGGCTGCTCACAGGAAACCGATGTAGGGGGTGGAAAGATCATGACTTGCAGAGCTCAAATCAGAGCCAGCTGACTCACAAGGCTTTATTGGTTTGGCTTCCTCAGGAAAGCTGTATTTCGTAAATGTGCCTTCCTTGGGTTATAAAGTGAGTACATAACAGCACTGTAATTTCCCACTTTTACAATTCCAGAGTGAGAGACTCACTTTAGATCTACAAAATAACAAGGAAAAGGAATGTGTGGAACCTACAAACAGAAAGTCAATTGGGTTACTCCCCTTGTATGACCAGAAAATTGAAACGTCCCAGAAGGAAAAGGAAATAATTAAGGTCAACCCAATTTAAAGATTTGAGCCCTTGGACCCCGTTCACCACCGCATTTAGAAGCATAGTTGGGGTTATAACTTGGATCTCTGAGTTCCCATCCTGCCCAAGCCAGGTTTCAGATCCCCCTAAGCTACTGACATTGAGCATTTGGGAACCTGTCTGCAGTGATCTTCCCTCCATGGAAACACTAAAGGACCACATAATTGTCCATGCCCTCTGTCTGAACTGGAAACCCCCTTTATTCCTGGTCAGCAGGTAACTCCTTCAGGGTACTATATCAAATGCCTAAGTGCCCCCAGATGTCTACAGAGAGGTCAGGCATCTAATGGCTCTGTGTTCAGGCAAAAAACAACACCCACCTAATGCTTCCATTGCCCCTCTGGAATGACATCTTACCTGCCCTTGCCACCCTTCCATTGCTCAGGAATCAGGTCTGGTTTCTGTGCATTCCCACCTGGATTTGTAGGGTACTGGATCCATACAATACTCCTTTCCTGTCCCTTGAAGTCATCATTGTATAGTCATATCTGGCCAATCTCTGTGGACACCCCCAACCCACTGTATTTCATGATGTCAACTTCTGGCCTGAAGATAAATGCTCTAACCTTGTGCCCACCACTCACCATTCTGCAGACAGAGCCATTGATCAAGGGACCATCAGGGCCAACCTTTCCTGGTGTTGATTTTCCTGCCATTGACACTCAGAGCCTCCCTCTTGCCATGCTTGTCCCATCATTTCTCTCCACAGCCACAACTACGCAGATGAACTCAAAACCTAAGGAGCTCTTTCTTAAAAATGGTCTTTGCAAAAAGAGAAGCCTGGTTTCCTAGTCAAATAAAAGCAGGGAACACTGGGTTAAACCAAATTTGACCATCCCAAAAGACCAATGCATACTAGAAACACTAGAGACATTTATTTAACTCTTCCTTGAACACTAACACTAACAATATTTGACTCGGCCTTATATTTGTTGTGTGGCTTTAGAAAATCGCTTTCCCTGTCTAGACCTTGCTAACTTTATGTGTAAAATAAATAAAGGCAAGATAGATGCTGAGCAAGATGGTCCCTGGATCCCCCTCTGAGCTTTGGGATCTTCTAATTCCCTCTTCTGTATCTTTTGACATGTCTACACCCTGGTACCTGGGCAACAGCAATGCTATAGATCAGGAACAGCATGGCTCTAACAAGGCTGGAATACAAGGAGGCACAGTGGATGACTTTGTGAGTAACTGGGGTACTTTCTAGGTGTTGGACATTATTTTTATTTAGCCAGCATCGCCAGGCCATTCAGAGCACTCTGAGTGTCCGGGGTGGAGAGGGACTTGTAGACCAGTGGCCCTCAGGCCCTACTGGGACCATAAGGCCCAAGGATCTCCACTGGGCACCCAACAGTCCATGCAGAGGAAGCAGTTGTGCTGTGTGAAGCATCCACAATCCAGTTTCCTTCTGGAAGCTGGTTTCATAGGACAGCGCAGCTGTTGAAGGACAAGGCTGAGACTAGAACTTTGGTCTCTGGGTCCTTACCAGAGACCATGGCAAGGACTAAGACAGAAAGACAACTAAATTGGGGCAAATGTGGGACTGAGAGAGCCAAACAGGAAGACTAGAAGCACATTCTTGTACCACACAGACCAATAAGCAGTTAGATTCTGAGATCTTCCTCCCTGCCTGAGTGCCTGGGTTCCTACCCTCATTACCTAGGTGCAGTACATTTCACAAACTCAGAGGAAATTCGGCTCTGACTCCTGTTATATTCTGAGGAGTGCCAACCTTTTAGATACACTGGGATAGAGATTTTATCACCAGATAAGGTTCATAAAATTTGCTCACTTATCTCCTATCCCCTGGAAATCTCATCATCTCCCTGCATCAACATATTAGAGGTTCCGAAAAATCCTGTGGTAAATCCACCTAACTGATTAATCCAAGATTATGCACATTTATTTGACCACAGAATTTTTGTTTTCTAAACACTGTCCAGTGGATCATAGAGATTTTGCTCTCTACAGTGCACATCACAACATGTTAGACCCAGAATGGACTCGTAAGGAACCTTTAGACCAGGCCTGGTGAGCCACTGGAGTGCTCTAGAAAGGGCTCATCAAAACCTTTCATAAGGATTTTTTGAACTACAGATTTCTGATTCAGAATCTGTGGATGTGATTTTAAAGGAAGTATTTGCCATGTTGGCCAGTCATGTCACACTGGCCTAACACCATTGTGCAGCGATGTTGCTGTCACATGAACAAACTCTCCTCCCTCCAAACACAAACAAACAAACAAAGATGAGGAAAAGAGAATGCACAGCAGGGTACATTCCTAGTTACAGCTTCCAAGATTTTTGAAGCTTCTATGATATTTGTTCTCACTTTTTTTTATCATTCTCAAAATTTTTCCTGCAAAGTCATCTCATTTATTATCTTTATTTTTTTAATTAAATTATATTACTGGAAACATTTTCTGTCACAAGTTAAAGAAAACTTACACTGGCTTCAGCTCAAAGTGAATTTGTTGATTCATGCAACTTAATAATCTAGAGGTAAGGACAGCTCTGGGCATGGCTCAGCAGTTACGTGACCACCAGGGTCAGTTTCCAGTCTTCCTCCCCATCTGTCAGCAATGCTTCCTCTCCGTGGCCTTCATTCTCAGAAAGGCTCTTCTCCAAGGTGATAAAGATGGTAGAAGTGGCTCCAAATTCAGGTGCAAGCCAACAGGAAAATGGCCCAATGCATTAGGGGGAGGGGTTGCAAAAGTTTTTCAGTGTTTCTTTGGCTAAACCCACTTATATCTCCTGCCTACCATAGAATCAATCAGGATCCCCTGGTGTGTCTTATTCCTAGGGCTCTGGAGTATCTGTTTCGAAAGGGTTCCTGGACTGGTTGGCTTACAATGTATTGTCTCACAATTTCAGAGGCTGGGAACCCAAGATCAAGGTGCCCATAGTTCCGTCTGAGGGCTATGAGAAAGAATCTGCCCACCCCTCTGCCCTTGAAATGTAGACCCAACACCCAACCTGTGCCTTCACCTTCAGAGCATCTCCCCTGTCTTATACGTATTGTGGCCAACATTGCTTTCCATGTAGCCTCCTCTCAAGTCCTATGGCACATGACTCCTTTCTCTATGCCTCTATACTTGGTCAGTAGAGGCTCAATCACAGCACCCACACACTGCATCATGCCTCATCTGCATATACTGTGAGCCCTCTAAAGGGGGGCTCTAAGCCTTCGGCATCCTCCAGACCAAGCCCAGCCCAGTATCTGGATGAGTAAGAGTCCTGTGAATCTTGACCTGATGCAGACAAACTGGAACTCCCCACCCTTCCTCCCAGGCTGGCTTCATTCTGCACAGATGCTCATCCAATCCAAGGGTCCCTTCCCTCCAACCACCAAAGCAGGCTTTCCAAACTGATCACCATAATTGTTGAGCAGCCAAAGATCTCTACAGGTACTACATTCCCTCTAACCCAAGCTCTTTTGTTTTTAAAGCCCAAAACATTGCAGCGAGGCTGCCTATAGATTTTCTCCCCATCACATTTTCAACTATTTCCATGGGTAGTTCTCTGGGGACATCATTATATTCTGCTCAAAATGGCTCAAAATTAAAATCAGAAAAGGTACATCTCCACACAATCTGGGAGGAACCCCGACACCAGTGAATAGGAGCTCAGCCAACAAGAACTGTGAGAAGAGGACAAATCCATTTAAAGGGAATGCGAATGCACTGTTTAAAACTCTAAGACTCAGATGACTCATTTGAAAAGTGAAGGTAAGATTCCTAGTCCCATAAACTTGTACAAAAGTTTTGAAGACTCAAATCCATATGCAGAAATCATTGTTGATCTAATGCTAGACATAATCATAACCCTAAACCTAACCCTAACCTAACTCTAACTGTATCCCTCATACTAAACCTAACCCTAACCATATCACTCACCCTCATCCTAACCCTAACCCTAACTGTATCCCTCACCCTAACTCTAAACCTGACCATATCACTCACCCAAACCCTAACCCTAAGCCTAACCCTAACTGTATCCCTCACCCTAATCCTAACCCTAACTGTATCCCTCATCCTAACCTTAACCTTGACCCTAACCATATCCCTCACCCTCACTCTAACCCTAACCCTAACTGTATCTCTCACCCTAACCACGCTCCCTGATCTATGAGAACCACTTGCTGAGCCTGATCTCCTTAGCTGCAGCCTCCCACTGTGTCATCCCCACACCTCTGCAGAACATTCTCTAGTTCAGAGAGTTTAGGGGACTCATCTAGAGAACAGAAGTATCTATGCCTGACCTAGTTTTCTCTAACTAGCTGTGCGGCTTTGTGCAAGTGGCCTAACCTCCCTGAGCCTCCTTTCCTTTTTGGATAAATGCAGTCGAAGCCCCATCAGTCAGAGCTGTTGTGTGGCTGTGGAGTGAGGTTTGAGGAGTGAGTGATGAGCCATGCAGGATGGTCTTTCCCTGCCTGTCCTTCTCCCTCCCATCTTGGAGCCAGGCAGGCTCCTCAGAAGGGGAACAGAGTGTTAGACAAGAAGCAAACTTCTCTATGAGCTCTTTTGCTGCTTTGGAGCACAAACAGATCTCAGGGAAGTCTGTTTTCACTGATTATGTACTTGGCCTGTCCTTACAGGTCCTTCAAACTCCCCCTCAGGGGCCTTCCTCTGACCTCCTATTCTTTTAGAAAGCAGAAAATAAACTGCATCAAGGAAACTGCCTGCTATTTATACATCCCAAGGTGACCTCCTAGATGGAATAAAATAAAGGGGCAGCAGGTTGGAAACAGCCCTTTGGGCTTTTATTCCATGTGCCCATCTGGGGTCCACAGGGGTGAGCACATTTTTTTTGATTCCTGACCAAGAAACAGAGCAAGACAGCATTTTAGGGTAGTCCGGAGCAGAAGTTTGTTCATCTGTTCATTCAGTCATTCATTCATTCACTCACTTGTTCATTAATTCATTTAGTCATTCATTCATTCTGTGCATATTTACTGAGCACCCATGTGAGCCAGGCAGAGTGCTGAGCACTGGGGAAAACAGTGACGAACAGACAGATCAGGCCTCACTCTCAGGAAACTTTCAGACCCCCACAAGATGTAATATTTTTAAAATTTGCAGTTAGCTTACCTTCATCTACAACTACACCCCACCTCAAACCCACATGCTGAAGCTGTTTTGAAGGTGAGGCCATTCAGATTTTCAGATGATGCTTGCAATTTTCTAGCTGTCAAGTCTGAGCTGTAACAGGAGGTGTGGACCAGGGCACAGCTTTGTGCCAGAGTGAGAATTAAAAATAAGACATGTTCCTATCCCAATGAGCACTTAGCTCTCAGAGGCCAACAGACTGCAGCCTGCATGTGTGAAATGCAGGATCTGTGGTACTGTAGGAATGAGGGCTCTCTCTCAGCCCCAAGGTGGGAGGGAAATTGGCAGAAACTGACTCTGAGCAGACTCTTGCCACCCTCTTCTCTTCACATCTTCTTCCAGGAGCCCTGTGTAAGCTGTCATCCATTCTTTCTTAGACCACGTCCACCGCTTTCTATACTTGTACTTTTCTCACCTTTTGGTCTGATCTTCACAGTGCTGCCAGCAATGTGCTTGCAAAGTCAATCAGCTGGAGTCTCACCAGCCCACCATCTGTGAGGCATGGCTGATGGTCATAGGAAGAAGCCAGGATGTCCGTGTGACCTTCACTTTTTCCCCTCGGTGTTCCACTCCCATTCTCCCACTTCTCCATTCTCTGTGCTCCATTACTGATGTTTGGCCCCTTAAGCAGTCCCTCCCTGTTTAGAGCCTTCATATATACTATTCCTGGTACCTGGAATGCTCCCTCCTCAGCCCTTCTAGTCCACTTAATGCATCCTGAAGATTCTGCTTATCATCATTTCTTAGGATGGCATTGCTATCTGGTCCCTAAGTCTGGTCAGTGATGCTTCGATTTACCCTCATTGGTTTCCTAGGCATCACCATCATAGTTCTCAATACAAGTCACAGAACACATTCATAGGCTCTGTGCTGGCTTCTCCATAACATTGTTAGTTTCACGAGAGTAGAGACCAGATGTGCTATCACTGGTCCAGGGACCCAGCAGAACCTGGCACTAGCAAATGCTATTGGTACATTTAGAAGGGCCTGAGGAGGGCTAGGGTGCTTCTGACCCCCAGCTGGGGGTTTTCTAAAGATAATAGGAAGTAGAAACACAAGGTCAATGCAAATTTTCAAAAAACTATACTTCTACCTGGAGTGAGTACGGTTAGTTTGATGAAGTGACTAAGAAAAATAAAGTCAAAGATGAAAAGATTTAAATTGGGGGAAATTTTTCCTTCCTGTGTTCCTAGAGAATGAGAATAATAATGGAAACTGGCCACAGTAACTGGACATGGCTTCTCTGCCCAGAACTAGGACCAAGGATGCATGTGGTCAGCACTGTTCAGATCAAGAGCCAAGATGAGCAGCAGGCGGGAGGTTATCTTCCTTTAGCAAGGGTTAAAAAGTTTTGATTGAGACAGAGCCAGATTTAGGAGGAGGCAACTCAGACACCCAGCACACAGAATTGAAAGAGACAATCTCAGCTGTATATCTTGCTCTTGGACAACCAAGAGAGCTGGCCTCCTTACATGTTGGAGCCTGGACATTCACTTGCCTCATCTGGTATATCCAGAAACCACAGCCCTGCTCCAGAAGTCTTTAACTCCCTCCTTCATTCCAGGTGATTCTGGTGATTAAGAACCACTTAGCCAGAAAACCTGAGACAGAGAAAAAAGAAAGAGCAGGAGGAGGAAGGGAAAGTCAAGAGGTCAAAACCCCTAGATCCAGCAGGGAGATTTCCTAGAAATGATCAGGCAATAACTTACTTGTTTTATCCCAGTATCTGTGTATCTAACCTACAGGCCTAGCTGAGCTCACAATGAATCAGGAAGAAAAATTTCACCCAAAGAAACCTGAATTCAGAATTCCAGAGCAGAATAATCTGTCCCTACCTTAGATTTTCATAGATCTAAGTTTTCAGAAAACTCCTGCCTGACCCAGCTTTAAAACCTGCCCCTCTCACTCCTACATATCCGCAGGTGTCTTGGCTATTGCAATTGAATGACTTCCTCGACCCCAGCACAGTGCACACACTGGTCATATGCAGCTTCTCCACTTTTGGTTTTGCTGAATAGTATAATACTATTCTTTGGGCACTTCCCATAATCTCAGTTCCAAGCAAAGTAACTTGTTCCATTGACTCATCACAGTATCCCTGTGAAGAAACTCTTGGCATCATCCTTTTACACTGGAGGAAAATGAGGTTTAGGGAGAAAGTGACTCAACCAAGGGCACTATCTCTAAGGGTGTAGAATCCTCAAGCCTGACTCAAATATGACACTCTTCTTCACCATGGCAACATGCCAGACAACATGGAGGAGCCAATGACCAGTAGCCCCTCATCAGGAGTCACTTCATCTCCATGAAATGAATGGAAATTAAATGCAAGAAAAGTCAGAGCCAAGATTTTCTTGCTGATCCTCCACAAGGCAGGAACTCAAAAGATGGCAGTGGCATTTCTCAGGTACCCAAGGCCACAGACTTGGGCACCACTGCCCAGTGCAGGCTGGGGAAAGACAGAAGTTGTCCAGTGACAGAGTGGACACTGGATGAAGATTCCACAAGCTGTCCGTGAGATCTAGACAAACTTTGCTCTCAGGAGTATCAGGAGTATCAAACTGTAAGAGCAAATGGAGCCAGGTAAGGTATAAGAGTCTCCCCCTTGCAAGAAGAGCCTAGATTTAATACTTTCCACAGTGGGTAGTGAGTGGGACAAGCAGTGTACATTTGGGAAGATGTTGTGGATACAAATGATGTGAATAAACCCTAACCCTCAGCCCTGGTCCTCTTTGAGTTTTGTAGGCTCTGAATACAAACAGGTTTGAAGTGTTTCTCTAGCTAAGGTCCCACCCAGAACGGCAGGTGGAGACAGTGCCATCTCAGGGGGGTGACAGACTCCCAGCAAGGCAGGGGGGGTGACAGATTCCCAGCAAGGCAGGAACAGCCTCATTCTGAATTATTCCCAGAAACAGAGCTAAAACAGGAGCTTAACCAAAACACTGCTTCTGGTGAGGCTTGCAGAAAGGACATAAAAGAAAAGAGAAAATGTAAGAGGAAAAGAGCTGGCAAGAGAAAGCCAGGTTGAAGGAGGCAAGAAAGAATGACAGAGAGAAGCAAAGTTAGAGCAGAAAAGAAAAGTTATGGAGGCTGCAGAAGATCAAAAAGTGCCAATGATAAAGTCTGTTTGCTGGCTCTGAGGACGTGCTTTAGTTATTATTAGTTTAGAAGGGAGGGTGTAGTAGGGGAAAATGAATGAAAGTTTTCCTAGATCTCTAGTGTTCTGTCCAACAGCATCACCTCCAAATTAGATGGTGAAAGTTGTTGAGGATCCTATTGTTAGACATTTAAAAAGAAGGACAAGAAGTTCAAAGAAAAATACATAGCCCAGCACAAAGTAAGTGCAAAGAGGAAGCCATGGACAGGCAGCCCTGTCTTGGGCATGGCTTGGCCCAGCCTGCCCCTTAGAAGCCAGAGACCAGAACCCCCTTTGTTTGCTACACCCAGTGACTACATATGTCTCGTCCAATGTTCTACTATGTACCTAATGCCTCTGAAGTGTTTGTTTAGAGAAGGCAGTAGCTGCTAAATTAGCAGCTAGTTTTCCGTAACTGCTCATTTGGAAAATTGGGTCAATGATAGCAAAGACATAAAAAGAACCTAAAGTTCCAGGGAGATTTCAGCTGCTAGAAATCACTGCCACGCCAAAGGCAGGGATTCAGGGGGACCTTGCACCTATAGCCACACAGGCCACATGTTGGGAGAAAAGGGCATCAACCTATCTGTGCAGCTCTGCCCCACTCCACAAACCAACCCCCCTCCCTCTTGCAGGAGCTGGCCATTGTAGCAAACAGGCTGAGGATAGTTCACTGCCGCACAGATGGGTGGATCACAGACAGAGAAGTGTGCACCAATAGCTAGTAAGGTGGGTGTTAGGGCCGTGGATACGCACTACACCATCCATGACCCCAACACCCACTTTACCAGCACTGTTAGATGCAATCCCAAGTCCAGCATCACAGCTCCCCAGAACCCTTCCAGGGAAAAGGGTGACAAAAGCCTTGTGCTGGTCTTTGTCTTCTTCCTCATAGAAGTGACCCATCTCTGTAATAGGGCTAACTGCTCCCACTCTGAAGACGAAGAAAATGAAGCTAAATGGCTTGACTAAGTCCATAGCTCTGCCGAGTCTCAACACTACTCTAAATATCATGTTCCTTACTTAGTCTTTTCATCCAAAACATGGGAACAGAAGCAGTCACCCTCCCTAAATGGTTGAGCAGACTGAAGGAGTTTTAGAATGCACAAGACTCAGACCCCGTTGGATATTGCACACTTCATACATGTGATTGCTATATTATCAGTGTTGCACAATCTAGCCAGATACGGTCACCACAACCAAGACACCTAGAACTAACGGCAAATGCAAAGTGGTTAAAGGAATTGGAACCACTTAGGTTGCAAGGAAAAGATTATAAGGAGACAATATTTTAATCCTTTAGTATCTGGAAAGCTGCTATAAAGATATAGATCAGACATGTAGAGACTTTTCTTAGAAGACAAAATTAGGGTCAGAAGGAGAAAATTTAAGCTCAGCCTAAGGGAACCATTTCTAACGGACAAATGCCTTTTAACTGTGTTTGTAGTCTCACATGTATTTCCCCTTGAGGTAAAGCAAGGTGACAACAGTGGCAACTCCTGCAAGGTATCTGACAGGGATCCTCCAGCCTCTGGTTTCCTGCCAGTCTTCCCAGAGAGAGACTGTCTATCAATCACTAGGAAGGATGAGATCTTCCAGCCAACAACCTAAGCCACCGAGGTTTGGCCTCCCAGAATAACTTCTCCAAGGGTCCAAATTACTATGTCAATGATAGTAATTGCTTATGTTCCTAATGCCACAATTAAAGAAACTCACTGGCAAGCAGTGCTCAGCAAAAATCCATTTTTAGAGCTTTTCCTTTTTTATTAGCTGCTCTTCCATAGAAATAGTCTACGAGTGCAATAAATCAGAAGCCAATATGTGGAAAGTTTCCGAAAAGCCAGAGGATGTAGAAAACATGGAAATGAATTGAAGGTAGGGCCAAAAGCAGAGATTCATAAATCCTCTTGACAAGCAGCCCTTGGATTCGAGAGCCCAACACTTTGTTTTACCCCACAGCGCAGGGAGGAGAGCTGGATTAGGCTGCTGCCTCCCCCATTATCTGCATGCATGAACTGGTCTGAACTCTTCTTTTTTGTGCACTAAGAGACTATTCTGAATGCCTGATGCCTTTGAGGGTATGGGAATTGCAAATGAGAGATGAGCAGAGAAACAAGAACCACTCCAGAGAGTGGGGGTTAGCCAAAGAGGACTGGAGGAATAGAAATAGAAATTGGACCAAAGCTTGGAAAAGCAGGAATGAAGAAATGCTAGTCTTGTCAAGACCAATGGTAAAGAACAACTTCCTGTGTAGTAAGCAGAAAGCTTCAAAGAGATCCTAGATCCAGATAGAAAGTCACATTTTTAAAACACAACCCAGGCAAATATACACAACATGGGCAAAATTTTCACCCTCCATGATGATCATGTCAGATGATATGATTTATGACTTCATGTGGGAAATTTTCATAAGGAAATAGTTCAACAGAAACACAAAGTGTCTCTTTATGCATTATCAAGACCAACAGATGTATCTGACCATATGGGAAACGTTAAGTTAAAAAATCGCAGGCCACTGAGTAAAGTACTGTATTGTGTAGCCATTAATTATTATAACCAGCAAGATTATCTAACAACACGAAAACATTTTTACAACAGAGGTTGGCAAACTATTTCTGCAAAGGACCAGTAAGGAAATAGTTTGGGCTTTGCAGGCTTCAAATCTCTATTTCTGTTATCCAGCTCTACCCCATTGCTTAAAAGTAGTCAAAATGATATAGATAAATGGACAGATATGATGGTGTTCTAATAAAACTTTATTCACATAAACAGCCAAATTTGATTGCTATAAATAACATAAAAATACAAATTTGTGTATTCATTGTGATGGCAACTATTTAAAGTATGAAAGCATCTAGTCAAATAAAGAATGGATAGCAGAGGTAAGAGAGCAGAATTAGAATGGGCTCCCTTCTCATTTCAAGGGAAAGTCAAGACTGTAGTTACTCTGGTTTTCACAGCTAACACAACTGACACAAGCACCCAAAGACCTAGACACGGATGGGCCTAAACTCCCAAAGGTGGTATGGTGTTGGGGCATACTCAATAAATAATTTGGTGAGTAAACATCAGCAGGTTGACCTTCACGGGGTTTTGTAATCCTTGGCCAAAAATGGAGGCCATTTTTGCCTGCATGTGGAGTAAATCTAATTTTTAGCTGTAGATCAGGCTTAAGACTTTGTTGCTTTTTGCTGAAGAGATTGCCCTGGGCCTGGATCTGTACCCTGGAGACTGAGTGATAGGGAACCATGGCACCTCTAGTACCCAGGGGCAATGAGCTGATTTGGATGGAGGCTGGGGGCCATGGATTTCAACAGAAATGCCCAAAGAGATGATGACGAGAGAAGGCTGAAGGGAATAGCACTTCTGTTCTGGTTTGGGACACTGGCTTTGGGGTTAGATGGACCTTTCTTTCAATGGACATTTTCACTTCTATGAGCCTCAGTTGCACTATGTAAATAGTGGAGATGATAATACCCACCCCTTAGGGTTTCTGTGAGGATTAAATGAGATTATATAGTCAGAACTCCCAGCAGTGTGGTTCAGAGGAAGGCCACAGTTGTGGTGGCTCTGAGTTAAACAGAGGCAGGTCAGAAGTCAGGTTGATGAAATGAGCCACACCAAGCAAAAAACGTCCATTCTCAAGGTTCAGGCAAGGTCAGACATTCTCTCTTTCTGGACACTGGACCATCAAGAATGGTATGCGGTCACTTCTCTGAGCCTGGAAGGACAGAGACTTTATAAGCAGAATGGTGGGAACACAGTGGCCAAAGGGATTATTACTCAGGCATGGGGTGGGGCTGTGGTAGGGGTCCAGGTCACACCAGATGGAAGCCTTTTCCCAGACAAATCCAAAGTGAGAAGCCTTAAGAAATGCAGCATCAGGCCCAACAAAACCCCATATGAGGAAGGCCAACTCCATGTCACGATCACATCACCGTGGGGACATCGCCAGAACTAAGAGCACTTTGGAAGGGGACACTCACCTTGAGGAGTTCTGGGTGCCCTGAATGCCTTCTTACTGTACACAGGTGGAGCTTGCCTGAGCTAAAGGCTTGGAGTGAGATAGGGAACAAGTTTTAGGGATGTGATTGGGTTATGCCAGAACCCTTTATGGAAGAATCCTTTAGTATACTCTTTTAAATGGCTAATATGGAAATTTCTGTGTTATGTGTATTTTAGCCACAATGAGAAATGAAAATAAAATCCAACTATATATTCACCACAGTAGCTTTAAAGAGCACAAGTACCAAAATAAACACACTTTAAGCCCTGCAAATAAAATGCATTAAAATAAATATATTTCTGGACTTAAAAAAAAAAGAAGAATCTTTTCCTGAATATGATAAAGTTGACTCTGATGTAAATGCTAATAACAAAAGATATGCATATTGTGCTTTACTACATGTTTTTACAATACTAGTCAATTGGCAAAGAAGAAATTAATTTCCCATGATGAACAGATGGTATGTGGAAAAGTGTGAAGGCAAGGAAATCCATAATTAGGGACCAGGCTCTCTTTAATGGAGGCGTGGCAGAGAGGCAAGACAGTGCAGAGGGGGCACTGTCAGTGACCAACTTTCCAACACTGTCTCTTGCTTTGTAAATTGATATATAACTTTCTAACTCATAGCTAAGCTCCACAGAGAAATAGACACATTTTCTCATTTATGGTTCTAAATCCTGTGGGAGCTACTATTATGGTCCTTATTTTACAAATGAAGAGGCCAAAGTTTAGAAAAACTTTCACAGCACTAAGTCAGATAGCTCATGAGTGAAAAGGCCAAGACTGGAATCAGACCCTCTGACTCTAAAGCCAGTATGATCTTGAACAGATTTTGTAACCTCTCTGAGCCCTGATTTTACGAGTATTAATTGTGGATTCTACCTAACTCCAACTTTCGCAGTTACCTTGATGATGTAGTAGGAGGTGACATTGGAGAGGTGACTATTGAAGCACTTGAAATGCCCAGAGGAGGGCCCTGAACTTAACCTAGTCAGCACAATAAAAACATGATAGAACCTGGTGCTTGGTTTTTAAAATTTTCTTCTTCTTTGGCCCCAGGTAAAAATGAATTCTTCTTTGCCTGAAATACTAGTCGGAAAGTAGCTGTCAAAGAAAATCTCACAGTATTACATCAGATGGTTTTTCTGAAAGTATCATAGGAATAAGAACAAAAGAACCCTAGCAATGATGGTTTTCAAAGCTGGCCTTTCCTTACCCACAGCTCCATCCTACCACACCTCCACCTTGAATGAGTTGGAACTGGTGCCACCCTCCTACTCCCTGACACCCGCCCTTGGGGATAGAGCTCAGTGTAGCCTAGCCTTCCCCCCCTGCAGGCTTCTCCTGACTGAAGAGAAAAGCCTGACTGTGGGGAGAGCTGGCCCTGGCAGTGGGGATTGGAAAAAGACAGTAACAATTGCCTCTCCAGTCCTGGACCAGTGCTCAGAATGCTGAGAAATCAGGGTGCAGGGCCCACAGGTCAGTCAGGGAGCTCTCCACATTGCACATATCTCCACCAAAGCAAAGATTTTATGAGAGGTGAGCTGTCACCCTGGAGGATAGGAACAGGTGTATTCCCCTCCTCCTGTCCCCTCAGATGCATTCCCAGTGGAGACTGACACTTTGTAAGAATGTTGAGGAATATTGACACTTGGAGTTAGAACTCTAAGAGATTACTCCTTTCCTTTCTTCAGCCAGCTTCTATGGAGCTCAGACCATGCACTAAGGCTGCATTGAGTTTCATGAAACAGTATGAGGAGAGCAGTTTGATGTCATATTTCTTGTTCTAAAATCTGACTACCTGGGTTCAAAGCTGACTCCCACGATAGCTGTGTAATCTTAACTTCTCTGCACTTCAGTGTTATTGATGGTAAAATAGGGAACATGAAAATTACTGTATCTAGAGTTATTATGAGGAAAACCATTAAAATATTGCCTAGCAGGTGTCAAAACTAGTAAGATGTCAACTATTATCTTTGCTACGTTGGAAGCTTTCTGGATATGTGTGGCAGGAAGAAAAAATGAAAGAGATTCGAGAGCACAATCAAACAGGGATCAGTCTGCATTGGTGGAAGCTGTGGCAAGACAGGGAGGGACAGAAGAGACCACTGTGGTCTGGCAGGTGAGGCAGTGAGCCATCTGTGTAGCCATGAGCCAAGGGCCAGGCAATAGCAATAAGAAGAAGAGGAGGATAAGCTTGGTCACACGCAGACACAGTGAACTGGATAGAGCAGGGCCAGGTGTGGACTTTGACCTTGGAAGGCTGGAACCACATATCTCAGTCATTTTTTATGAGCCATAAGCATTAGCTCAGGACCAGGCATTATCTGCCCTGCTCTGGGTCAGGCATTTCAAGCTGAACTCCAAGATATCTCTCATGCTCCTGAGTTCTGTGATTCCTAGTTACGTCTCCCAGAGGCATCAGAAGCAAAGTCCTTGAGATGATGAGGACCCTGAGAAGTAGCCAAGGGCATAGCCCTCTCAGGGAGAGTAAGCAGGAAACTCACACGGTTTGCCAGACCAAAGGCATAAAGGCCTTAAAAGCAAAGAAAAGAAAAGAAATAAAGCATGTGTACACATCTCATGATTTATTGGCTTGCTGTCACTTACCTTTAGGCACTTGAAGAATACTAAAGAATTTGGAGCATCCCAATTGTGTACATCACCAACAGGATGAAAAGAAAGTTAGAGAACAGTGTGTCCAGTGGAGTTTAAGCACTGTGCTCAGCCTTGCTGTCCTGTTATTATGCCAGGCAGGGGAAGCAGCACCACTGGACTTAGCTCCGCTCTTCACTACCCATTGTCTTGACCTGCAGTGACCATTTGAAAGAGAGTTGCCTGTATACTTTACAGACTTTCCATAGCATTACTTTCCCAAGACCCTTTGTCCACTCACGGTCAGTGAGGAAGAGTCTGATGAACAGATCCGCTCTTAGAAGCTGACAGCCTTAACCTTTAAGAACTGATTGGACTTAAGATCAACTCACAGCCTCGTGTGACTGGTCAAAGGTGAGATGTGCTGCAAATGTAAAAAGCACTTGATTTCAAAGACAAACCAAAAACAGCAAAAAAAGAATACAAGTACCTTTGTAAATTTTTTTTTTATATTGGTAATCAGGTGCTAACATTTTGGTAACATTTTGCATGTATTGAATTAAATAAAATATATGGTTAAAATTGATTTTACCTACTTTCAGCCTTTTTAGTGTGTCTATTAACAATTTTAAAATTACCTTTGTAATATGTCATGACCTAAAATTCTAATATTTCTATTGACCCAGGGCTGCTACGGAAGTGAATACATTTCCCTGGAGATATCACCAACCCAGGCCAGAGGAATATCTATAATCAGGACGTCTCCATGGGTAGGGTTTTGGACAGGGTGACCCTCCTACATGTCTTGAATTGCTGTTTTTGCTTATGGATAAAATTAATCCTGCCATATTAGCTTCCATTAGTGCCATGCAGAATTACCACCAACTTAATGATTTAACACAAATCCATTCTCTCGTAGTGCTGGTGATAAAAAAAAAATTTAATGCCAGATTCCCTAGACTAACACCAAGACTGGCTCATTCTAGAATTCTGGGGAAATCTGATTTGTACCTTTGCAAGTTTCTACTGGCCACTTGTATTCCAGATCATTATTTCACATCACTCTGGTCTCTAATTCTGCTTTGGTCATCACATGTTCTCTCTGATCTCTCTTTCTCTCAAAAGGACCTCTGGTCCCATCTGGGTAATCCAGGTTCTTCTTTGCATCTTGAAATCCTTAACCACATCTGTATGGCTGCTTTTGCCATATAAAGTAATATGTCTGTGTTCCAGGGATTAGGATATGAACATCTTGGGTTTTATTTTTTTGTGTAACCACGCCTGCCTATTTCATGCCGGCCTCAAATTTAAAGGTCATAAGATGAAACCTGAATAGTCACCAAATGCTAGCATAGGTTATAGTCCTGGAAAAGGAAATTAATAAATATTGTCATCTACCTCCTGACTTTGGGACAGTGAAATCCTATAATCCTAATCCTTGCGCAGGTGAAGCAAGAGAGGTTCAGACAGGCTGGGTTGCTGTATTAACTCACTCAGCACAGAGTCCATAGTGGAAAGAAACTCATTCCACCTGCTGCCACACCCTGTCTCCTTCCCTTCTTTACAAATACAAAAATACTTCACTACCTTGTACATTGACAGAGCCCACTCTCACAGACCATCTTCAGGTGATGTGCTCCAGCTGCTTTGGAAGCGGCCCAGATGTGGAGCTGCATCAGGGGACCCATCAGGACAGGCGCAGATAAAGCTGCAATCCAAGGGGCACTGATTAAAAGCAGATGGTGAGCTGGATGGCATGTGCACCTAGGTGCCAGGGACAGGGGTGCTGGTTTTATTAATCAGGGATAGGAGGGAGTGACTTGGACCGGAAGTAGCAGGAAACCGTGCAGATGCGTGTGGCACGGGACACAGGAGGTGCAGTCAGCAGCGGCTTTTCTTCTCTGACACGTCTTCCTTCAGACTAACGACTCCCTGCCCACTTCTGACTCGCTGCCGATTTCCCACAGTCTCCTACCTCATTCATCTCTGTCTTTCCTGCTCACTTTTACTCATGTCCACAGATGATCCACCGTTCATTGGGGAAGTGGAGTCACTGAAAAGAAAACATTTCATCCTAAGTACTAAGGATCCCTTGCTGTGGTGTATTCCTGCCATCTGTCCCCCGCAAACTTTCCAGGCATTTCTAAGTAGGTGTTTCTGAGGGCAGGCTGGTAAGAAGCCCTCACAGAGCTGCCATCTCAGATCAGGAAACTAACCAAGGCAGAGCTGTTGGAGATGGGTAATAAAGTCAGCACTGGGAGTGGTGAGGGAGTGTGGACCCAGGTTGCTTAACAAGGACTCAGTGAGGTTACAAGTGAGCTGATCTGGGTTCCAGTCCTAAATCCAGTATTCACTCAAAGTATGACCTTAGATAAATGATAGAAACTCTGTCCCTCAGTTTTCCTGTCTGTGAAATGGAGCTAATAGTGGATACTACTGCCTCACAGAACCACTGAGAAAAGCAGATGAGAAAATGAATGTCAGTGCACTTTTTACCCTATAAAACACTTCTCAAGGATCTGAGATATTATTAAGAGTTGGCAGAGGATTAGAAGTGCCAAATACATCCAGGCATAATAAGATGAGGCCTAGACAGCAGAAGACCTGACACACCTAGGGTTGACTTAAAGTTGTGGTCCAGAAATCAAGTGAGCTGTTAAGACCAGAATGATAGATGGTCAGAGAAAAAGAGGCAACATGGCAAAGGTCTACAAGAGAGAGAATGTACCACAGCCTCTAGTAGACTGGGACATGCAGCAACCAAGATGAGACTCCAGAGCTCCTAACGGATGGGTCCAACAGGTGGAGTCTCAACCATCTCATGCAAAGGACTTAGATGTCATTCAGAGGACAACCAGGCCACCACCGAGGGCTGAGGGAGAGTGACACGATCCAGTTCGAATCTGGGAGATCTTGCTGGCTGAAGGGTAGAGCGGATAGGAGCAGGGATCTAGTGGGGAGGAATAGAGCAGCAGAAAACTGAGGGGCTGTGAGGTCACGGAAAGCAGAACATTTCAAAGAAAAGTGAGGCAGGCAGGGTCAACCCCGGCCAAGAGTTCGGCTATGCTGAGGCATGCACAGTGCGCACCGTGCTTAGCAAATGCAGGGTCCTTGGAAGGGTGGAGATAATGATAGGGACTGGAGCAGTGAATTGGTGGGGTGGTAATGGTGAGGGGGCTTCAGCAGCTCCACCAAGAACATGCTGGTGAGCGGAGATAGCAGAGCTGTAGCCGGGGAAGGTGCACCAGGTCAAAAGGTTTCTGTTGTGATTTTGTTTTGTTTTTGTTTTATGTGATGAAAAATCAAGTTCAGTGGCTCCTGCAGTGAATCAATAGAGAGGCAGAGGTCGCAGGTAGAGAAGAGAGAATTCAACAAATGTTTCTCAAACGCCTTTTTATGTGCTCATACTGTTTTAGACACTGGGGACAAAGCAAAGAACAAAGATTTGTGGATTCTACTTTCTTGTGAATGGATAATCAATGGAGTAGTCTCCTCTCAGAGAGAAATGCAGCACTGGTCAGCAGAGAAGAAAAAGGAAAAAAAGCCCCCAAGCAGGATAATTTGTAGGTTTGGGGCCATCCTATCAACAAAATTTCTCCGCAGTGACTTTTATCTCCACTGAAGAGTAGGAAATGAGGTCACCTCCTGAAAGTTGGTTGGGAAGTCAAGAATAGGAAGTTGGAAAGAGACTTAGAGATTCAAAATAATCACAAGGAAGAATAAGCAAGCAAGGGAAACAGAGATGGCCAGGGCGGCCCCCAAGACAGACAGTATTTTAGGTTTATTCAGCATCAGAAATTGTGAGGTTACAAAGAAATATGCCCACCACATTTACCCTTAGAAACCCAAGACAAAATGGAATGGCCTCTATTGATGCAGGGTTGGAATTCTGCAGAACAGGCATGAGAAGGCCAGTAATGGCAAGGAAACCAGGGCTGTGTGATGGGTCCGTAAAATGAGACCTAGAGAGGAGGGAATTCAAAACTGGGTGACAGAGGACAACAGACAGGTGAAGAACAAAGGCTCTTGAAAAGGTGAAACCAAAAACTTGGAAGAACTACCCAGCAAGGGACCAGGAGGGACGGGAAGTATACTTCACTAGGACCACAGAAGGGGTGGGAGGCAGATGTCACAGGTGGAGCCTTTCCTTGTGACAGTCCAAGCCTGGCCTTGGGCATAGAGGCTCAGGTAACTTGAGGGAAGACTTTGAAGTTGACCACTTTTACAGCCCTTCAGGAAGATGGCTGGACTGGAGGTGGAGAGTCAGACTGAATCTGAGATGGTCAGGGCTGGGGTGCTTTATTGGAAGGAAGGAAGTGGTCACTGCTTGCTCCTCCCTCTCATCCGTAGGAAAAACCCAGCCCCTCACTCTTTCTCAGAAGATACAGTCACTTCCAGTCTCCCTCTCTAATCTAATCTCTTGCTTCCTAGCTTCTCTAGTTCCTCCACCTTTTTTCTAGGCTTATTCCAGTTTCTGATTTATGATGACTTTCATATTCTGCTTCCATATGTTCTGCCCTTCTACAGGCTCCCCCTCACACTCTTTCCATGTGTGGTTCCACCTCATCCTTCAGGTCACCATTGTAATGGTCACCTCTTCAGAGAGTACTTGGCTCCAACCCATGTAAATTCCTCACATTATTGTCACTCACAACACTCTGTTGTTTGTTTTGTTTTGTGTTGGGTGGGGTTGGGTTGGGTTGGGTTTTGTGGTACTGGGGCATGAACCCAAAGATGCTCTGTCACTGAGCCTCTCTACCACCCCCAGCCCTTTTTTCAACTTTTGTTTTGAGATAGGCTCTGAGTTACCCAGGCTGAACTCAAATTTTCCATTTTCCTGGCTCAGTCCTGCAAGTAGCTAGGATCATAGGGTTGTACTACCATGATCACCAGGCTCATACACTTGTGTGTGTGTGTGTGTGTGTGTGTGTGTGTGTGTGTGTGTGTGTCCTTATTTAGTGTGTGTCTCTCAAACTAGACAGAAAACTTCATGAGGCAGGAACCATGACATGTTTGCTTTTCTTATATCCTCAGTCCTAGCAGAATACCAGGCACAAAATGATGCCAGTAAATATTTGTTGAATGAGTTTTAAAATGTTCCTTGAAGGATTAAGACTTGCTTAAGGTGTGGGTAGACTAATGGTGTCAACAAGACTGGAAAAGTTGAGAAGGCACAGAGTTTAGGGAGGACCCTGGGATTCTGGGGTATGAAAGTAAGACATTTTCCATGGGAAGTAGGGACATCAGGAGACACATCCCTACTATTGAACATAAGAAAGCATAGTAGTGCCTAACAAGGAGCCTGGAGCTGTGGAGGAATTGTTTGCCGTGAACCAGGAGTACAGTGTACAGTGCTAAAGCTGGGAAAAGAGACCCACAGGAGGAGGCTGGGCTGGGGAATGGGAGCACAGAAAGCTCAGGAGGGAAGATCCTGGTCCCTCAGGAAGACCTGCTCACAGACTAATCAATCGCCATCCTAGGGATGCATACATGCAGCTGGGCAGCTGGGCAGCTGGGCAGGCAGCCACAGCATGGGCTATGCCAGGGCTCAAACCACATGGATTTTATGAACATAAAAGGTATTTGGTCCTTATGGAGCACCCCCGAAGATCCCAGAGTGGAGGAACACACTGCATCCAGTGCTTCCTACCATCTCTCCAACTCCTGAGAACACAGCAAAGAAACTTAGCTGAACAATTGCAGCTTCAAACCAAACAGTGCCTTTCTCATTCACTGAGTCCAAACAAGGTCTTGCAAACATCCTCAGAGGCTGGAGCCAGAAGGCCAAATTCAGACCATTCTCCAAAGGACAACCAAATCCTATCTATTGATCTTTCCATTCACTTTTTCCCCCTTAAATCTCACTTTCCCTTAACACTTTTATAAACAGCTGAAAATGTGATTTTAGAATCTCCTGATAGAACAGCAGCCCATCTATGTACTTCCTAACAGCATTTCTTTGAAATGCAAGCTCATGAGAACTTTTTCTGAAAGGAAAAGGTCATGTTTCATTAATGGTTTGAGATTAACTTTCAGAAGAGTTTTACTGAGCAGAAGTAGGTAGGGACACAGAGCAGAAGCATAAGATTCTAATTCTGATCACAATCACCACTTCCCAATCCTACCAACTGATTGCATGACTTTGGCCAAGTCAAGTGCTTTCTGGGCCTCTGTTTCCCTACCAGAACCCAAAGTGCTAAGACTAGAGAGCTCTACTATCTGTTCTGGTTATCCCATGCTGAGATTGTCCAGACTTGGGTAAAATGCCACTCAGGAAATATAGTAGAACCAGACCCAGACCAATCTGTCTTCCTCCCCTGAAGGACTCAAGGGAAACTTCAAATAAGATATCCAGCTCTTAGACCATCAGAATCTTCCCAGTGAGTCCCCTCTTGCATTCCCACTGAAGAGTGAAGCCAGAAGGTGCTTGCATCTGGCACCTACAGCCTCTGCAGAGACCTCTTTGTTATTGCTAGAGTCCAAGAACACAAGTTCAAGTTTGATGCTACCTGAAGTGGGAAGTGAAGGGACAGGAATTAAACTGGTTATCCAGATGTCCTTTAAATCCTACCACCCTCTGTGTTTCCACAGAGATATGTGAAAAGTCTCCCCCCGTGGCACTCAGGAAGCCTTGAACAGCCATCTAAGCAGAGCTACTAGTTGGCTTTTTTCTTATACCTTGGAGTCCCAGATGAGGAAAGCACTGCCCGTCCTACCCTCACCCACCCCACCCTCCTGCCTCCCATGTCCAAGAATTTCTGCCTGAAACTCCCGGGAGTATAACTCTCTGCCACTGGTGTTATCTAACAGAGGAATGTAGTTCAGTTCTACCAGCGGCACCCCTGAACCTCAGCTCCCGCCTCCTAAGGAACCCTCTATTCTTGGGTCAGTAGGCATCTGGTGAAAGATTGGAGTGATATCATGAGAAATTTCAAGATTTCAAAGCACAGATTCTTGTGCAGTTTGGCCTCTGTCTGGTTTTCTATGATCATCTCAGGTCATGCTTCCAACCACACTTAGCAGCTGAATCAATCTGGATTATTTCAATCATCATTAAATGCCCAGGACCACCTCCAGCATCCATGACTTTCCTTTCTTGGAGTGACTTTCCTTGAACTTTCCCTGACTGATTCCACTCAGCCTTAATATACAATATAATTCCACCAGGAAACCTTGCCAGACCAGCCCTCGTCTGGGATTCCATGGGCCTGGACCCCTCCATTTGTTGGTCTACGTCTGAGACTCAAGTGTGAGGTGCATGGAACAGCAATGTTGGCCGTGTTATAAAGACATTCAGGATCTAGGAAATTAGTAGGGTGCATTAAGGATCTGAAGAGCAAAGGACGGGCAAGAATGAATTCAGGCTTCCTCGTGCCCTTTGCTCAGCCACTGTTTAAAGCATAGAATTCAGAAAGCTAAGGCTGGAAGGAACTTAAAAGACATTTTGGTCCCAAGCTTTCAGTTTAAACGTGAGGAAGCAGAGGCTGTGAAAGGTGAACATCCTTGTACAAGAGAATACCAAGGCTGAGACTCCTCTAAATAATTAGGGGCTGTTTCTCCCACACCGTGCAACTTCCCAACAAAGGGGTACTGCCCCCCAATTTGAAACCTAGAAACTTTGAAAAATGAAGTTTTAGTAGGAACTGTCAGATATCACTAGGTGGAATGTAAACAGATTCATCAATCTGGAGAGGAATTTGGCAAGATATTACCCATATTAATGGCTACATACTGTGTGGCGTGGCAGTGCTAATTCTGAACACAGTCATGCATCGCAGACTGAGACACACATCACTGAGCAATTTCTCACTGCATGATCATCATGGAGTATGTTCATACAGATCTATGATGGAAAAGCCTGCTGCACAGCTAGCCCACATGCTACAGCCTCTGGCTGCAAACCTGTCCTGCAAGTACTGTACTAAATGCTGTGAGCTACTGTAGCACAATGATAAGTATTTGTTATGTTAGCATATCTAAGCCTGTAAAAATATCAAACATATTGTATAAAACACAAATCCTGGCACATCTATATGGGGCACTCACCATGGCTGGAGCTCACAGGCATGGAATTTGCTCTGATCAGTCAGGAAGTGACTGTGAGGTCAAGGACATGACTGACCACTGCCATAGAATTTGCAAACTGGACATTTGAGCTTCACCCAGTTAATTAAATGTTTTTTCTTTCTTCAATAGTAAATTAATTTAAGCTCACTGTAACTTTTTAAATTTATTTTAATTTTTTAAATGAGATTCTTTTAAAATAACATTTAGCTTGAAATAAAAACACACTGCATGTAAATATTCTTTATATCCTTATTCAACAAGATTTTTCCATTTTTAATTGTTTTCTTTTTTTTTGTATTTTGCTCATTAAGCCTTTTCATTAAACACACACACACACACATACATGTGTTCACAATGCACACACATGCACCTGAGCCTACCCAAGGTCAAGATCATCAATATTATTGTTATCTACCTTCAGGTCTCATCCCACTGGAAGATCTCAGGGGCAGTAAGGTGGCAGAGCCTGTCCCCTCTCATGAAGATGACACCTCCTGGAATCCTCCTGAAGAACCTGCCTGACGCAATTTACAGTTCCTTCTATTTATCAAGTGGAAGGAGTCAGGGTACTATGACATTACAATAGCTAAAGTGTCACTAGGCAATAGGAATTTTTCAGTTCCATTATAATTTAATGAAACTAATGCCACATATGTGCTCATAGTAGACTAAACATCATTACACAGTGCGTGACTGTACATAGCATTATATCCTGCAGAAGGTGTTTTAATATGAACCCAAGGACTTTTTATTGTAGCATTGTTGATAATAGCAGAAGGTTGAAAAGTTTAATTGACCATCAGTAAAGAAATGGAAAAATAAGCTGCAATATAATCAGCACATAAAAGAAATAGGTCTTTATATATTACCACAGGTGTAACTCAGAAGCATAATATTGATTATACATGTGGTAGGCTCTAGTGGTGTGTTCTTAAAATCTTTGGGATTGGTAATAAGAATAATCCTCTTGACATGAGGCACCTTAGGTTCTCCAATCCACTCCTCATTAGAATGACTTCTGTAGAACCAGCAGAGTGTTCTGGGCCACAAATTTAAGCATATGGCAAGTTGAATCTAAGGTCAAAGACATTCCAGGACTAGGTGATATTTAATGATGGATCCACATTTTTCTATACTTAGTGAAAACAACTACCAAATATCCTTCCAAACTTTCCATCTTTCTTCTCATTGAAAAGCAGTGTCTCTATGCATCTGGAAAATTTAATAACTATTGCAATGATGGTAGACATAGGAAATGAACCCAAACCACAGAACAATTTTAGTATTTATGAACAGCAGCCAGAAGTGGTCAAACAGCAAGCACTTACACAAGGAATGCAAGGGGAGACCTCCAGAGTAGACAGTAAGGGCTGGAGTAGCAGCAGCCTCATCGCCTCTTTATTTCTGGTGGGATCACCTTCCCTCCTAATCAGACCACAGGGATTGGATCAGTCACATCATTATACCGGGAAATGAGGATCTGGAACAAGACCTGCTAGTAGCTGTAATTTTGGTGCTTATAAAATTTTGATGCATATAAAAGCTATTCTTAAATCGAGAGTGCTCGAGACATCATTTACTTGACCTCCATCATTATAGGAAAACAAGTAGGATCTCTTAAGACTAGCCAATAAACTAACCCAAAAGAGCAAAACACCCACAACATGTTGAGTGTAAAAGCAAGCTATAAAATGATCTCTGGAATATAATGGAAATTATGTACATTTTTAAAGCAGAGATATCCAGCAAAAGTGCAAAAAAAATAGAGAAATGAACACTCATTAACTTCAAAATACTGTTTCAAAGAGAAAAAATACAAGAGATGCCTCTATTGTGTCTGAGATGTTTTATTTCTCTTCTTTAAAAAGATCTGAAACATATATAGCAAAATTTCAAATTTATTCAATACAGATGGCAGATAAGTGGGTGTGTGATTTCTCTTTTCTATACCTTAATATTCAAGTCAGTCGTGATGTTCTAAGGTCAACTGAGAGTTATCAGGGCAAGCAGGAAGGGAGCAGTGTCTCCAGCTGGGTGTAAGTGGGGATGGCAACTGGCAAGAGCAGAACCCAGAAGAGGATGTGTTGGGTTTCCTGGAAAGGGAGACATCCAAGTCGTGGTGGAAGTGGGAGGCCAAGGTAGGGATGTAACAAGAAATGATTCTGAAAAGGATGAGAGACGGAAAACCTTGTGGCAAGGAGAATGACTCTACCCCTGAGAATTTGGGAATGGAGTGGAATTAAATCAAACAATTATAGGGAATGACTCCCAACCTTTCAGGGTTCCCAGCTCCTGATTCTTGACCATTCTGGAGTCATTTTCTATATGTGTACATCGTGGGCATCTTAGATTTACCACTCCAGACCTACCCTCCAGTCTTCCCCCACCTGCCCTTTGCCCTAGGAGTTAGGTGTGTCCCAAATTGTGATCCATGGGTCATATACACCAGGCTTGCCTGGGTGGCATTAAATGAAGAGAAATTGTCTTAGACTTCCTATAAAACACAATATAATAAGTACAAGACATCTTTCAAAATATATTTTTATAATAGCATGGGCCATAGATTGGACATACCTTCTAGACCAAATCAATGTGCTCGCTTGCTCTTGAGCTGCTGGTCAAGACAGCCAATGGGAAAATTCCAGAAGCTCTGAGGAAAGAAGGTCAATACCATGCTTTCTCCCTGTGTGGTTGCCTTGGGCCAGCTGTGTCCCTTGACAGAAGATGGCTACATCTCTCCTGGTGGCCTACTGTACATAAGCCTCTTTTACTTTGCTGGCTTCCTGGATCTGTCCCCTCCCTTGCCTCCCTTGCCATGCTGTTGCTGTCCCCACCCTTTGGTTATAATTAGTCCCTTTGTTATGAAATTGTCTTAATCTGCATGTGCAATCTCCTTCTTGTTGGGACTTTCACACAATGCGAGCCTCCTGCATTACCTCTGAATAACTCAAGGGCACTGGTAAGGTCTGATTAATCTGTGTATATACTGGATACCTGGCTAGGCCCTGGTCCATTTTGGGTAAACAGAATACGATTATGAATGGATGCTAAATAATTGTCTCAGTAAGTGGATAATGGAGTGCCTACCTGAATATGATTCACATATTCAGATCTTCAGAGCAGGTCTTCTGATTCCACAAGAAAGAAAATCTTCAGAAAGGAAAAAAATGTAAGGAGAAAAGACTCAGGTCTTTCTGGGATCCTGAGGCTGTGCAGGAACAGGGCTGATTTGCTCATTCATTTCTCTTATACTGTGTCTAAAACACCATGACAAGCTCATCATACAAGAACCAGAGATCCCCAAGGTTAAATAGCTCATGCAGTACAGCATTCTGGTATTTGTTTCACTTCTCCATGCCATGGGTGGGTCTGAGCTACTTCCTAATTCAGCCTGCAACCTCTCCATGAAGTGTACAGAGGCTCCAGATGGCATTCACCTCAGCCTGCTGTACCCCCTGGTCTGCCCTCTAGGCTTGTATTTTTAAGCTCAGCAGGTATCTTCTCTGGTCTGTCATTGTGGTAGGTACCTGGAGTCCCATCTCCATGGATTTTGCATCCTTCATCTCAGGCATAAATGTCACTACCGTTATTACAGTGGTGAGCTGATGGGATATTTATCCACCTAGTGCTTTTCAAACGAATTAGATGGATTTAGTGCTTGAATGAAGACTCCTGAAACCAGAGCTCCATCCTGGAAAAAGAATCAAACAGATGGATATTATGCCACAGTCTCTCATCCCAGTCCATGCCCTGGGGCCCCCCTGCAGGTATCACAGTCTTCTTGCTCAAGAAATTAGCCTCTTTTTTCCTATGGGGTGATGAAAGCCAGCAGGAGCTGGAGTAGACAGACAGCAAGATATTACTTACTGATTATTGCATCTTGGGGACCAGACTGTGTTTCAGGCTGATTTATTTCATCTTTATGGCAACTGTGCAAGAAAGTTCCTAGCAGTCCCATTTTACAGTTGAGAATGCTGAGCTCAGAAAGATGTTATAACTAGATCAATGTCACACAGCTTAAAAGCAAGAAATAGACATCAATATTAGGACTCAGGATTCCAGGACTCCAAAACCCCAGCCCAAACCCCAGTGCCTCACCAAATCCACCTCTTGTCAGTCACCAAAATGGCTTCAATGTCAGTTTCATCCTAGCCTCTGTATACCTACTTCACATTCTAGTAACTTTTTATTTTCCAAGCAATCACCTCCAGCCCAATGCAAATGCAAGTAATTGTTTCACTGCAAAAGGCACAGGCTCTCCTAAGCATGGAAGGATCCAACTCAGAGAAATGAATCTTACAAGATCAAAGGAAGATGAGTTGGAGAGCTCAGACAGACCTGGTGTCTATTCCTAGTTCTTCAGTTTAATGCCTATAGAAACTTGCAAAATTCACCTCTGGGTATGGTCATCTTTCTCTGTAAAGTGGTGTTGTAGTACCTAATTTCTAAGGTTGTTTTTTACACACAAGGATTACTTGCTTAAAGTGCCCGCTACATGATGGGTGATCATCAAGTAATAGTTGCAAAAAGTGACTGCCTTAAACTCCTGGGCTCAAATCCCAGCTAAGACTGAGCAAATTAAGTAATCTCTGGAAGTCTCAGTTTCCTCCTCAATAAAATGGGGGAAGTACTATGATTTCATGGTCTTCCTGGGAGGATATTATTAAATCAGGTAATACATGTAAATTGTTTAAGCATAATGCTTAGCATACAGAAAGTATTCAGTAGGCATTTGTGATTAATATAATTATTACCAAAATCTTCCTTAAGTTATCCAAGAGATGTGATGCACTAGCGTTTTCCTAGTGACCATCTATTTCTTGTGGTTGATTCAGGTGTTGGTATTCTCTAAAAGTTTGACCACTCCTATGGAGAAAAGCTTTCCATAAAGCTTCCTGGTTTCCATTAGGCAAAAATCAGCTCTCCCTCCTCTGCCCTTTCATTGCTAAGGCAATTCTCTAGCAACACATGGTGTTGTAGTACAGCTATTTGCAAAGTGTGTTTCTCTCATAAGACCTGCGAACAGTCTAAGTACAGATGATCAAATCTAATTTATCTCTTCATTTCTAACATCTTTTCTAGCACTTTTCTTAGTTAAAAGATGATTTTTTTAAAAAGAACAGAAGAAAAGAGAAATTTTTGCAAAGAAAAGAAAGTATGTATATTTTCCTTGAAATATGCAAGAACATTGACTCTGGAAGGCAGTCTAGTGAGGTTAGAACTTTTCTTCAGGGTCAAAGGAGAGGAACCACCAAGAGCCACTGGAAAATGAGAACCCACATGCAAAGGCTATTTTGTTGAGTTTTTAAAACACATGTGGAGAGGAGCTAAAGATGGCAAATCAGTGAGCAACAAAATACAAAGACTCCCATGAGAAACAACTCCTATGCCAGAATAAAATAACCTGGAGAGATCCAGACAGAGGGAGATGGATCCTCTTGAAACAGGAAGAAATTAAAACGTAAAAAAAGCTCATCAAACATGTCGGGACTACAACTGGAGCAGCTAAAAGTTACAGGACACAGCATTTTCGCTGGGACCCATCAAGTTTGTGCCAGCCTGAATTTGTGCCAGCTTGAATCCACACCAGCCAGCCAGCAGGGCCACCTAAACTCATTTCTGCCGCCACTCACAGGAGCCACAGTAGCACTGAAGTTGGGGGTTGGTGACTCATTTCATCTTTATGGTGAGCCCAATTAAAAGCAGAGCCAGCGAAGGGAACTTCATTAATCCACAGTCAGTGCTAGGAATAAGACCCCTCCCATGAGAAGGGCGTGACCAAATGGGCAACATGTTGGAATTGGGCAGGAGGAGCCTGAACTGGGAGCAACAGTGACTTCAGTTGGTTGGTCCCTTCCCAGAGCAGATTTGTGCGATTTGCTTGGACTGAGTCAAGCCCCTGGCCAGGACTCAGTGAGCTGTCCCAAATCGATTCCCTGTGCCTAGCACACACTAACCTGGTGAAGGCCCCTGAAGTTTGACTGGCCCAGTGGGGAGGGGCAGGTATACGCAGCCCCTGCTTACATCTTAGTAACAAGAGCAGGCAGGAGGGGGCAGAGTTCCCTCACCAGCATGCTTCGGAGGAACTGTGGTCAACAGGGAAGGGATCTGGGACCTATACTGTACACCTGTATGGAGGAAGCCGGGACCATGACAGGAGAGAGATGCAAGAGGAGGCCCCCAGGCCAGAACCCTGAGAGCACTAATCCAGGAGAAGGAAAAACAAGGGAGATTGAGGGCAGCAAACACGCAACATCAGACATGGCTTCAATGGACATTAAGAGATATCTTCGGGACCTTGTAGATGAGCTCAAAACTGAAATATTAAATCAGGTAAAGCAAGATATGAGTAGAGTAATAAAAGAAATGCTAAGCATCTCTCAGGAATATACAGATGGAAGAAGGGAGGAACACAAAAAAAGGAGAGAAACATTCGATAAAGAATATAAAGAAAATATAGAATACATGAAGCAGATTCAAAGAGACTACCAGGAAATTAAAAACTCCATTGAAAGCTGGCAAAATGCCTTAAAAGAAACTAAGGATAGACTATCAAAACTTGAAGACAAGTTTGCAATGTGTGATCATGAAAGGAAAGATCTCTTAAAAATAACAAGGAAACAGGCAGTAA
>PVLA01003364.1:0-217035 GCA_004027455.1 Hydrochoerus hydrochaeris
AGGCATCTTCTTTTCTCATCTTATTTAAGATGAAGAAAGTCAAATGATGTTGGGGCTGGTCAGAGGGATGAAGCAAATCAATGATTCCTAATAATTTCCAGGTACATACTCATTGATGAGGTGAAAAATTCCATACTTCACACCCTGTTATGCCTCCTACTAGTACAGAAAACAACTTTAAAAAAAAAAGTCCACCGAAATTATTGTCTTTAAATAATAAAGTGGATCATGTAGTTGAAATTTCCTATTTTTCATTTCCAGACTTTATTACATATTTTTGCAACTAAATGTGGTCTTTCACAATTTCGAAGTTAAAATCCTAAATAATGACAGCCCTTCATTTGGAGAGATTACATGCAAAATGATAATGTTGTTTTTAGATTAAGTTGTAACTTTTGAGTGACTGTCCCATGGAATGGACGGATGCGCACCCTAGGGAGTCTTCATGCCTTGAGGACTATGGTAATTAGGTAGGAAGAATATTTTGCAAATATTCAACTTGTATTGTCCAACTCCCATCTCGAATTAATTGGCTCTCACTACAGTTGTATTGTGCAGTAAATAGCTCACACGGACTCAGCCATGAATGTTTGCTTCTTGCCTGTTTATAGTTTCAACAGGGAGGGCACTTTCCATTTGGGGTCTTGCTGCTGCCTGTCTCTTATTCTTTGTGACTGGGTGGACTGGCTGTTTCTGTTTCTTCTCCTGCTCCTCCCTCTTTGCCTCTCTTCCTCCTCTTTTTCTGAGGATAAACATATGAGAAGTCATGTCTTGTATAGTGGCACAAGTTCCTGCCTGGGTCACGCTATTGGCAAAAGCAAGCCACAGGCTCAGGCCCAGGGTTGAGAGAGCTGAGGAACATCCAGCCTTCCGTGGGTGGATCTGCGATGTTACGCAGCAAACAGCAGGGGCACAGGAAGGGTGAGGAATGTGGCTCATTAATTCAGTCTAGCACTGCCTTAATGCCATGTTGTAGTATCACCTTTTGCCTTGGATTCAAAACTATGAGGCCACCACCAAAGGGCAGCAGAAGGTGAAATGTGGCCCTTTAAGTAAGAAAGTAATCTGGACAACCATAGTTTTGGGGACAGATGAGTTGTTTAACCCAGTGAGAGCCTTGACAAAGCCTTGGCGTGAAAAATCAGTCCTGCTTCCCTGGAATTTGGGGAAGGTTGTTTCTCTGCCTTTGAGAGCTTGACCATGAAACTTCCTGTTGCATAAAGAAGGGGTATCACATGTGCAAAGTCCAACAGAAGCCCACTGTTTTCCAGTCCTGGCACAGGGAGAACGAGGGAGACAAGTTGCAGGATAGCCCAGATGGAAGTGTCCAGTGCTCCTCTCTGGAGTTCACACAGGTGTTGGGAAGGGGGTAGGCAGGGAGACTCTTCTCCCAATTCTCACTGAGGATGCCAAGGGGATCTGGGCCTGGCCACCCTGCCCCAGCTATAGGGGCAGGTGCAGCGTGCTTGGGCAGGCTGTGCCCAAGTCATTGGTGCGCCTGGAGGCACTCCTTCCTGAGCAGCGTGGAGGGGATGCAGGGGCTCCAAAAGGGGGTGGGTCTCTGGAGGAAGCTGAGATCAGGGTTAGCTTGTCCCCCTGAGGGTGCTGGGGGCAGGAGGAGGGCCATCAGCAACCACAGGAGATTTCCCAGCCATGCTGGAGCTCCACTGTCCCGGGAGGTTGTGCAAGGCGCACTCCTCACATGTCCCTGAGGCCATCTTAGTGAGCGCCCGAGGAAGAGGCTTAAAAGAAGGGATTCCAGAAGGCTGCGGAGCACCAACATCGAGTATTTAAATTGTCTATTACATCACATTGGATTGGACTTCTTTTAAACACAAAATCCATATGGTAGGGGCTCAAGAAAAAATACACTGTAGACACTATAAAGAGGTCATATTTACTCTGCCTGAATTGCAGTGTAAGTGAAACTTACATCCTCATTACAATAAACTTCATGCTTTTATTCAGGGAAAGGGAATTAATATGAGTTTAGCATTTACTGTTTACATTAGGTTTGTTTTGCTCATTTAATCCATATAATAACCCTTGCAGATAGATGTTATTATGCCTACTTTAAGAAATGGGGCCTCAGCTCAAACTAATTACCTTGGTCCTACACAGACAAGAGGCCCAGTGAGATTCCAGCTACATGAACACCATGTCCCTTGTTATGCACAGACATGGAACACTTTGCTCATTTAAATTTTTGTGCACTACTTCTCACTTATGTTTTACAACAAAGTCTTCATTGTGGGAAGTGGTGGGAAGAGGCATTCTGAGGGGCGTAGAAGACCCTTGCCCTGAGAGATCAGTCAAAATCAACCGCTGATGTGTGCAAAAGCCACTTCAAAGACAGCATGTGTCTTTAATGATGAATGTTGCTAATATGCATAGGAGAAATGTGTGCATGCGAGGACATGTACTGCTTTAGACAGACGGGAGCAGGCTGCAGTCTCAGGGACAGCATAGCTGAGACCCACCCCACTGCACCTTGCAGCCTACAGCTTTCTCCGCTCTGACACAGGTTCAGTGAAGAAATATGGTTCTATCCAGACTCCTCATGCAGGTCTGGTCGTAGGGTAAGAAAGGATTGATTGTATCAATTTGTGCCTCTTCGCTCAGCCACATTCCCATTATAAAAGACTCCTTTAGCAGTGAAGCTGGTTCTCCAGTACCTTGTTTACTCTGTGCTTGGCGTTGTGCAAGGCATGATGGTGAGACACAGACACAGAGGCAGTGCTGGTGGCATCTAAGCCAAAAGAGGAGGCAGGCAGGTGAAGAGAGCTTTAGTGAAGAAGCACCTTTGAGGTCAAGATGGGAAGCGGAAACCCCAGACAAAGGTAGGAGACAAAGATTAAGGGGAGTGAGTTCCAGAGAGAGGGAAGAGCGTGCCTGAGTGCGCCCGAGAGCCCCAAGGTGCGAGAAGGCGAGGTCCTCTTAGGCACCTCAAAGACGTTCTTGAGATTGCTGAAGGGAGTATGCACTCTCAGGCAGAGATGAAGAGTAATGCACTCGGGGAAGAGGGGTGTCGATTCATGCTCCCAGCTGTGTGGAAATATCCAGTTGTTTTAAGTGGAGCTTTATTTTAGAGAAAAGAGATAGACTGTGATTTAGGAAAAAGGAATTAGAAAAACCTCCACCCCCCAGAAATGTCAATTAGAAGACTGTGTGATAATCCAGGCTAAAAATAGGGTAACCCGACCTCAGCCAGCAGCATAGAAGGAGAGAAAAATGGCATACAGGGAACTACTAGCAACAGGGTTTGGTGTATTTACCAATTTTTATTCTGGGAGAATCAGTATTTACAGAAGTTTCCCTGAAGCCTAGCTAGCCCACTGCTCTCCTGCCTGAGGTTGTGGATCACCATAGCTGAGAATTGTAGGAAGGCGCCATCCTTCAGGCGCACGGCCCACATGACTATTCTTGGCAGTGCTTTCGCATTGTCTATGGCGCTGGGGCTTTGCGTCTTTCTGTGGGTGCCCTTCGGGCTATGGCTTAGAGAATGGTGAGAGCTCTTGTTTAGGGTCATGGCTGGGGAGATTTGCTCTCAGGGCTCACACCGGAAATAACTTGTGCTTTCCTGACTTTGAGCCTCTGACTGTGAGAAATAGTGTTAGAAACCACAAATTCGTCTTTGCTGGTGTCTAGGAATCCTTAAGCCAAATTTTTGCTGCTTCTAGCAAAGTGTATTGACTCTTCCTACATTGACTGATTTAATCCTGACTTTACTTTCTGCTTTCTATTTTTAATTTTACTTTTTTCTAAGTCCCAGAAAGAGACTGCTTATTTTTATTGTTTTAAATTTTTCAATGGGGTACCTTTACAAGCCAGTATCTTTCAGTACCTTTTGTAAAGAGATTGAATAGAAATAATTATCATAATATAAAAAGAACCTCTTGGATCTTTGGGTCAGAGAACAGTAAAGAAGTTAATATTGGATATATGTCTACTTTTAAGTATTTAACTATAAATTGAAAACTTTGATGAAATTTTAAAAAATCCAAGGGGGGGGGTGTCTCTTCATTTATTAAGTAAAAATGTGTATTTCTCTGTCCTTGCTCCTCTGGATTATGACTTGCATTGGGGGCCTGGCCTAGATCCCCAATCTCCCAAATGAATGTATGGTAAAGGCTTAAAATAAATGAGACAAGTGGTATGATTTTAGGGCTCCAGGAGGATCAAAACCCTCTGCAGAGTTCAAGACTCTGGGGGCTAAGACAAGGAATGTCTCTGGGTGGCCCATATTTATTTAGTCTTCAAACAAAGAAGGGGTTAAAGTGCAGCATCCCAGAAACTGGACAGACCTTGGGAGTGATTCAAGGACTTTGCCAGGTAACAAATTATGTTTAATTTAAGAGAACCATGTTAGGAGAAGACCTCCACGTTGCATTTCACTACAGGAGTAAAATGGCTGCAGCTACAGTCTTTATTTGGTTAATTGGAGTTGGAGCCAGGTGTCCTCAGCTGTGGCCTTAACTTTCCCTTTGAGGCAACTCTTTGTTCTTGGGTCAGCCACGCCCCAGCCCTGCAACCCTGCACGTGTGTTCAATTTCCAGTTTCAATGGCTCCCAACAGACTTAAACATCACCAACTTTTTCCTTTGGACGGCGCTGGACAGTAGTTGTTTTATGGCTTTGTAAGAAGCCAGTATTTCACTTCTATACCTTTTCTTGTGCAGAATCTTTTTGAATATTTGGTTGCAAACAGACATTTGAAAAATCTGAATGTGGTTATATTGGGTTAATCTTTTTCTAAGTCATAGGAATAAATTCTTCCCTTTCCACAGTTTCTACAACAGCCAGGCTCTGCATTATATACAAGAAGTAAAGATTTAAAAGATTTATGTCCCTAAGAAACTAGAAATATACTGGGGGGGGGGAAGTCAATTAGTTCTTTGCTATAATTTATCATAAATGTCCCATAGCGGGTACACACAGCAGTTGGCCTAGCTTTCCTTGTCCCCACTCTTAACTGTCCTCAAGGGAAGAGCCCTGCTGAGTCTCAGTCACAGCCTCTTTTTTCTGTGTCTGACTGTGCCAACCTTATGCAGCTCCAGCCTGTGTGGGTGTTCAACTCCTTACTCCCCATTTTGAAGTCAGGTTTGGAATTACGTGCCATGCAAAAGGTTGCAGTCTCTATTCAGATCAAACCTTGGTGTTGACAGTAACCTTTTAATGCTAGATTTTGCTTAATGAGTTAAACCTCTATTAACCCATAACTGGGAGATTATTTTCCTGACCTAGAATCAAGGAGCTCTACATAATGTCACATTCTGCAAAAGAGAACATTCTCGTCAAGTCTCTGGTTAGCCTGCTGAACACAGGGGTAATGAATTACGTTGCTTAGATGCAGCATAACGCAGAACTAGTCACGATTATTTGCTGCAAGCCCATCAGCTGTCGTCTCCCACCACCTCTTCTCTTCCTTATCAGTCTGGCTTGCTTTGTGACTTGCTTTGGCCAATAGAACATGGCAGAAATAGTACAGAGTCTAAAGCTCAAAAGGTTTTACATATGTGACTCTGTCTTAGCACTTTGCTGCTAGCATGAGCAAGCCCGGTCTAGCTACAGGACTGTGAGATACTGTAGCCTAGAACACATGTGAACTGTCTCCAGTTTTTTCAGTTCCAAGTTGATCTGCTGGATGACCCTAAATGCATAAGCAAGTCCAAGCAAGCCCAACCAATCTCAGCCACCCCTGGTCAGATCAGTAGAACTGTCTAGCTGACCAGTAGGTTATGAAAACTAATAAATGGTTTTTATTTTAAGCTGCCAATGTTTGAAATTGTTTGATATGCAGTAAAAGCTAAACAGCAGGAGTGCATCTTTGATACTATAGCACTGGTAAGCAAGTCTTAGCAGCTTCAGAACAGAATTGAATGAAGGAAGGAAAGGAGAGAAAAGGAAGAAAATTAACATGATACATCACTTCCTGGATGCCCAGCTGATGACTGTTTTGCCTAAACAAACAACAACAAAAAAATAGATGGATAAGTCTCCTGAATACTGCAATAGAAGATTACACATAAAGAAGGTGATTTAAACCTCCTAATTAGGCCCAGGTTATTTATGGCAGTGAGTGCTGAAAATACCAGCCCCATGGTAAGAAAACGTATCATTCTGGTCATTTGCAACACAAAGCATAGATTTGTTTATTCCTATCATTGACTCCAAAAGATAAAGGGTCATGGTTCAACTTGATGGCAAATTGTTTAAGTGAGAACATAGTGATCACGACACAGACACACAGATTCTGGGAAATAAGATAATTTTTGTCTTTGACTCAGTGTAACCCAGCCTTTAAACAGGCATCCCTTCTGTCTACTGAGCCTAGGCTTCAGTCAGAGGAAGAGAGACGGAGGTCAAAGAAGAGAAGCACAGAGTCTGGTCAGGGAGAGTGGGGGGGAGAGACGAGGGCCCGGGTGTGTCTGATTTGATGGTGTGTAGAAGTGGCGGAGCCCGGAGAGGGCACTAAGCAGTGTTGTGGGAAGGACCGTCCCCTGGGAGCGAGGCACCCTGGAGAGACTCTGGGCTTTGGGCCCTGAAGGCTCAGTCTCCTCATGTATGACTGGGGCAGTTATCACCAGTCACCACATTCTGAGTGACTGTGCCTTGCCTTGCCTTTAAAAGTGGCCAAGGCTGCCGATGAAAGCTATTGTTTATTACAATTTCTCTCGTCTGCCGTATGTTCTGATTTTGTGGTCTGTGCCAGGCACTCTGAGAAGCACGGGTTGTTCATCAGTGATCAAAATGTAGTCTCTGCCTTTGAGGGGCTTCAGCCTGCAGTGAAAGAAAGAAGCATCTTTCCAACTAAGGACTCATTGAGCACAGGCGTTGTTATGACTTATAACAGGCCCAGACAACTGTGCACCTTATTAGTTTAAAAATCTAAAGATTTGAGGACTACTCTGAGACTTTATAAAACTTTTTATGTGCTCGTTGTCATGGAGCCCTGTTTTATTATTAATGAGAACATGGAGAGACTGAAGAACAGGAGACCTTTAGTCAGACTTCATCCCATCCCCTGGAAGGAAGATAATTGCAATTACCAAAAAGATTAATGTGCAGGCAGGCAGCATATTGCAGCCCAGGGCACATAAAATTAGCCAAACTGGAGAGCAAAGAGCTGGGGAAATAGTTTAGGGTTTGTTTTGTGTGTGTATATTCAGTCCAATGTTAATAAAGGCATGTATTAGAACACTTGGAAAATAAAGATTACTTATCAGCCCTCTAATTTCATGGTCATGTTTTGAATTTTAATTATGTTAATTATTTTATGAAATATAAAACTAGTAAATATCCATTTACAATCTGGAATTCTGTCATTTTTTTTTAAAACAACTTAACATCATACCATAGGATTTTTCTCATTTCCATAGTCTTCATAACTAAATTTGAATTCCTTCACAATATTCTCTTCTGTGGGTACACTGTCATTTATTATGCCACTGTTTCTTTTCCTTGAAGGTTTGAATTGATTCCATTATTTCACTAATTATTATTAATAATGCTGTGATGAGTGCTTCAGTGATCATAGGAAATAGAGCTAGTAGAGACTGGACATTACTTCAAGCTGTTTTTGCTCTTGGTATTCACAAGAGATTTGTTTCCTCACAGCTCAACTTGAGGGTCCAGATAGACTGCAAAGTGACTGACACTTTCTGAGACAATGTTGGCACAGCTTTGGGGACATATCAAGTTCTCCTGTGATCCTGCAAACAGTAGGGGGAAACCAAACCCATAATTTCACATGAAAATATTCAACTGGATGTTTTCATAGCTCATAAACTTACACAGACACTGGAAACTGGCTACAACCATTGCCACAGCTGCTGCTCCCATCTCTATCATGACTCATGGGTTCTCCACTTAGCTTCCAATTCAGAATCTGTGGTGGGCGAGTGTGATTGGTGAAGCTAGGACACGTGCCACTGACCGAGTGGGAGACTGGGAAAATCGGTGTCTTCACCTGGGCTCTCTGGAACATAGAGCCTGAGGTGGAGGCAGTGGCTTATGCACGCAGTGTATCTGTAGGAGGGTGTGCTACCTAGCTGACCACTACTTACCATTTGGGCTGTTCAGTTTGACCCAGTGCTTGATCTTGTGGGCAAGATGCTTCAGAAGTGCCAGCTTCTCAGAGGATTCCATTCAGGCCAAAACAGTTTTGCCCTGTGTAATCTCTATCTCACCAGGCGTACAAGCTCGAGTGCAGCAGGAGCACTTTCATGTCTTGGCACTGACAATGAAGCCCTGGGCGAGAGACTACAGGCATGTGGCAGTGGGGTGAGGAGAGCTGCTGATTCTTTGAAGTCAATGGGAATCCATGTGGGATTGGTCACTCCGGTTTGAAGGGAGAGACAGTGCACTGGAGCATGCAAAGTGTCCAACACAGTGGTTTTGGTTTGCACCTGAGAGGTGTGCTCTGTCTGGTAGATTGTGAGTCTCCTTAGCACTAGCTGAGTAGTAAGAAAAAAACAATAGAAAGACAAATGTCCAGTTCATGCCATTGGTGTCATTCAGGGTACTTGAAGAACAAGTGCATTGACAGTATCAGCAACACTGAAAATAATGATGAAATAGAACAAAACCTTGCAACTGTGTATTCTGCAAGTTAATAGTTCTTGAAACAAAAGGCAAAGTCAGCACAAAAATTGCTTTTGGCAACAGTTATCATTCAAGATATGGATGAATTAAATATCTATTTTGGATGGTCTGTCTGACTGATGTATCTTAATGAGTTTTACATCTTCTATTCTTTCTAATTTCTGTCCTACTCATGTTTCTTTCCAACAACTTATTTTATCTTCTGTATGGCTCACTGACAAGTTGGTTTAGGAACTAGTGATACTTAAACATGTATAGTACAAGGTGCTCAAAGACAGTCAATGTTTAAGTAAAAAATATTTATTACAGAAGACACAGCACTAGTTCTCCTCAGAATGCTCCCTCTCACTTGGAGCACACATTTCTCATCATTTTTGCCACCTTGGGAAGCAGGTCTGGAAGTCCTCTTTTGTGAGGCTCTTTGTGAGGTGTGATAAAAAGTATGGTGAATGTTGCCGCCAAGTGCCATTCAACAGGAAAGCAGGCTCAAAAAGCAGTACGGGGTATCTGCATGCACTGCATTCCCTGGAGTAAGCAATGGGCAACTTTCGGCTCTTCCTCAAAGCCAAAATGATCATAGAAGATTAATGTTTTGAGTAGATTGAGGACACTGAGGCAACCACGGCAGCCTAAGTAAAGATGCTCATGAAAGACGACCTCTGGAACTGCTTCAGAAAGTGGCAAAAATGAGAAGTGTGTTTGAACTGAGGGTGATTAGTGGCAATGTGCCTTTCAGTGTGATATATTTAAGAAAATTCAAACATCCACTATAATTTTTGATCATTCATATATCTTTGGGGAAAAAAAGCATTTAAAAAGCTTTAAAAATTAAATGCAGCATTTATGGAATGAATTCAAACTTCTTCTGAACTTAATCTTTTTAGGAAGTTTATTTTATGTATCTCAGTCATATTGAACGTTGATGTTCACGACACCAGAGGGAAAGGGAGAACTTGAATGTCTTGTATTCACTGTAGTTGGGATGATAATCATTTTTGTTCACAGATACAGTCAACCACATAACTTCCCACACTGGCAAGGAGACAGGAAGTGCAGTGCTGCTCTATAACTAAAATGCTGGAGGATCATAAATATTTGGCAAACAGAATTAATGACCACCACGGCAGGTTTGGCATTTTTAACAGCGTTACAGAAAGCCTTGTGTAATGAATAATGTAGACCAGGTTTGAAGTTGTGATACGTATGGCATTTTTAGACATTTAAATTACAGAAAGACTTGTTTGTAAAATGAGTACATAGCAGGTTTGACTATATATCCACCAACACAGCTGTTCAAAAAGGTTTTAAAATTCTTTCTTTATTTTAAATTTCTGTAAATCTTATTCTGAGCCCCCATTCCCCAGAAAAATAGTGGCAAGTGTGAGCTCAGTACCACTGGGGGAACCTGTTGCGGGTGGTGTCAGGGGAGATATGTGGCTAAGTTCAAGGAGAGGGAGGCACTGGGTCTTTGGTCCCTGGGGACTGGTAACAGTTGTGTGGTGACTGTGCTGGGGTGGTGGCCTTGCCACTCTGAGGGCCTGGGAGCCCCAGGCTCTACTGAAGTGGGAAATCCCAGAGAGAATGGCCCGGCTTCCTACAGAGTGGCACACTGGTCACTTTAAGGATATTTACTTCCCTAGGACATGGTCACCAAGCAGGACCTGAGTCCTTCCCACAGTTGAGGACCACCAATCTTTGTCCTGTCCCGAACTGAAGCAAGTCTGGTGGCTTCTCAGAGGACAGGAAGAACTGCAGACCAAGAGCTTCTCCTCTTTCTGAGGCTCGCCTTCTCATGGGTACACAGGACCTGTCCCCTGTGAGCACTGTCGCAGTTGGAAGGATGAACGGAGACCCACAACAGCAATTGTGGCAGAGAATGAGGTGTTAATGTGTAAATGAAATTTAGTGATAAATAACAAGCAGAGCCAGGCTGGGGCTGAAAGATACTCATATTTGTTGTGTGTATGCTAGGTGCCAGGCATTGGGAAGGCATTTTCACATGTTATCTCACTCAGTCTTCACAGCCACATTATAAACTAGACATTATGATTCAGTTTTACAGAAGAGGAAACTGAAGCTCAGAGGGTTCCACGGATGTATATAACAAAATAATAACAACATTTATAAAGTTTAGGGAGTGACAGCTACTGTTAATAAGCTCATTATCGGGCTGAGGATATCACTCAGCAGCACTAGCGCCTGCCTGGCAAGCATGAGGTTGTCCGTTTGATTCCCAGGACTGAAAAAAAAGGCTCATAATAAATAAAAAGTCATCTAATCGTCACAATAGTTCTATAAAGTAAGTACTATTTTAAAGATGATAAAATCGAGTTATGGGTAGTTCGAGAGACTCATCAAGATTGCACAGTTAGACAATAGCGAGGTCTGACTTGAGTCCTCACAGACCATCCCCAAGTCATTACACCTCCTGCTGAGGGAGAGGAGAAAGGGAAGGGGGAGTGACATAGGAAAAGAGGTAGACAGGTCGGCCAACGGATACACACACACACATTACCGTATCAGTCTCTTTCTCATTGCTAGGACAAGATACTCAACGCTCACAACTGAAAAGACGAGGGGTTTGTTTGGCTCACACTTTCTAGCAGATTCCCAGGCAGAAACAGCATGGTGGGGACATGGATGGAGGAGAGCTGTTCAACCCATGGTAATCAGGAAGCAGACAGGAAAGGAAGAAGCCAGGGCTAAGAATAAGGCCTTCCAGGCCACACCCCTCGACAGCCACCTCCAGGCAGGCCTCACCTCCCAGCAGGATAAGCACAGTGTCACCACGATCCAATCACCTTCCAAACTCATAACACATGCAGACACAGCACCACAGAGGAAGAGAGACACACAGTGAGAGACAGAGGCAGATAGACAGAACAGAGACAGTAAGAAAGAAAGCCAGACAGACACTCTCACACAGGACACAGAGAGGGATAGAAACAAAGAGACAGACAGAGAGATGGGAGAGAGAGAGAGATGGGCATAGATAAATTCTAAAACTTGAATTTATTTGTTGAAATTACTTAAGACTTTCTTCAAAGAAGCTCAATGCATTTCTAAGGAATTGAGTCTCAAATATTATCGTGGGATCCACAGAAAGCAGATGCTTTCCTGACTTTCCAAATAAACATTTGGATTCTGGGTCCCCAACCCCTTTCAGATGAAAGGAAATAGGTGATGCTTAGGATTGTAAAGAAAAGGTCTTGTCAGAATTCCAAATGGGGTATCCGATGACTTGATAGTTAAATATTCAAAACAGCTCTTCCGAAAATAGAATCCTAAGACCATGACTGTTCTTTCCCAAGGGCGTTTCCTGGTTGGCTGTAAGCCAGTTGCTCTTCAGCACCGACGCTCTGTAAACTATTTGGGATCCACTCTTTGTGAAGAGTGAGGCGGGCTGTACAAGGCACTGTTTGCCCTTAGATAGAGAAGCTTGAACATTTATGGCTCCCCAGGCAGCCAAGCTACTTTTATCCCAAGGAGGCAGGCACTCTGTATTGATTTCCCAGAGGGGGAAAACTCATTTCCCTCCTTTCAACATTGCAAGGAACTTGCGGTAGGTGGTCAGAGTTAGGCACCTGACTCCGGCTGTGGGAAGACTAAAGAGCAGGGTTTCTGATGCCTAGCTGCTCAGCAGAGTAGGGGAGACTAGGTCCAGGGGCTTTCTTTTACTAACCCTTTGAAAGTGTAAAGTCTGACGTCATAAAAATGATGGCATGACAGGCTGCTTGTCTTAGAATTTTTACCCAATTTTTGATTACATTTAGTTGCAATAAGTTATTACTTAGCACAGTTATTTTAGTGTCAGATGCAAAGACTGTAAATGTCCATCACTTGCACTATTTTACAAACAATTTGGCACTTTTTAAAATAACATGAATAGATTTTCTTTTACTCACCTGGAATAAATACCTAATCCGTTATAAGTCCATCAAAAAATATGACTGAGGAATCAAAACTCACTTGGAATTACAAACAGATGCCCTTAACTTCATGCACTGAAATATTCCTGAAGAGTCACACACAAAATTGAATTTCTTCAAATCAAGTTATAATTGGTATTTACTAAAAAAACTATGTGAAGATCTATCAGAATGAATCACTTTATGAACAAACACCACATTTGATTTTCATTGGTTAAGTTTATGCATTTTCTTTCTTATTTCAGAATAGATTTGAGGCAAACTGATTCACATGTTACAAATTTGCATTTGTGTTTGTGGAAATTGGAAGTCTTAGCATGCAGGCATCTAAAAATGTTTTTAAAATTCTCCCTTCAAAATAAATTCTGGAAATTTTTAAATGATCTATAAAGCAACACTTTATTTATTTATTTATGTATTTTTTTGGTAGCGAGGATTGAACTCACAACCTAGTGCTTGCCAAGCAGGTGCTCGTGCTGCTGAGCTAAATCCCTGGCCCCTAAAGCAACACTTTAAAGGTTAAAAAAAATTCTACCATGTTTGTTAGCATCTGCTTATCACTAGCAGATGTTTACCTTTCACTGATGACCAATTTATGATTGTAGGAATTCAGTTCCTTCCACTAAAGGAAAGTTTCCTAGCTTACATCATCTGCTTGCAGTTACTGTTTCAGTCATCCTCTTGCACATGATTGCAGAGATGTGTGTAAATGCCCTGTTATTTCAGATTTTGTTTCCAGATGAGTCTGAGAATATGTAGTATATACACAATATATGTGCATGTGTGTGTATATTTTTGAAAATAGATTTTTGTGAGTATAATGCCTACTTTATTTAGATATGCTGAATTTGCTGTTGGTATGAGTGATCAGATCCATACATTTCTATCTACTTCCCTGGAACTTTCTTAAAACAAAGCAGAAAAATTAGAATTTAAATCCATTAACCATTGCAAGGTAATTTATAAACATTAATGGGACAAAGCCATCTACTTTTGAAGTCTATGCAGATTCATATTCCTGTTTTTTCAGATTTTTGCTTGATCTCCCAATTTCTCTTGTTGAATGCATAGCTTAATATTCTATTTGTTATGATGAATGATGACATAATAGATATAATATGGGAAATTTTTAAACAAGAGGGACATTTTAAATTAATGTGGCCAACCTATTTTCCTGTGTGCAATGCATGTGTTTTATATGCAGTTTGTCACAGAAATAATATAACTGAGAAAAGTGTTCTAAAAATTACTTTGGGATGACGGATATAAGGCCCAATCCTTTCACTTTGGCTGAACTCTGTACCACTGCATTAGCACTGAGTTTTCCTGTGGATCCTTCTGACCCTTTGATTCCTTCCACCTTTTCCTCTTGTCCTAACCGGGAAATCTGCAGGAGGAAGCTGGCTTCTTCACGAACTCCCTGCCAGCTGTGGTCTCTCAGATCTAGTCTTTGCAGATGCTCTGAGGCTGTGTCTGCAGGAAAAGCTCAAGGCACTGTGAAATCGACTCCTGTATTTTCATGTACTTAAAGCTAATTCAACTGATCAGATGCACATTTATCTGCACCTTCTCTATCTGGGCCTCACAAAGGGGAAATGCGGGCAGCATGATGTCTAGTTCTTTGGGTGTTTCTGAGAGGGGCCCTGAACTACTTTACTTACTTTTCTGCCCAGGCCCCTAGATCTGAGACCTTGAGACTCAGCCAGTGTATGTTGGCTCTGCATGGAAGGGAAACTGAATGACATCTAAGCTGATGACACACCTCCCAAAAAATAACCCACTGTTGGTCTTGAGATGGAACTTTGAGGATTGTCCCCTTGGAGTTGTAACTGTGCCCAGAAGAACCATATTGCTGCTCAGAGCTCCTGTCTGGGGCCTTTGAGCAGTGCAGAGTGACCCCAGGGCTGCAGGGTGGTCTGCAGCTGCTGCTTTTGCTTTTGTTACTGCTTTTGGAATTCGGCTATTTGTTGATGCTTTAAACAATAAGGAAGTTTTTTTCTAACCTTCAGGACATTGTGAATTGACAGAGTAAAGGACATCCTAGCCTTGGCTGTTTCCCCGGGATGGAGTGATGGTGAGGTCCTCACAAGAGTTAGACTGCAGAGCTCTTACAGTGCATGTGTTTACAAACCTGGAAGGTCACTCCATAGGCCACCTGCGTGAGGGCCTTTACCATTGCACTTCTAGAAAGGGCGGGAGAGAGGAAAAAAGAAAAAGGAAGGAAAAAAAGAATGGCAAGAAGGAAGAAGAAAAAAGAAAGCAGAAGAGGAAGGAAGGAAGGAAAGGGGAGGAGAAGAAGGGAACTAAAGAGAAAGAAGCGCTGAGAGGGGAGCAGAGGTGGGAGGCGACCTTTGGGCGTCTGGGTACTTGGCAGGGGCTGACCGTGCTCCCGGGTCAGCAGACCCCAGGCTTGGGGACCCGAGTGCGGGGCCCAGCCTGGGGACGTGGGCGTCGTCGTCTCCAGCACAACCATGTGCGCCGCCGGCCTTCGGATCCCGCAGTCTCCCCGGGCCCCGCGCACCCCGCCTCCTTCGGCCCCGGGTGCGGAGTCATCGCCCCTCCCCCGCACGGACCACCCCCTCCGGGGCGCGGCAGGTGGGGCGCCGGCCCGGCGCGGTGGGCGTCGGAGCGAGGGGGCGCTGTGCGGCGCGGCCGGCGGCGGGAGGGCTGCCAGGCAGCCGGGAGGCCGGCGAGTGGGGGCCGCCGCGCCGCGGTGATGCGAAGCCGGGGCCGCGCCGGGCGCGGGAGTCAGAGCCGCCGCCGCCGCCGCAGCCCCGGCCCCGCGCCGCGCTCGCCGCCCCGCAGCCGCCGGAGCCGCCGCCCGCGCTCTCTATGGACGTCAAAGCGGCCCCCAACGGGGTGGCCACCATCGAGGACCGGATCCTGCGGATCACAGGCTACTATGGCTACTACCCGGGCTACTCCGGCCAGAAAAGTAAGACGCGGATGCGGAGGGCGCGGGCCGGACACCTGCAGCCCGCGGGCTGCCTCTGCCCTGCTGGCCTCCTGGACCGGCCGGGGCGCTGTCCGCGGTGCTGAGAGGGGGCGCGGGCTGGGTGCGCTGTCCGCGGTGCTGAAAGGCAGAGTGCGGCTCGACCAGAGCTGCCCGGAGTTTGGGGACGGTCGCCGTCGGCCCCGGGCTGCGCCCCCGAGAGGCGGATCTGGTTGTGCACCGGGCGGCAGCCGGGCTCTGCGCCCCGAAAGGCCCTACTGGGTGCCGCGGTGCGCACGGCGCACGGGGGTACCCGGCCGGCGGGGGTCACGCCCGGGGTGCTGACGCGGTGCCAGCGCGGGAAGAGCTCTTGGAGAAGGGTCTCTGGAAGGCTATGTACCCGAGGCAGAGGAAGGGACCTACGCAGGTCCCGATCCTGGAGCTTGGAGCCAGATACCCGTGCGAACTGCCTGGGTGGTGGGAGGGAGGCGCGACCCGGCAGCCCCGAGCAGAGTAGGAATCCGGCTCTGTGCAGCTGAGCCAGGCCAGGGCACCAGGCTCTCAGCCTCGGCGGCAGTTTTAAGGGGAGGGTGAAGAGGGGCGCCCTGCGTGTGGTCCCTTTTGCCCAGCACCCCACCGATTGACTGGGTCTGCTGACAGTAGTTCTGCCAGCCTCTGAACTGGAGCTCCGTTTCTTTGAACTAGGGGACTCGCTGCGGTTTAATTTCCGTGCAGGTGGGAATTTAGCGTTCTCCTTTATCAAATGCGTTTCTGTAGCAATAGAAGGAGGCTAATTGGTGTTTTTTTTTTTTTTTTGCTGTTATTTTCAACCAGATGTCCTGGAAGCTCCTAGATTTCTCGCTAATATTTTTTGTGATTTGGGGGTGCCATCAACAATAAAGGTTCTGAGAACTCGTGGACTCACATACAGCTCACACATAGATGAGAAAAGCGCTTTATTTGTTTCATGTGACTTTGTCCCCTAAATGCTCCCTCTCTGTGAAACAATAATTCATGTGCTTTGCTTGTGAGCCTTCGTCACGTAGATATTTTCTAATTTAATATTTCACTTGGTTTCAGAAAAGGCCAATCTGGTTTGGGTAGTTTCTGTCTGGTTTCTTTTAGCAATGGTTTCTTACATTATTCATTTTCCATACAAAAGTAATTATACAGTGTTAGAATTTTCTGGAAAGAAAATAACACACCGTGGAATGCTCTTTGAAGTCTTTGTACTGTAGCTTCAAAACTTCTGTCCGCCTTTATTGGCAAGGTGGACAGAAACAAGAGAAAGCACTAGTATATCTTGCAGAAGTTATTTGAATTTCACCTTTGAATATTTTAATTAGGAATCGTGAGGGTTTTTTTGGTCACCAAGACAATGTAGAATCTGTGTAAAATTAGAAGACTCAGGGTAGTTTATTATTATAATTTTTATGACAATAGAGCAGCAGTTAATGAACAAGCCAAATAGAATACTGGAAAAATGACATTTTAGATAAGGACATGGTCATATTATATTTTTATAATTGCTCAAATAGCTGCACATGTTTCATTTGCAATACAGTAACATGACAAAAAAATAAAAAAGAGGAAATCACCCTGCGAGGCTGCGGCTGGAAGGTGGAAAGGGGAAAGATGCGTTTGGCATGGGCACTTGCCCTGGGTACTTGCTGAAATTTGGACCACAGATTCAGTGAAGGCAGACAACCCTGCAAGAATGGTGCATTAAGGGACAGGCCGATAACTCTCAGGGTGTTCATTCTTTCAGAGGCAGAGGGAGATTTTACCATTTTGCACAGAGGGAGGATGGGAGAGGAGAGAGCTGGAAGAGGGCCAGGAACCAAGCACCATGAAATAATCCTGCCCTGAATGCAGGCTCCTACTAGTAAACAAACACACTGAAACAAACCAGTACAATATGGTCAATTGATTTAGCTATTACCAGGAGTGAACAACAGCTTGGGGAACGTCTGGAGGAATATATTTAGATGAGAGCCACCGTGATGAATATATGCTACGTGAAGGCAAGAGGCTTTCTCTTTTCCTGATTGGTCACATAAGAGGGGTGAGGATGGCATGATCTCTTGATACCAAAACCATTCATCTCTTCAGAAGTAGGTGGGGATTCAACTTAGAGAAAATGGGCAGCCTCATGTTAATGTTTCCTGCTCTCAGGCTTGTACCTCGTCCAGAACAAATTCTAGTAGTCAGGATGAAGAAAAACAGAAATGTAACAGGACATAGGCAAATGAAGACATATTTGTCCACCTTCTAGAAAGTCCTGTTCAATTTAATGAACAGTTATTGAGCACAAATAAAGATATGTACATATGAATATGAAATCAGGATACAAAGGTGATCAGAGCCTTGTGGCTAGTTTTGAGTTGCTTAGGGTCTGATAAGGGCTACAGAGTTGTTTGCTCAGAAACTGTTAGTTGAACATCTACTATGTACCAGGAATACTTTGGTGAACTAGAAATATGAAAACATTTCCTTTTGGGACTTAAATTCTAGTGGAAAGAATCAAGATAATGAACAAATAGGGGTTTTCAGATATTTCAAGTCAATAAATACTTTTAAAAAATAATAACAGGATTTAAAAAACCAATTCTGGGGGCAGAGATTACCATAACTTTAAATGGAATGTTCAGGTAGGACCCCATAGAGGAAGTCACAGCTGAGCAAACACTGGACCAGTGTAAGGGAGTGAGATGTTTCAGCACCTGAAGGATCAGCCAGGGCCATCCTCTGAGGGGCTGTGAGGAGGGCTGCATGGCTGGAGTGGATGGAACGTGGGAGAGTAATTAAGGGTGAAGTCCCTGGGATACAGGGAACCAGGTGCAGCAGGTTTTCTCACATGATTAACTTCACTCAACAGAATGGGGTCCTCTGCAGCTTTTGGAAGAGCAGTAGTATGATTTGACTTACTTCTCAAAGGATCAGTCTGATCTACTCCAGGGGCAGTGGAGGAAACACTGTTATTTTGTTATTGTAATCAGCAGGGTGAGAGATTACAGAGGGGTGGTGATAGATGGTCAGATTCTGAAAATATCTGAAATTAGAGTGCAGAGCGTTTCCTGACGGACTAGGTAAGGTACTGACAAGAAAGAGAAGAATAAAAGTTGATTCATGTGGTCTGGATTGACCAATTCAAACAATTGGCATCAGAAGTGTGGAAGGCTTCAAGATACAGAAGCTTGAGGGGCAGGACTCAAGGGTTCAAGGTGGCACTTCCGAGCTGTTAAATGCATTAGAGATATAGACTAAGCTTGGAATTCAGCGCTGTCTTATTGGAGAAGTACACTAACAATGTGGTATTTAAAGCCTGAGACCCCATGAGCTCTTCAAGGATTACATGGATATGCATAAGAGGGTCAAGTGCTGAACCCTGGGGCCTTCTGATATGAAGAGGTTGGGAAGAAGAGCAGTGATCATTAAAAAGACCAAGAAGGACTTCCTAGAGAGCATGTGATGCTCTGGAATGTAGGGAAGAAGGAGTTTCTAAATGAAAGGATCAGATGAATCTAGTGCTTCTGAAAGGTCACATAAAATGAAGACAAGCAACTGACTTCAGTCTGGCATTCAAGGTCATTCATTGGTGGTCTTGAAAAGAATGTTGGCAAGAGCAGGTAAGGTGAGATGCCACGTATTAGAACTTCCATAAATGAGAGTTAGGGGCTGGGCATGGTGGCGTACATATATAATCCCAGCACTTGGGAGCCCGAGGCAGGGGGATCAAAAGTTTGAGACCAATCTGGGCTACTCAAAGACTTAGTGAAATCCTATCTCAAAATAAATAAGGGCTGGAGATGTAGCTCAGTGTAAAGGCTCTGGGTTGAACCCCCAATATGAGGCAGTGGGTAAGGAAGAGAATATTAAGTAGAGGAACTAGAAACTGTAAGTGCTGATGACTCTTTAAAGATTCTTGTGCAAAGAAGAGCAGAAGAAATGAAATCAGTGGGGTTAAGAATTTTATTTTTAATGGAAGAAAAAGCAGTGTATTCACATGCAAAGAGAGTGACTCAATAGTTTAAGAGAAATGAGTGATGCCAGGGAGATAGGACTTGGCATCTAGTGTGCAAGACGAAGGATGTTACTTTAGATAGGAACATGGAGAGAGGACTTCTGAGGTGGTGGGAGTCTGTCAAGGTTCCCTTCTGGTTGCTTTAATTTTTTCCAAATAGGAAGCAAAAAGGGTGGTAGGGATTGGAAGAGAAGTTGCAAAGAGTTCAAATGAAAAGGGAGGTGAGTGGGCCAGGCTAGCACACAAAGGTCATCCGGCAGCATGCAGGCCCACTTAGAGCTTTTGGTCATGATGTTAAGAACCATGGGGAGGTTGTTTGACTCATTGATATAACAGAGGATACAGGAAGTGGAGAGCAGGTTAACCAGAACCGAAGATCACCCCATGGGTGTGATAAAATAGTAAGACAAAGGGCTATATAACAAGCAGGTGTGCTGACCGACCTGGGAATGTCAGCCTGGTATGCTGAGAAGTGCAAAAGCAGAGGACCAAGAGACAATGAAAAGCCGCTGTGATCACTGGGTTAGTGATCAGTAGTGTCAAAAACTAGTGGATATTAGTTGGAAATAAACTCAGAGGGAGCATTGTATGCTGTATGGAAGTCAAGAGGAAGGTGAATCCATTTGTTTTCTGGGTTTCATTATTGATATTTTGGGGTGAATCTTCTTTTATGCATATTTGTATAAGGAAGTAGTGTGTTTGTGTGTAGGGAATTAAACCCTAGGTGTTTGGAGGCTAATTATCACCTGACAGCAGACAGGATAAACTGTGTGACAGGCCTGGGACCTGGAGCTCCTCTCGGTGGACATCAGTTTTCTTGTATAAGAAAGAAAATTGAAAACACTGTATCACAACAGTCATGCTGTCCATCAGCTTTAACAACTTTCAACAAAGCCCCACAGAAAATTACTCGATAAATTCTAGGTTGTCTTCTATCCTGCCTTTGATAGGGCCCAGTGCATTTATTTGTTCTATGTCTTTTGTATTTATTGACCTTTCTTTTTTTTTTTTAAAGCATCTGTGATTGTTTTCCATTGCTGGTTGCAGATTTAAGAGAAAAAATTTCCCCTTGCTCTGATATCAGCTCTAGCTCCTTTCTAAAAAAAAAAAAAAACCACCTATTTCTAGAAGAGAATTGGAATGTACTCACTCTAAGGAAATGGTACAAATCTGAGATGTGGATATGCTAATTCTCCTGAACTGGTCACTACTTAATGTGTCCATGAATGCAAACTTCATCTTGTATGTTAGAAATATGTACAAATATTATGTGTTAATGAAAACCAAACTAACAACTCCACTCCGTTTTGACTTAGGGTCTCTGAGCTCTCTGACAGCTATTCCAACTTAGTGTCTTCTGAGTGTCTGTATATCTAGGTCTACTTTTTCTGAACCCAGACTCATATTTGAAACTTCCTACTTGCATTCCTACTTGGATATTCTCCTGGGGTCTCACACATAAAGCTGAATTTATCATTCTTCTCCTGAGACATGCCTTTTCCTCCTCATTATGCTTTTCAAGATCTAATAGCTGTGTCTGGGTGGTTGCTCAAGACAGAGACCTGGAGTTACCCTGAACCTTGCCCTTTCTCCTTGCTCTATTTTCACTTAGTAGGTTCTGTCTCTTCTACCCAATATGTTCTTTCCATCCCTCCTTTCACTTCTAGTTTTACCCATCCAATCTTTGGCCCAGGCTCATATTCTTCCACTTAAACATTCACACTTAAATAACACTTCCCTAAAGTGCAAATCTGTTCATCTCATATCCCTGACCAAATGCTTGGAACCTTTTTTTATTTTCCATAGAAGAGCATCCAAATTCCTTAGCGTGGCCTGTCTGAGCTCAGCTCACACTGTTCTATTTTAGCACACATGTCCCACACTATCCCTAATTGCCAAATAATGTATGCTTAATACAGAAAATCTGGAAGGCAGAGAAACAAAGAGAGATTAAAACATAATTATTCATGACTACTCAGAGGTGATTAGTGGTAACACTTTGGTATATATCCTTTCAGTTCTGTTTTTTTTTTAATCCAATGAAGCTCATGGTTTTATTTTGTATAGAATATTTCTCTTATTACTCTACATATTTTAATAACTTAATTTTAGTATATACATTATCTTTCATACATGTAAGCACCTTAATGTAAATAACCCATCAACAGTTGTTGGATCTGAGGCTCAGCTTCTCTTGCTAATCTTGTATCCCTTGTCCTCTGTTCATAGGCCGATGGTAGATTCGTCACAAAAGCACGGTGTGGTACTGACAGTACTGTCTCTGTGCTCCTTGGCTTCTCAGTGCAGCGTTATATGTGGGCCCCAGTGCAGTGTTCCTTGCCTTTCCCACTCTGCAGAGCGCTTCTGTTTACTTTGCAGCTCCGTGCTCTGTGCTGTCCTCTGCAGAGCTTCCTCGTGCTTGGGCTGGGCTAATCCTCCCGCTCCTCTGCCAGGCTAGGCACTCACCTCACTTAACCCTCTATTTCGGGCTGTTTGCCCATGAGAAACTGTCTCACCCAGAGCCCCGGGAGGGAGGACACGGGCTTATCTCTAGTCTCAGTTTAGGCAAAGTACCTACTGCTTTGTGGTGTTCAGTCAGTTTTGCGGAACTAATAAATGAATGATTTCAGTTTCCTTTGCAGAAACTGGGGACTTAATGACTTTCACAGAGAAAGAGAAAAAGTGTATGGATGATAGGGATTCCAGGGAAAGAGAAAAACTACCAGCCGTGAAGGAATCAAACAGATGTTCCCATTCAGAGACTGAGAACACACCAAGGGCATTTTCTGATCCTTTTACCTGGCTGGTTGTAACCTCTGTATTTGCATGCCCTTGTTTCCCTCTTAAGGTTTCCTGTTTCTAAACGAGGAAAAAAAAGGCAGTTTTAAAAAATAATGTGTAGTACAGATTTATAAGGATCATGAGAAAATGTGAAGCAGTGTGGTGCTCCCTTTTGCAGTGCACTTCGCGGTACATGTTAGTATAACTCCTAAGCATCCTCACATTCAGTTATGAGATTTACTAGTGGCATGAATGCAATAGATACTTATTCCCATTCATACTCTGTATCATGAGGATAAACTTTCTGCTTCCTTATAGCTATATGGTTGGTAGTGTTTTGTAAACATTTATAAATAAGTACCATTGATAAGAATTGAGCAGCTTTTTTCTAATTTATTTTCATTTAGAGAATGTCAGGGCGATACTATCATCAAATATATTATTGATGTTGGATGAGGTGGCAGTTTTTAAAATGTTTATTTGGATATGTATTTACGCATTTAAATTTAAATGTATGGTGAATCAGATATTTGTATTGTAAAACACTATGAGAACTACCTAACACTGGGGCTTAGCATTAAGTTACCATTAAGTTTCAGAGATGCTTTCTTTGGAGGGCTGAGGCTGTAGCTCAGTTGTAGAGCGCGTGCCTAGCATGTGTGAGGCTGTGGATTTGATCCTCAGAACTGAGAAAAGAGGGAAACATGGCCTTGAGATATACTTTCTTTGGTAGCCTATCTAAGACCTGGCTTGAGATACTGATGGCAGTATGAAGACCACAAACTCTGGTAACGGTAAGCCACGATAGTGCTTCTGGGCTGCCACTTGCCAGTCTTTTAAACTTGTCTAAGTAACTTAACCTCTCAGATCAGCAGTTTTGTTCCTGTGAGCTAGGAATGGTAATGGCTGCTTCACAGGTGGTTGGGAACATTATGTAAGATAAGGCACATTGAGTGTCGGGCACCATGCCCAGTGCAGTGGATGAAAGCTGCTCTGAGTACGAAGAAAACCAACAGAATCATTTTCACAGTTCCAGCAAGGTTTGCCCACTTTTCCCCAACATGTAAGTGATGTGCCACTCACTTATTTTCTTTCTTTCTTTCTTTCTTTCTTTCTTTCTTTCTTTCTTTCTTTCTTTCTTTCTGTATCAGGGATTGAACTCGTGACCTTGTGCTTGCCAGGCAGGCGCTTATGCCACTGAGCTAAATCTCTGGCCCTTGTCACTCATTTTCTTCATACCCAGCACTACGTTTTTAATTGTTTTATTAAATGTTATGTTAACAAAGTGTTAAAAACAATTTATGAATTGTCTGAGTTCCTAATGGCCTTTGGTTTGGATGTTACCCATTGCTCTTTACCCATTTCTACCTTGCCGACTGCCATACCCCAAGGAAGTGGCCCTGCTTAGACTGCCACGAGGGCTACTGTGTTTAAAATGGACTGGAGGTCATTTGCCATGAGGTTATTCCAAGCAGGCTGATTGCAAACAGAGGAGACAGATCCGGAGCCAGTGAGTGTTACGATGGGTCTGCACATCTGGAGATGTGGGCAACCAGGCCCCAGAGTGGGGAGAGGGCTGGAGGGGTGGGGAAGGACATGAGTGGAAGCCTGGTGGGAGGTGAGCAGCATGGAGTGGGGTGAAGATAGGATGACAAGGTCATGTGAGAGGGGAGAGGCCGTGGTGACAGAGGGGACTGGGAACAGAGTATGGGAAGTAGCACTGTTTTTCTCTGCAGTGGTAAAGGGGTAGCGCTTTTTGTGAGCCATTTATATAGTAGCCAACATAACGGGGAGGCTGTTTTAAGTTCTAATTTTAAAAAATGCATCATTATGTTGTAAACACATTTACATATTTCTACAGTGTCTTTGGAACTGTTGTGCTTCAGAGTTACAAAGTATTTAATTACTTGCAGACACAGAGGAATATGATGAAAAATAAAGAATCTTGCAACCCTAACAAAACTACTATTATTTTGGTTAATTTCTTCAATCTTCCTAATGTATACAAGACTTCATTTTTTTGATTTCTTGATAAATATAAACCATAGTGTGGCAATAATTCTGATATTAACACAATTTCGTGCCTTACCTTCTCACCCCCAACATCTAAGGATAAGCATTTTTCATTTATTTTCATTTCATCTGTTGTGAAAAGCTGGAATTGAATTCTCTCTTTAGAGGTTTTGGCTTAAAGTATTTGGGCAAGCTAGTTCTCAGTTATTTGAGAGTAAATAAAATGGAAAGGCTGGAGTGATGACTTGTTTGGATTCTGCTTAAACTGGTTTTAAAAAAAGGGAAAACATAGGGAGACTCAGGTTTTAAGCAAGGGATAAACTGCTACAAGCTGGAATCAGGTCCCATAGTGTGGAGGGGAATCAAGAAGGCGCTCTCTCTCCCTCTCTCTCTCCCTCTCTCTTCCTCTCTCTCTCCCTCTCCTTCTCCCTCTCTCTCTCTCTCTCTGTTATATACTCTCCATTCTGCAGGCTGCCTTCCCTATTTCCTTGTCCAAATGGTCAAAAATAGTCCCTGCCAGCAGTTCCAGTGTTTACTTGTCCTCTATTCAAGAGTAGACAGATTGAGCAAGAGTGTCTTACTTCTAAATCCAGATTCCTCAGAAAGTGAGACTTAGGCCCAACTAATGTCACACATACATTCTTGATCGTGTTAAGTGTGGGAGCTTGGGTAGGGTCGAGTTTCTTCGGTCCTGGCTGCTGGAGGCTTTCTCTGCAGCCTTACTGACTGTGAGGAAGAGGTGGGTTCCAGAGAACAGGGACAGTGCAATGGGAAGTCAATTTAATGGCTATTTGGTTCATAGAGCTTCGCGTCAATTTTTTGTATTTTATCATCTACTTCAATCAATAGCCAATCTCTTCTTTCTTCTGGTCCTGATATACCTTGGGGTAGATCCAGATAATATCTAGAGAGGTTATAGATACTGTATAATCTTTCTTTTTTTTTTGTACCGGGGATCAAACTCACAACCTCACGCTTGCCAGGCAGGCGCTTAAGCCACTGAGCTAAATCCCCAGCAGATACTCTATAATCTTACAGCCTGAGAAAACCCAAGTGTCTGTTTAGGGTATAAGTCTCCAGAGACTCTTAAAAGTTCCCAACCAGGGCCAGGGGTTTAGCTCAATGGCATAAGCACCTACCTGACAAGCACAAGGACTTGAGTTTGATCCCTGGTACCTAAAAAGAAAAAAAAAAAAAAGAGTTCCCAACCAGCACCACAGACTGCTTATTAAGATTTATTGAAGTGCCACTGTGTGTATCAAGTCTGGAAGACATATTTCTTTTTTCTGGGTCATAGAGGACAACACACCGGTTCCTTCAGACTCAATGTACAGTAATACAAAGTGACACTTAACAATGTAAATTTTAAATGGGGAGAGAAATAGCACTATCCTCCAGTCTGGGATTTGCTATATTTAGACCTGGGCTGAGGCCAAGCTGGAACTAGTGGGGTGTCAACAATGCTTTCACGGTCCTGAAAGCCAGATATACTAAGAATTCTTTTTTTTTTTTTTCTTGTGAAAGCTGAGATTGATCCCTGAATGTTTGGACCTTCTGTGTTTCTGCTGTCGATATCTTACTAAACTCCACGTTATGAGCCTTTGATATCTATTCTGTGCTTTTTTTTCACACCCATGTTTAATTCGAGGTACTCCAGACTAAATCGGGAGCTGTTCGGAGCTCCATCCTCCCTCTGGAATTATTGTGGCAGGTTCTAAGCAAATGGTATAAGTGTGTAAAATGACATAATTATTTCTGGGGATATTTAGATAAAAAATACTCAGAAGTTGAGGACTTTAAATGTTTTTTAAACTGCGAGTTCTGGAAGCTTGAACTGTCTACACTGCTGTTTCTAGTCTGCATCCATGTAGCAGTCACAGTGATCTTTTAAGAGCATCAACTGGACCATCGCATTCCCCCAGTTAAAGTCTCCCCTGGCTTCTATATGTCTCTAGAAAACCATACACCTCTGAGTCCAGTGCTCAGGCTCCTGCATGGTCTGGTTCTTCAACTGGCCTCCCTCCTCCATGCCCTTGTGAAGCTTGGGTCATGCTGGCACCCATCACTCCAAGCTGATTGGTGGGTACCTGGCTGACCCTTTGTCATTTGCCAGGTCTCATGTGAGGAACCATGGCTGCAGAGTGACCCTTTCAGCTTTGAACCTCCTTCAGCTCATGTGCTTTTCCTTCCTAGTACGTACTACAGGCTGCAGTGACAATTTATGTTCAGTTGTTGGCTGTTTAATGTCTTTCCTGCCCATTGGACTCTGAATGTCCCAAGGGTAGATGTCAGGCACCAAGAATAGGGCTGGTGCACCTAATCCACTTTTGTTGAATGTGTGATTAAGCCTTGTTAAAATTTATAAGTGAACTTTTTCAAAAAGCTTCATTTCAAATTATTTTAGCATTAGAGAAAACTTGCAAAGTTAATGTAAAAATCTCTGTATTCTCTGCTCAGCTTCTCCTGTTACAAGTCCTGTTACCATTGGACTGTCACAAAATTAAAATCCCAACATCTGTACCTTGCTGTTCATTAAACTGCAGGGCTTATCTGGCTGTAACCAGTTTCTCCATTAACTTTCTCTTTCTGTTCCAGATCTAATCCAGGAGTCCCCCACTGCATTTACTTGTTGTGTCTCCAAAGTAGACTTTTAATGCATTGAACTTGAAAAATTAATTCAGAATTTATGGGAACTTTCCATCAGACATTTTTGGTCTTGGATCAGATCATATCTTGGAGTTTAAGTACTAGTTTTCAGGGTAAATAAGGTTAAGCTCATGTTGACACTTATCTATGATATGGCATTTAGGCATACACATTTTAGAGACTTCTCTATAGTGCAGGACCATGGGTTTCAAAAAGTTCATGGGTGCAACATTTCAGGAGATACAGAAATCTTTGCAAATGTGAACAGCACAATAAATCACCCTTTTCCCCCTCAAATGTGCATATATACAACATTTTAATGCGACTTATTACTTTGGAAATTTACTTCACAGGAAGAGGCTATAGAATGATACTTCCTGTGAATTTCATCTGTTTTTATTTTATGATAATGTTCAAACCCTAATGGATACACCTTGAAAATGAGAACTAATTCAAATTTGTTAACTAAAACAGAAATGAACTTCAGTTTTATTCTAAAGGAAAAGTTTTTTTTAAAATTAAGTTTATTGGTACAGTTTGGATACACACAATGGTCACATTCATCACAGAGAACTCGTACCTGCATATGACATATCTTGGTTCCCTTTTTTCCCACCCCCAGACCCCTCTTCTCCTTATTTACAAATTTTTGTTACCATTTTATCCTTTTTTTCGTTGTTTTTTCTTTTCCCTTCCTTCCCACCTCCAGTTTCCCTTTCCTTTTGAACAATTTCTTCCTATTTCACAATATCCATTATACATTTTGGTTCTTATTTATACTTTTAGTTTCTCATACCAGAGAAACAATGTGATTTGCACATGTGTTTATTTTATTTCACTTAAGAGCATGGTCCCAAGGTCCATCTATTTAGCTATAAATGTCTCAATTTCCTTCCTTAGCCATCCTTCCTTACGGCTAAGTAGTACTCCATTGTATAAATAATAAACACATCTTATTAATCCATTCTTGTTTGATGGGCATTTGGGTTGCTTCCAAATTTAGCTATTAAAAATTGTGCCACTATAAACATAGGTGTGTGTATATTACTGTTATGGTGCTGTTAATTCTTTGGGGAAGATGCCAAGAACGGGAATAGCTGGATCAAATGACTTGTAGTCCTACTTTATCGAGAAACCTCCACACTGATTTCCACAGTGGATTCACCAGTCTATGCCCCCACCAGCAGTGGGAAGGGTTCTTTTTTCCCTCAGCCCTGCCAGCATCCCTTATTGGTTGATCTCTTGATAATACACACTTTTTTGGAGTCAGATGGAATCTTAGGTTTTGTTTTTGTTTTGGACCAGGGATTGAATTCATGACCTTGTGCTTGCTGGGCAGGTTGCTTATACCACTGAGCTAGATCCCAGGTGAGATGGAATCTTAATGTTGATTTAATTTATATCCCTCAAAAGATCAGTGATGTTGAACCTTTTTTCATATATTTATTTGTCATTTGTATCTCTTTATCTGAGAATTGTATATTCATCTCAGGTGCCCATTTTTGGATTGGGACTTTAAATTTGGGGGGGGGTCTGGGTTTTTTCAATTCTTTATATTATCTAGATATTAGTCCTTTGAGGAATCACTGGCCAGGATTTTTTTCCTCACTCTGGATTTTCTTTTCACTCTGTTGGTGATTTGTTTTGATGTGCAAAAGGTTTTTAATAGGATGAGATGTCAGTTGTTGATTCTTTGTAATATTTCCTTTGCAATTTGGGGTTTTGTTCATGAAGTTTTCTCGAATGTCATTCCAAGAATTCAAGTTTCTGTGTAAACACAGCAACTTCCAGGATTCTTCACTCTGTTCACTTTGCCTGTTTAAAAAACTTAGCGATGATAAACTGCATTCTGGCTCTGATGGGGTTGACTTGCAAGAGTAGCAAAGATGTCCTGTGGGATCCTTGACAGTATTTCAGATTTGTGTCAGTCAGCTTTCTCTCACTGTGGTGAAATTCCCGACATAGAGGCTTTAAAGCAGGAAAGGCTCAGAGGTTCCTTCCACGGCTGCTCGCCTCATTGTTTTCAGGCTGTGGTGAGGCAGAAGGCTATGGTGGAAGAAAGTGGCTCAGCTCATGCTGGCCTAGAAGCAGAAAGAAGTCAAAAGGAGCCCGTGAGGAAGGGGGAGGGGTCGGGAAATGATGCGGTCCCCAAGTCACACCTCTCTGGTCCAAGCTCTTCAGTTAGGTGCCACTCCTTGTGCTGCCATTATGTGAGATCAAACGATGATGTCATCAAGACCCCAGATCACACAAGACTCTTGGGGACATCTTAGATCCACACGATAACGAGGTACTACTGCAACCTACCTTTCTCCCCAAGTAGTTTTGCTTTGCATTGCAACTTTGTGTTTTCTTTTTCTTTTTGGTTCTGGGGATTGAACTCATGATCTCGTGCTTACCAGGCAGGTGCTTTTGCCCCTGAGCTAAATCCCCAGCCCCAACTTTGTGTTTTCTAAAGAGCTCCCGAAAAGACAATTCTCTTTCAGTGACATTCAGACACACACAGGGAGAACCAGGAGTTGGAAACATAGTGAAATATGCAGTTGTTTGCTGAAGGGAAGTAGCCTGGGTGCTGGTATCTCTAATATTTTTCATCAAAATCATGACAAATTCACAAGTTTGGGGATTTGATTTGATAAAAGCACTGCTTCCTTTTCACCCCCTACTTTAGACCACAGATCAATTCATCCTTTTCTGAGACTCATCGGGTCAGAAGTTCCCTGGATGTGTGTATGTGCTATTGTTTTGCAGGCAGCATGGGTCTGGTTGCAAGGGAACTCACTGCATTGGCTCTAGTCATATTCACTGTTTTGTGCAATAAGAAATTGAGCAGTGACATTTCTGGCACAATGGCTTATGCTATAAGGAAGAACCTTCGTTAACTTTTTCTCTCATGTTTACCATATTTGTTCTCATGTTGGACTTTGTAAAACATCTTAGCTGGATGTGGTGGTACCTGCTTGTAATTCCAGAACTTGGTAGACTGAGGCAGGAAGATCACTGAGAGTTCAAGGCCAGTATTTTTTTCTTGACTAAAATTTTTCTATTAAGATAGTTAGATCGGTGATAGATAAATAGACAGGTAGACTGGTATTGAGACCAGGTCTTGCTATTTTAGTTCAGGCTAGAGTTGTATCACTGTGTAGCCCCGGCTGACCTTGTACTCACAGTGATCCTCCTGCCTTAGTCTCCTCTCTCCAGTGCTGGGATTATAGGTGTATGCCACCAGGCCCAGACTTTCATTTTCTGAATATTTTTAAATACATGATTTCTTGTTCTTGTTTTATAGATATAATAACTTTGTTCAGCTCTGAGGGGATATTAATATATCCCCTCAGAAACAGAAGTTCCCTTCTGTTTCTGCACTCTCTCCTGAGCAGGTTACTTCATTCGAGGTTTTTTTGGTGAGCCAGTTATTGTTAGCCAGTCATCTTGTGTATTTTGTGATTTTTCTTTATCTGCTTATATTTTGGAGCAGGGACTCAACTGTTTGGAGTCTATAAGGATGTCTGGGGCATTCAAGACCTATAAAGTTCAAGAGTCTGGCTTGTGTGTTACAGTTCCATGGTTACTGACAGAACTCAACAGATTCCAGGGTCAGCATCAAAAGACTCCAGCGTTCACCACCTGACATGCAGCGAGGCACCATGTTCATGCTGCTGCTCTCCTTCCCCAAGTTCCACAGAGACAGCATAAAGCAATCATGGCAGTGTCTCCATGGACAGTAGTTTTACGTCCAGCTGAGGAACCCTGAGCTTAGGAGCACCTTGTCAGTTATAATGATCTGTAAGCAAACTTGGAGATGTTAGCAAACCCACCTCCTTTCTGTTCCAGCCAGAGACTTTTTCACTACCTCCCCAAACTGCCAACTCCATGGACTCTTGAAAATGCAAAATGGAATGTTTGCCTATATGTAGGCTGAGTAATTGTCTCTAACAGGTGTCTATTTTAACTGCTAAACAACTGTGCTTTTGCAGAAAACATTCTCTGTCCCTTTCTTACGATCTGTCTCCTGGACCATCGAAGGGTTTTCAGGTCCCCTGGACACCAGTGTTCTTAGAGCTATCAGGGAATAGCTTGGGACCATATGGAGGTTTACCTAGTTCTGCTAGGGTTCCCATATGGGCTCCAATCTTCCACCATACCTGGCATTGCTGTAGACTTCTGCTCGAGCCCCTGTAGAGGGTAAGTCTGTTGGCTTCACCAGTGTGGAGAGGTGCAGAATTCAGCGCTGATCAGAGGGAGGAGGCTAGTGGCTATGAAGTCATCAACCTTTCCAGGTAGACTTCACCAAGACTTGTCATGGCCATCACTGGCATCCTGTGTTAGTGACCAATGAGACTGTTCTGGAGGCTTCGGAACATTATTTGTTTAAATTGAACCAATTTCCTTGATTTTCTACCCTCAGTTTAAGTTTCAGTTTTCCCAGGACTGACAAATCATTTGTTACCTTCTAGCTTCTAAGACCTGTAATCATCTCTCCTCCTGATATTCCCATTCTTACAAATTTAGGAGTTTAAAACTATTCATTGATTATAGTTTTAGTGGAATTTCCTGAATGAACAAATAAAGATGTGCATGTATTCAATCTACTGTCTTTACCAGAAAGAACCATTGTACTTTTTATTTCTATTATCTGAAGTCTTTCAATTTAAACTAGATTTATTATACATCAAGATAAAGGGCATATTCATAGTGGTGGAGTACATTATCTTTATTTCCTCTCAGTGAGAAGCTATTTTAGATATCAAATGTAGTATTGTCTGTTGGTCTGAATGTTGGTTACATAAAGTATTCACCTTAGGAAAACATCACTGAGCTGCACACTTAAGGGTTATGTGTTCTCTGCATGCGTATAATACTGCAATTAAGAATTGTACCTCTCACAGCTATATAGCATGGCATAGCAGTCCTCCTTAGGGCTGCTTGTAGTGAAACATTGAATTATAGCTTCATTTGACATAAAATATTTTTCAAACCGTTGAAGTAACAGAGGATGAAAGCTGGCCTTTGTGCAGTTTTGCAGGTCACTAACTCCCAGGTGTATCCCTTCATCCCTCACTGGTGTGGGACTCGTGGTTCTCACATACTTGGCTGCATATTAGGAACATGTTAGAGTCAGGAATTAAACAAATTCTAATGCCCAGGCTACATCCCACCCTAGTGAAACAGAGTATCTGGGATTGAGGCTTAGGCATCAGCACTTCTTAAAGCTCCGGGGAGTTCAGACGAAGCCCAAACTGTGAACAGGGGTGCATGACAGGCTGATTCACACTCTCTGGTTCTTCACTTAACCAGTTTCTTTTTAAATTTCCAACTCACTGTAGGTCAAAAATCTGACTAAAATTGATACAAATGAGATGTTAGGAAAACCAGTCATGACTGAGATATTGTGGTGGTATCCATTTGCTGTAAAAATTTCTCAGCATTACTCCATTTCCTGTTTGTCACAGATGGATAGCAAGAGGTGACCTGGTCCAGTCTGCAGGGTGCCTGTGAGCAGCACTGGCTCGTGAGTCATCTCTCCCTTTCCCAGCAAGCCAGTTCCGCGTTCTCTGCTATGGGTACAGAGGCTCTTTTGGAGACTGGGAGATTTGGGTTGTGCCATTGGGGCTCCCCTCACCCACTCTCTGCAGCCCATTCAACACATCTTGTCCCCTTTCAATGCATTTCTAGGCTCTCAAAGCACGGGGTAAAAGGTGAGAGGAGACATCCTGAGGAACAGACACTTCCTTGGAAAGCCTCGGCATCAGTGATGAGGCTACCTAACTAGAAATCTAAAAGCATCAACACAGAAAACAAAATAAAGTAGAAAATAGAAAACATCAGACAAAAAAGCAAAATGTAATCCCAAATGCCCAGCCCACCCAGGACAAGCCCAGAACACAAAGAAATAGAAGAAATCAGAAGCCAACAAATAAAATTCTCTAATGGCAGTAGCAGAAGTGAAAAAACAAATGGATGCAGCCATAAAAATAATCTCTAAAGTACAAAAATAAATGACTATCAAAATAAAATAAAAGACATTAAAGCAGAAGGACTCTGGAAAAAGATGGAAACTATGAGTGCCAAACATAGACAAGAAATGGAATCAATGAAAAGATCCAAACAGAAATGCAGGAGATCAGAAATTCCACTGAACGTGTATGCATCAGACTGAATGAAGGGAAAGATAAAATATTAGATCTAGAAGACAGGAACACAACTAGCAGCTATGAAAAGAAAGATATCTGAAAAATCGCAAGAGACCATGAAAAATCAATTCAACCATTACAGGATAAAGCAAAAAAGCAAACAAAGCAAAGCACAACATAAGATGATTGGAATTAGCAAGAGAGCTGGAGATAGCACAAGAGCCATTAAAAATCTCTTCATAGAAATAATGGCAGAAAACCTCCCAAACATGGATAAGCAATTTGATACACAAATAAATGAAGCATACAGAACTCCAAATAGCCATGACCAAAATAAATCTATACCAAGACATATAATAATCAAGATTCCAGAAATTTGGCACAAGAAAAATATTAAAAGCAGCTAGAAAAAAGAAACATATCACCTAAAAGGAAAATCCATCAGAATCACAGCAGACTTCTCAGCATAAACTCTAAAATCAAGATCTTGGAGTGAAGTATTTTTAGTCCTAAAGGAAAACAATCTTCAACCCAGACTGATGTACCCTGCAAAGCTATCTTTCAAAATTGATGAAGAAATAAGATACTTCCATGACAAAGAATAACTGAAGAAATTTATGAACACCAAACTAGCTCTATGGGATCCTCTGAAAGATATATTATAAAGAGATAATGAAAACCACAAACACAGGAACACCAATAGAAAGAAGCCATCAGGCAGGGCAAGTAATTAAGCAAAGCCTGAAAGATAGGGAACAAACAAGGAGACAATATGAAAAAGAAAAGCCAATACATATCAGTTATAATCATCAGTGTAAATGGTTTTGATCCACTAATCAAAAGAAACAGGCTGGCAGAGTGGTCAAAAAGCAAGATTCAACAATATGCTGCATTCAAGAAATACACTGAACCTGAAAAAAACTCATACACTGAAAGAGAAAAGATGGAAAACAATTCTCCATGCCACAGGAACCCAGAGAAAATCAGGGGTAACTATGACAATGTGGACTTTAATCTAAAACTGATCAAAAGAGACAAAGAATGTCACTACATACTCATCAAAGGAAAACTCCAAAAAGAAGAGATAGCAATCACAAATATTTATGCACCAAACACAGGCTCGTCCAACTGCAAAAAACAATTATTAACTGACGTGAAAAACCAAAGAAACAGTAACACAGTTGTAGTGAGGGACCTTATTACAACTCTCACAAATTAATAGATCAACTTGACAAAAATTAACAAGGAAATACTAGAATGAAACCAAGCCTGTGAACAAGTAGACTTGGTAGATGTCTATAGAATGTTACACTCCAAAATGTCAGAATACACATTTTCTCAGCTGCACATAGTATGTTTTCAATAAATCATATATTAGCTGACAGAACATGTTCAAGTAAATGTAGAGGAATCAAAATCATCCCATGCTTACTATCTGACCATAGTGCAATGAAACTGGAAATCAAGACAAAGGAAACCACAAAAACTACATTAACACACAGAAATTAAACAACAGCCTTCTGAACAACCAATGGGTCACAGAGGAAATGAAAGGCAAAATTTAAAAGTATATACAATTAAATGATAATGCTGATATAACATAGTGAAACTTATGGGACACAATGAAAGCAGTCCTACAAGGGAAATTTATAGTGGTGAACTCACATATCAGGAAAACAGAGCAAGCTCAAATAAGCAACCTAATGTTGAACCTCAAGCTTCTAGAAAAAGAAGAACAAATAAAGCCCAAAACTTCTCTGAGGGAGGAAATTATAAAGATAAGATCAGAAATTAATGCAATAGAGAGTAAAAAACAATACAAGTAAGCAATGAATTGAAAAGTTGGTTTTTTGAAAGAATAAATAAAACTGATAAACCATTAACCAACCTCATCAAAAAGAGAAAAGAAAAACCACAATTAGGAATGAAAAGGGAAAAATCACAACTGATCTCATAGAAATCCAGATCATCAACATCTACTATGAGAACCTATATTCTAATAAAATGGAAAACACAGAAGAATTGGACAGATTCATAGATACATTTGAATTGCCAAGACCAAATAAAGAAGGTAGAAAAATTCTACATAAACTAATATCAGCCAATGAAATTGAAAATGTAATAAAAAATTACCAACAAAGAAAACACCAGGCCCTGGGGGATTCACTGTTGAATTGAACAAAGCACTTAGGGAAGAACTAATGTCACTAATGCTGAAATTCTTTAGAGATTGAATCAGAAGCAGTACTTCCAAAGTCATTCCTGAAGCAACTGTTGCCCTGATAGCAAAACCAGGGAAGAACCCAACAAAAAAATAAAACTACAGGCCAGTCTCCCTAATGAACATTGATACAAAAATCCTTAATAAGTACTGGCAAACAGAATGCAATGAAGAATCAAGAAGATTATACATCATGGCCAGGTAGAGCTCATTCCAAGGATGCAGAGGTGGTTCAACATACACAGGCCAATAAATATAATATACCATAGACAAAAATCACATGATCATTTCAGTAGATGCAGAAAAAGCATTTGACAATGTCCAACACCCATTCATGATTAGAAAACCCTACAGAAAATTGGAATATATGGGCTTTACCTCAATCTGATAAAAGCTATATGTGACATACCAACAGCTACTATACTAAATGTTCAAAAATTGAAAGCTTTCACTCTAAAATCAGACACAAAACATGGATGCCCATTATCACTACTTCTACTTGATAAGCTTTGGAAACATTAGCCAGAGCAATTAGACAAGAAAAAAAATAAATATAGGAAAGGAAGAAGTTAAATTATCATTATTTGCAGATGACATGATACTCTACATAGAAGAACTCCAAATCTCCATCAAAAAACTTGTAGCTTTAACATCCAAATTCAGCAGTGCAGCAGGATATACAAGAAACAAACTCACAGAAAAAGAAATTAGAGAAAGCACTACCTTCATGATAATATCCAAAAAAAGTTAAACACTTAGGAATCAATCTAACAAAGAGCATAAAAGATCTATATAGTGAAAACTGAAGTACCCTGAAAAAGACCATTTAAGAGAATATCAGAAAATGGAAACTATTCCTTGTTTTGGGTAGGAAGAACCAACATAGTGAAAATGGTTATACTTCCAAAACTACTCTACAGATTTAGTGCAATCCTGATCAAAATAACATTAGCATACCTCACAGATCTAGAGGAAACATTTCTAAAGTTCATTTGGAACCAGAAAAGACCTAGAATAGGAAAGGCAATTCTGGGCAACAAAAGCAAGTCACTGAGTACCACAATCCTAGACCTGAAAGCTACTGTGATAAAATCAATATGATATTGGCAACAAACAAACAAATCAGGTCTGAGGATTAGTGGAACAAAATAAAAGAGGCAGTTGCAACTCCAAACACACTCAGCCACCTTACCTTTGACAAAGAAGCCAAAGATGTTCATTGGAAGAAAACTAACCTCTTTAATAAATGGTGCTGGAAAAACTGGCTTTCCACATGCTGAAAACTAAAACTAGATCCATGTCTATCACCATAAACTAAACTAAAATCAAAATGAATGAAGGACCTAAATATTCAAACAGGTACACTATATCTACTAGAAGACAAAGTAGGTAGAAATCTTGAAGACATAGGTGTAGGCAGAGAGTTCATGAACAAAACTGACACTGCATGGGAAGTACTTCAAAGAATCAGTAACTGGGATCTCATTTTTGTTTTTGTTTTAAAGCAAAACAGAAAAAAGGATAGAAATGATACAGAATTTAAAAAAAGGAAATTAACACTAGTTAATATATTGCATATTGTTATCTTAGAAGAAGTTGTTCTCTTATTAAAAAGTTCTTGTACATCAAAAGAAGTCACTAACAAAGTGAAAAGAAAACCTAAAGAGTGGAAAAAAGCTTAGTCAATTGGTTCTCACACAAAGGACTTCTATCTAGAACATATAAAGAATTGAAAACAATCAGGCCTCCCAAATTCAAAGACCCAATCCGAAAATCAGCATCTGAGATGAATATGCACTTCTCAGGCAAAGAAATACAAATGGAAAGTAAATATATGAAAAATGTTCAACATCAGTGGTTATTCAAGAAATGCAAATAAAAACAACACTGAGATTCCATCTCACCTCAGAAAAAATAGCTGTCATCAAAAAATCAATCTATAACAACTGCTGGTGGAACAATGGAGAAAAAGGAACACTTCCTCACTGTTAGTGGGAGTGTAGACTGGTGCAACTACTGAAGAAATCAATGTGGAGATTCTGAAAAAAAAAACAAACAAACTAGGATTAGAGGTCACATTTGACTCAGCTATTCCCTTTCTAGGTATTTTCCCAGAATTAAAAACATCATGCCACAGCAATATATGTGCATCCATATTTATAGCAGCACAATTGGTATTAGCTAAATCTTGGAAACAACCCATAAGTCCATCAACTGAGGAATTAATAAAAAAGATGTGGTTTTTTTTTATATAATGGTGTGCTATTCAGTCATGAAAAAGGATAAACTGGAGCCTTTATAGGTAAATGAATGCAACTTGAGACCATACTCATAAGTGAAACAAATCAGACCCATATATGTAAAAATCATATTGCCTTACTTAGTATGAGAAACTAAACTAGTAAATAGAATCTGAAATGTACAACAGATATTGTGAATAGGGAAGAAACTGCTCAAAAGAAAAGACAAACTGTCATAGGGGAAAGGAAAAAGGGAAAAGGAAAAAGTATATGTATACACGAGATAGTTAAGTTAGCTATATAGCTAGCTTCTCTCTGCTCCTTGGAAACAGTGTTTTGTGCTATTATTGTTTAGACAAGACACCACGCCTACATTGTGTACTCTGAGCAACTATGATGAAGGCAACAATGTGCAAAGCATCAACCATTGTAACTGCCCTACTAACTTGTTTTGTAACTCTAACCTCCTGGTCATGGTTTATCTCCTTAAAAACAATTCATGAGTTCATTTAGATTTTCTAGACATTGTTTTCCATCAGCTGTATTCAGGAAATTTCTTGACTAAAATTTTAGCAAGTGATCTCTTAAGTATGTAGCAGACATATTCTGTAAGTTGTTGGTGGTAATGGTGCTGTGTGTGTGTGTGTGTGTGTGTGTGTATAAATTTCAGGGAAAAGTTCACTGCAGATGCCAAGGAACAAAACTGTATTATCCTCTCAGTGATTTTGCATCTTATGCTAAAATGTGATGGGAGCCATCCTGGGACTCGGGCTGGGACCTGCAGAGGACAATTTGGTTCACAGGCTCTGGGGCCTCCACACTGTCCTTGGAGGGCTGAATGGGAGGAAGGGGGCTGCTGTAATCTGCCACCCTAGACACTTGGCTCAGAATCCCCACATCACAGCAATTTGCCCATGTGAAAGGAATCCTATTTGGTTTAGGGAGCATGGGGTGGAGAGGATTGGAACTGTGGGTCCTTCGGAGGGGAGGGTCAGAGCAACACAGACCAGGGCTCTGATCTGGACAGGTTGCCTTTCTCTTGGGAGCTTATTTTGAAAATGAAACTGGTAGATTATCAGGTTACTTTGACCTAAAATATTACTCTGCCTTTGTTTCTCGATACTGTCTGACAGAAAGGATGCAATATTTTGTAGAGAACCAAAGATTTCTCCAGGTATCACTGATAGCACTTTCTGTCCCTTGTGCAGTCTTTAATAAAGCTGTCTTCAATGACCTTATTACTCTTTCTGACTTCTGTTACATTCGCATTATATTTTCTAGAGCATAAAGTTTTACAGAGGCCTCTTCCTGTGACTTCCCAGGCAGGGAGCAGGAGGAGGAAGGAAAGGGGTGTGTTCAGACTTCGTGCTTAGCTGCTTCTCCCAATTTGGCTTGGTTGTTTTATGAAGTATGAAAAATGGAGAAGATGTGTATAATATACTCATTTCAAGTTCTGTAATTTTTAAGAGAAGGTTTTCTCTTTTCTAACTTTGTCTTTAATTGGGACATATTTGTCATGCATAGGGATCACGATCAGCATGGGGAATTTGTACCTATTCGCAGCATACTTTGATTCTTCTTTTCTCCTGTCCCCACTCTTCAAGCCTTCTTCTCCTTCCCACTTGTAAAGGCTTTGCTTCCATTTCCCTCCATTCTCATTTCCCCCCTTTTTACCTCCATCCTTTCCCCCTTCGCATTTAACATGTATTCTGTAAAGCTTTATGCTGTGTGTGAACCTCATGCATGGAGAATCCCAGCACACATAACCTTGGTAGGCAAATCTTGGAGCCCCTGTTTATGCCACAGTCTAAGAAGGAGTTCACTTTCTTGTGGCTTTCAACAGAAAACAAATTCCTAAATAGATGCAACAGAGTCAAAGTGGGATTATAAGCAGGGTAAGGCTGAACTATTTGCAGAATAAACTTCTAGGACTGAAGAAAAATGAAATGTTTATGAGACCTAACATAAACACAATGGAAGACATAGCAAATGTCTTAACTTGTCATTGCACAGGAAGGATTTAGGGTGTGAATTCTGAATTATGCTACAACTATTATCTGACAGTCATGTGCCTTTTGCACCTTATGAGGCAAAAGTGTGTACAACTCATTAAAACAGCCACTCTGTGAATTGGCTGCTACTATCTCCTTTCCCACATGGGGAAATCGAGGCTCAGAGAAGTTGCCTTGGGCATAGCGGTCATGTGTCGGGGCTGGAGTTTGAATCCAGAGCTGTCTGCTTCTCGAACCCAAACTCCCCACTAGAGAGAGTGAAGAGAAATCAAAATGGCAAAGTGCAAACTTTCCACAGCTCAGGCCCTTCTCCTCCTGTGCTCTGAGGGCATTGAGGGCAATGCTAAGCGCCCATGTTGTTTCTAAGAGTCCATGTTGCAGGCCCTGTTTTGAGGGCACAGTGCTCAGCTCAGGACCGTGAGAGCCTCTGCCCGACCCCACGTGTGAAGTTTACTCCAGCCGATGCTGTGCCCGGGGGCTTTTCTTGGGAAAAGGAGAATAGTTTAAGCAAGATGGCCTTGAGATTGTGTGTGTGAGTGTGTGTGTGTGTGTGTGTGTGAGAGAGAGAGAGAGAGAGAGAGAGAGAGAGAGAGAGAGAGAGACCAACAGATATAGGAGAGGAGGTGACAGAAAAAAGGGAAAACCAAAACTAAGAGAGAGATAGACACTTGTGCCTGTCACCAAGATCCAGTTGGATCTGGAACCTCACAGAGGGAGAAGGAAAGAGGAGGAGGCAATGGGGGGACAGGACAAATGCTGTGGCTCCCCTCTGGACCTCTCCTTCACTCCTCCAGGTCAGAGCGGGGCTGTCCTTCTGGTCACACTGAGGAAATCTGGCTTCTCAATGCCAGTGCTTCCCGCTGAGCAGTACTCCATTCCCTTCTTCCTGAGTTTAGAGGAAATAAGCTTAGTAAGGGGACAGAGGGGAGAGGCTGCTGTTCCTGGGGCCGAGTATAGGTAACAGTATTTTTGGGTCACTAGCGCCTGACACAGCACAGTGGATGATGATTGTGGAATCATAATCACACATCAGTCTTAGCTGTCTGTGTCATCAGTATTTAGCTGTCATGAGATTTCTCAGGTTAGGTTTCAGTCACTGGAATGCTGGCGTTAGTGTCGGAATCCTGTCCAGAGGTGCTGTTCCACACTGAGCTCACCGACCCACAGTTCTGCCCTTTGTTACCGCGTCACTGAGACTTCTGTCAGCCCGGACCAGACCCGGCCTCCACCGATGGCCTTGGACCGGCTGGCATGGCAGTCTGGATTTCTTATTACAGCTGCTTGAGCACCCTTGGCTTTGCCCCATGTGAGGGAACCAGGCTTTTCCAACATTTCTGATGGATGATTTCCTATGGGCTTTGCCGAGTTTATCAAATGTGACATGAATAAGTCAATAGGTCTTTAAAATGTTAAACTACTTGTATTTATATTTAATGTGTAACCCTTTATTTTGTAAGATGGATTATTCTTGCCTCATCTCACCTTCAATAAAATTTGACTTAAAGTCTTTGATTGTTAGATGGAAGCCAAAAACAAAAACTAGGGGCTAGGATTTAACTCAGTGGCTCAAGCCCTTGCCTGGTAAGTGCGAGGTTCTGAGTTCAATCCCCAGTACAAAAACCAAAACCAAAACCAAACCAAAACAAAAAAATAAAAACTAAAAACAAACAAACAAAAAACCCCCAGAAAGTTAAAACATTCTGCAGAGCTATCCAAATTGTTTTAGGGCTTTGAGAATGATACAGGAATATCATTTTCTAATTCTGTTGGGACTCTGACAAATGAAAAGTGTAAACTCAGTTTAAAAGTATTTTTTTATTATAAAATTAAGAGAACTGTACCAAATACATTAGGAAAAAGCCCAAATGTGGATAAGCCAGGCTTGAAAATGTTTCTACTCCTTGCATATCTTTTGTTTGGTTTCTCTGGTTTGCTGATCGTTTATGTGAGATGCTTTCTTTGTTCTCCTAAGTTGTTGCACTGGTTGAGGGGAGAGAGAAACATGGCTCTGCCCTCTCTGCCTTGGTCTAGTAGCGGGGACAAGCCACTTCCCCTGTCTCCTTAGGACTGATGCTTCCCTGTACAGACCCAGACAGAGCCACAGGGCAGGTCACATTGCCTTCCTCTCCCTGCCCAAGGGAGAAGTGGCTCTGGAATGTAGCACTCAGTTAAGTCCCTGGCAGGAAACACATACATACTCAAGCTGGGCAGTTGTGGGTGGGATGAGCAGGGTGTAGGGAAGCAGAACGCGTCCTATGGGCTGGTCCAGGGAGCCACGAGAGGGTGAGGGAAGAAGAGTTTTCCACACACAGATAACAGAGATGGTTGTGTGGAAAGGGATGCGGGACAATACTGTGTCCATGAAGGGAGCTTCTGGCCTACCGTGACCTTCTGGGGAGGAGGCTGAGGCAGGTTTCCTGGCATTATTCTCCTCTCTCACCCCATGTCTGCAGGAGGGCGCTCTCCATTGCTCAAACATCAAGAAAGGCAAAAAGCAAGGGGTCCCCTTGTCAGAGTCTCTATAGCTCAGCATGGGGCCCAGAGTAGGGTGGAGAAGGCTGGGGATTGGATCTGGAGAAAGAAACAGAATATTTCCAGCACTCAAGAGGGGATATTTCATTGACTCTCTGCCCCATTTTGGAAGGCACTTTCATGGGAGAAATGAAAAAAAATGTCCTCATGGAGCTGTTTAACTAAACTGACATAGGAGGTGATGGGACATAAAAATGTGAAAGAGAAAATAGTTGTTTGGGTTTTTTTTTAGAGGCCTGGATGAGCCATCAGCCATGTGGCTTCTTCACTATCACAGTATTCTAGATTGTTCATTTTTCTACCTTTTCTCATAATCTCTTAGCATGAACAGCATGTAGCTTAGCACTTCTGTTTTATAGAGAAGGATAAGAGAAATAATTCTGTGCATAGAATGACCTGAAAAGTTTGCTTTAACCAAACAATAGATCATTGTTACTGCCAAAATCTGACTGGGCACAGCAATGGCTTAGAGTTCTAATGGTCTTCTTTGTTTAATTTCTGAATATTGCAATGCCTGAGATTCCACAGACAGAAAGTTCTGATATTTAGATGAGCTCTTATTCTAGCTTTGCATCACTTTTTATTATTAATTATATTTTCAAATTGTTTTTCAGAGTTTAAAATTTTTTTTTAGTTTATTAGTACACGTGCACAATACATACTTTAGTTTCCTGGTGTGGAGTCGGTGCATGTACGTGACACACGCCAATTCCTTTTTCCATCCTTCCTTACACCTTCCCTTTGTTTGGGCGGATTCATCTCCATAAGGAAGACATCATGTGCAATATGGCTACTACCTGTACCAACTCTCTTGGCCTTGGTTCCTGCGTGTCCACGCTCTCCACCTCTGAATTTACCTATCATGACGCTCACTGTAGCTCTGTACCTCATCACAGTCCCTGGCACCAGCTCTCTACCTTCAGGAGTGTGGGGCGGGGTCCCTGAGAAACAGTCGGCCAGTGCTGCCTCGGTTCAGTGCCCCGTGAGCCTGCCAAAGATCTGGTTCTGATCCTGTGCCCATTCCACATACAGGATCTTGCTTATTTTTGTTTGACCTAAGGCCTTTCATGCCTTGATGTTAGCAAGCGGGTCAGGGTTTCTGTGACATTTGGTTTCTGTTTGCCCCATTGCTTCAGCCCCTGTTCTGCTTTTATACACCGTGTACCCTTGAGATTGGTGCTTTGTCCTGATCTCTAACCCAGGTCTTTCTAGGAACAGGAGACCAGCCAGTAAGCTCCCATCCTGTTTGCCTGATTTCCACTATTTATTGCCAGATTTTTCCAAATAATCTGTGCGCCATCTGGGAACACCTCTCATTACCTGGAGTTCAAACTTCCCTTAATCTGCTTAGCTCTATGCTCCCACTGGTGCCCAGCAATTGGCTATGCCCAGAACAGCAGGTCATTGATGGAGTTTGTGTTGTTGTTGATGGATAATATGGCTCCCAGTGCATTCCCAAGACCCAGTCAGGGATCAGATTGCTGTACTGCCCATGAGCTGTTCTGGATCCAGGAGCCCTTTTTTTTCAGTTTACCAAGCTATTATACATGCCAGGGAAAGTTAACCCTTGTTTATAATAACTCAAATGAAGAAGGAATAAGTGAAGGTGTGAATTAGATGAGCAATTTTTAATCTGAGAATTTTTAATCATAGATTGCTCTGAATTTTTCTCAGAGGTTTCATGAGTTTTGTTAATTCTCAGTGGTACTCAAGGCCCTCAGAAGATTAATATCCACTGGCTTCAACTCCACAGGTAGGGAAGAATCTATGGACTGCTGTTTTGAAAACACTTATGCTTTGGAGATATTTATGTATCCACAGTAGTACGTTTAAAAAATAATTGCACCAAATGACAGTACGTGATCTTTAATCATGAGTACAGAGTTTTTCTATTTGAAGGTTAATGATGAGTTAATATGGTGGTTGACCTTCAGGTCCTTGAATAAGATTGAGATGGACTCAGATGTTGAGGGCTTTAGACCCTTGAGAATCGGGCCAAGCCCATTTGCTGGAAGCCTTGTTTATGTGTTACTGCAGCTATAGCTTGTACTTCTTTTCCTCTTCAGAAAACCTAATTTTCTGATGGCAAAGTCTTTACCTTATTTAGTTGCTTGGAAACAGATCCTGTTGTTCTTTCTATTTTCAGCCTATTTGATATTGTCTCTGTGACAGATTTTATCTTTTGGAGCTCATGAAAATATTCTGTTTTTTGGAGTGCATGCATAGTGATTTACGCTCCATGGGGCTGAGGACACAGTGCCTGGCATAGAAATGACAGTCGATCAAATATTCAGTGAATCAGTGACTGCCCTTAGTTTTGGAGGCACAGTAGTGAAGTGGCTATAAAGAACAATTTATTTTTGGTCAATGCATTCTTGGGTTTGAGTTCTGAGTCCCTGTCTAGCTTTGTGACATTAGATACAGGAATATTAGAAGTTCTTTCCTGGGTGAGGCATGGGAGCATGTGTCTGCACTATAGCCCCAGATACTCAGGAGGTGAAGGATCTCTTGAGCCTAGGAGTATGAGACCCACCTGGGAAACATAGCAGGACTCCATCTCAAAAAAAGTTTTTTCCTTATTGATTTTGTGAGAATTAAATCAGAAAATATGTGTAAAACATCCCTTAGCACAGAGTAGGCATCCAATAAAAGGTAGCTGTTATGTGGGAAACTTGTGGGAAACTAGAAGAAGTGTGAATGTGTGGGTTTCATTTAGGGCTTAGATAAGAAGCTTGGGGCTGCATATTTTGAATATGTGTCTATCAGGTTCCTATCTCTGGCCATATCTCAGGAGCCCCTGTGGAATATTTAAAAATTACTGATACTTTCACCCCAACTCACATCTGTGGGGCTAGGTCCTGAGAATACATTTTTAAAAGCTTAGCAGGTGATATACTGGTTCAGTCCATGATGGCCACATCAAGGCTACATAAAATGCAAATAAAGGGTGTGAGGTGGCGAAGGAGGTAAAGCTCTCGGGGTGCGAGGGCAGGACTGGAATTGAGCCCATTGACCTGCGGGCTCTATGGATGTTGGACTGCAAGTCCGTATCTGTCTTTTGTACCTGGATAGTCTTAGATTGACTGTAAGTAGACAGCTTAGCTTCTCTAAGTCCCTCTACCCTTATCTGACAATTAACTTGAATAACTTATGGACACCTCCATGCTAAGGAGGTTTTGACAAATGGGTACCGCCTTCATTGTGTTTGTACACACGGCAGCCTCCAAGGTGAGTACTATTTCCCCACTTCTCTTATTCCACTCATTCCCACCCCAGTTCTCTAGTTAAGTCAAATAGATTTATTTATAGCTGCTGAATTTGTATTTTTCTCCCTTCCTTTTAGCAAATGTTCTGTATACATAGCGTCTCCACCAGGTTTTCCCTGATGTACACAAAAGCGATTCTCATGGCTGCATTTATTCTGGCACCTGATCATGTGCCACTTGTGGCTTCTTTAGTGTGAGATTGAGCTGTAAACTATCTTATTGTCTAACTTTCCTAGCTTTCATATTTACAGGTCCTCAGCTAGGCTGCATTGAAACAAACACTGGGCCTTGAAAGCCGGGACAGTATTAAATTATGTTTCACATAGCAAGAGCTCTATAAAGACGTGTTGATTTGAAAAAATATAATTGGTTTGACCGCACTTGATTTTGATTCTTTCCTGTTTTATGAGTTTTTGATCAAATTTTTTTCTTATTGGAACTTTTACATCTCTGTATTGCTGGTTTGACTAGAAAATTGTTTGAGCACATAGAATGTTTGGGGAACAAGTCACATTTTGGAAATTCTGGGGTTTTAAGAAGTTGGGAGGGCTGAGGGTACAGTTCAGCAGCGCAAGAGTTCCTGCCTGGAAAGCACAAGGTCCCGAGTTTGATTTCTGGTAGCAAAACAAAACAAACCAAGACAAAATGACTTGAATTTAAGTCTTTCCCACATCCAGAGTTTATGGGTTCCAGCTCCTAATCAAGCCTGAAGAGCTGTTGCTTTGCTGGGCGTGGTGACACAGACCTGTAATCCCAGCACTCGGGAGGCTGAGGCAGAAGGATCATTGAAGTTTGAGATCACCCTGGGCTACAAAGTGAGCTCAAGACCAGCCTGAACAGCATAGCAAGACCTGGTCTCAAAAAGACACACACACACACACATACACACACACACACACACACACACACACACACACACACACAGTATGTTCTGCTCTTCTGCTGCCTTCCTGGCTCTTGAAACTTCCTTCTCCTTCCTTCTCTTCTGCTGCCTGGTGAATCCCTTGCTCTCAAAGCTTCGTGTCTGCCCCACCTTCCAGGACCATATGCGGTGGGCTCTCCCTTTACTGAGCCATAAGTGCTGTCTTCTGGAGCAGTGCTCTCCTTTTCCTTGTTTATTCCTTTATTTTTTGCTGAGGACAAGCACTTTTTTCTTAGTCATCATGGTGCTCCTGGCATTAACCATAGTTCTCTACCCACAGGAAGCACTGACTACTGAAGACAGAGACTCGTATTCAAGTTTAGGACCGAGGTGGTAATCACAGAGAAGCATCCATTACATCCTCCCTGAGTGATAGAAACAATAAGCTGCATGGATTTGGAAAAAGTGTTTTGGGGAAAATTAGGGAAGAAAGCTTAGAAAAGGTAGAACATTGATGGAAGAGTCAGATCTGGCCAAGAGTAGAAGATTGGGGAACTCGTTGCAAGCAGAGAAAATAAGCAAGTTAGGGAACAGCATATTAGGATTTTCTGCTGTGTACAACAGAATTAACACTAGCCAGTTTGAGTAAAAAAAGGAATTTATTAAGGGATGGAGAGAGCTTAGGTACTCCCTGGATTAGAGAACAAGGCTTAGATACAAAATAGCATTCCCACAGCTAAAACAAAGGAGTGTGACTTCTTCAACTTTAACCTGAGAAGATGAAAGAGCTAATAAGCATAGTTGTCCACACACAGGATAGTGTTGCACTATGTCAGCCTTAAATAGTTTCTGTGCCTGGATAAGTTGGGGCACAGCAGTGGCATCAGGTAATCTAAAGCAGAGCACCCGAGAAGGATGCTAGCAGGTAACACTGGGAGGTTACAGGTGCTGCAGACCGCTGGACAGCGTGTCAAAGGACGTGAAGTGCTCTCTGTGTGAAGAGGAGCCATGGAAGACACGTGAGTGTCTGCATGTGGGGGTAGAGAAGTGAAAATATTCTGGAAAATGTCACATACTGACATTTCTTGAAGGCTTGGTAATTATTCACAGGATAGAGTGCCCATGAGGGAGGATGACCTGGGGCCTGGCGTGAGAGCTCGTCCCAGGAAAGACTGGCTTTGGAGAGGAAGGGGTCACTTCAGGGGCAGTAAAAACCCAAGCAGTGGTGGTGTGAGAAGCAAAGCCACTGGCCATCCCCGTAAGTCAGCTCATCCGATTGTCAGGTGTTATCCTTTCTCAGTGCTATGTCCCTTTCTGTCCCCTCCTCCTGAAGCTGTGGCATCAGCCAAGGAAACCCTCTTTTCAAAAGAGGGTCTCTCTTCCTGGTCAAGGGTGTGTGAGCATGTATGCACACAGGTCAGAGCACTAGTAGCAATGTCCTGTTAAACCAAACAAGCTCTCGGGAAGCAGTGGGTGACTCAGTAGTTGAAAGACACAGGAGAGGCTGCCTGTCCTCTATGATAGCTCTGTTAAAGTGCCCTTCTGTTCTTGCTGCTGCAGAGTAATTTTCCAAAATTGTGAATTCCACCAAGCCCAGAATTCTTAGATGATTTGTTCCCTGCAGCAGCCTCTCCCAAAGTGCGGGACAATATTCCTGGTTAAAGGAAAGATGAGTTAGGTGGTACATAGGGATATTGAGATGTATAAGAGTAAAAATAAACCTGGAATGTTAAATAAATCAATATGGAAAAGTAAGTGAATTCACAGGGAAACCATTAAGCAAATAAGCGGGGTATTGATAGTTGTTAAATAGCTGATGTCTGTGAAACACTGGCTCCCGCCAGAAACCTCAAGCTCCCCGTGGGCATCTGAGTCTTTTCCATCAGAGCCTCCTTTCTCGCCTCCTTTTTGGCTACCGGGACTGCAGCTCTGTGAGCTCACCAATGGTTCTCTCGGACTCACAGCTGTACCCTGATGCTGTGTTTCTTCCTGGAATATCATCTACACAGGGCAGTTTGGAAAATTCCTGCTCCTTCTTTAACTCTCAGCCCAGACAATGGATGTAGAAAGAAAGGAATATTCTGAGACTCCTAGGGAAGAGAGAGTTGTATCACTAGGAGACTCATGGTAGCTTGATGTCAGGGTCAGAAAGGTGCCGATAGTGGACCACGGTGACTTTAACAGAATCCACAACTCTGCATGTCTGGAGCAGCAGAAATTGGGCAAGCGTCATTTTTCTTTTGAGTCTTTCATAGGTAATTCCAGAACAGAAGTACTCTAGGATCTTTCCCTCCCTCTTTCTTTCTTGTTGCTCATGTTTTAACAACTATGTAGCTCACAGACAATGAGGTGGGACAAGAGAAACGAGTGGGTGTGGAATGCAAATCAGTCATTTGCTGCTTTTTAGGAAATTTGACAAAGAGTTGGGGATTGGGAGAGTTAGAAACTGTTGATTTATGTATAGTTTTCCATTATAATTGAGTTTTAATTACAGTCCATTGTCTTATTTGACTTCAGATTATTCCCACGTAGCTGTAGTCAGTGTAGCTTCACCATGGCTGGTCAGCTGCAGGGACTGACAGGAGACAGTGCTTGCTGCAAGACCTACGTCATGGGCATCAGGGCCTTGCACATCATTTGCCCTTAGTGAGGAGGGACACTGTGTATGACTACTTCCTTCAGAGGTAGCATCTCTGAAGAGTGGGGCAGCTTTCCTGCGCCTAAGTTACTCACAGAGAATTACATTGGTTCTGTTTTCAAGTTTCTGCAGCAAAGAGCAACTCTTGTGTTGGCCTCGTAGCACTTCAGCCATTCTATTTTAGTTCTTTGAGAGGCAGCTTGCTACCAATATGCTGAAAAAGGAGGATCTTACCTAATCTTAGATGGAGTAAATATGACATTGCTCTTCTACCATATTGGAACTCTCCATTAATAAGACGGTGGTTTAATTATATTGTTATCCTTTTAATATTCATCTCAATGCCTTCCCTTCCTTCAATGGTAGTAGAAATTAGGAACTGGTTCTACTGAGACTTTTTTATAATAGCTATCATTTTACCTTGTAGGCAAGAAGCACGTTTTTCTTTGTATTTAGAACTGAGGAATGTATAATTTCTACTGTGGACCTGTCAGAGAGTATTCGCACTATTTGCACTCTACAGTTTCTCATGTTTTTTTCTCACTGTTAGCACTTGTATAAAGAAGAGACAATAAATCTGTAGAGGAAAAATTAAAAATGGACATGCCAATGGGCTGCAGCTGTTTGGTGCAGTTCAAATTCCTGGCAGTATTTTGATTTGTTTGAATCACATTTCCTTCTTAGGACCTGCTTGTCCTCAATTTTATCAACTTACCCCTTTTGGTGTTGACATTTTGCACTGTGAAGTTTGAAGATATCAAGCGTGGTGACCTTGGTGAAGGTATTTCTTGCAGTGCCAGGCTGTTCTCTTAGATGGAAGCTTGGAGTGTGCTTCTGATGTTCTTCTAATTTTAATGTTGTTATTTCTTTTATGTTTCTCTTAATTCAGCACAGGATTTTGTAAATAGATTCAAATTTTATTTTAACATATGAAAAGAGGGAGAACAAAAAGGTCATATGACAAAATCAAACACATTTTCAAATTGAGTTTGTTGCTTGGTTTTGTGCCCTTACTTAAATGTACATTTTTATTATTTGGGGTGAAGCTAGTGTTCAGGAAGGTGATTTGTGGACAAATGAAAAGATAAGTGATGCACCAGAGTTGGGCATGAAATCTCTGTGGTGTCTTTAAGGACATGTAACACCTACCCTAAGGAGTAAACCTAATATTTATCCAAATTGGAAAGTTAAGGAAAGGTTGGCTGTGGACATGGCTGGTGTCTGTATTCAAACATTCACCCATCACAGGGCACTGCTCCAGTGTACCCCTGTGATGGTGTGGGTGGATTTACACCTGCCAATTGAGGAAAGCATTTCTCATACTGGAATACTTTAGAATCACATAGGAGAGATTTTTCACAATAAAGATCTGCCAGACCTTGAACCTCAAAGATTCTGAGTCAGTAATTCTGGGACAGAGCCCAGGCTCCAGCGTTTCAAGCCATCCGCGTCTCTTGGGGAGCCTTTGTGGCACGCTGACAGCTGAGTGGCCTCCCAGAACACAGATAGGATGCTCTGGTGGGCCAGGCCTGCAAAATCTGTACTAACGCTCACAAAAGAGTGAAAATGCCAGGCTAACTCAGCAGGGACACCCTTGACATGTCATCTGTTATCCCAGGACCTGCAGAGCTGGAAGTAGGGTTGAGATGAACTTGCTAGGGTTCATGAAAGAACTGGAGTATTCTTTGTCTGTGGGTGTGATCACCTTGAAGTTGGGTGATGGTGATGATGACAATAATGACAAGCAGTAAAATTTGTACCTGTTGTGCTCTTAATAGAATTGCAGAGGATTATTTTGCTTGCTCTTTATGCATGTGTGACTTTTGTCTATCTCACTATATTTTTCAATGAACACCTGCTCTGATGTTTTTATAGAATTTGTCTTTAACTAAATGAACAATTCTCTAACAATTATGGGGGCCTGGTAATAATAAAAATACCCTGGGTCTTTGAAAATACTGGCCAAAAACAGTCCCTGAAATATTTCACTATGCCATCTGAAGGGCAAATTTGCTAGCAAGTATGAAATTCTCTATTAGTAAGTATAGTTGTGTAGAGTAATTTCACTTTCAGTGTGCAATTTTCTTTGGCCACAGTAAGCATGTTTACTGGTGTCAGAGATGTATAGAGAATTTGTATTTCCTTCTTCCATCCTATTTGTGGAAACAGAATCAGGAAAAAAATGAATCAGTGGGAGCACCGTCCTAGGACGATTTAGGAATTGCATTCTGGCATTTTCTTTTTTCTGCTTATTAGTTCTGTGACCTTGGACAAACCACCTAACATCTCCGGTCTTGTTTCCATCATGTGTAAAAGGCTCATCATGTGCCTGAAAGCAGGAAACTTGGTTGGTTAACCTCGTACGGCTCCTTCTACTGCTGGGTCCTGGCTGTTTGCAGATGGGAGCAATTGTGGCCAAGTGTCTGGCTCTATGAGCAGGCTGCTTGCATCTCTGCAAGCCATGTAACTGCATGAAGCTCTGGACAGTGTGCTACAACCTCAGTGGGTCACCTGAGTTGTTTGTGGAGATTAAAGACAATTTTGCAGAATTGTTTGCTGCTTCCAAGAGTTGTAGGGCTAAAACCATGTACTTGTTAAGACACGGATATACTTTTATGATTAGAGAGCAATTTAATGAAACATTCATGACTGTTTCTTTGCATTTCTCTGGTAAAATAAATTCAATCACAGTAGGATTTTTTTTTTCTCAATTGCTTATTAGGATACATTCTTCTGCTTCGGTATAAAGATGTAGTTATGTCTTTTCTGTTTTGCAAAGATATTATTGGACCCACAAATATACTGTGGTCTCTAGAGGAGAAAAGAGCTCCAAGATTTTCACTCTTTAAATTATTGAAATAAAGGGAAATGATTGCATGGTAATATTCCCTCGATGCAGAGCAAACAGTAGCGCAGATGGGACAGGTACTACTGTGCTTTGCTGGGCATACGCTGCTGTACTGCAGCCCTTGTGTCTTCTCTGGCTGTCGGTGCAGGACAGCCCCAGTTGCCCCTTCAGACCCACTTATGACCTCTCTTGAGCCCTTGCTGTCCTGAGAAGCTCTGCTCCAGGGCTCTGCCTGCCAGTGTCTTAGTCAGTTTGACTTGCTTGCACCAAACCTGGCTATTCATTTTTCAGAGTCATAGATTGAGGTGCCAGCAGACCTGGTGTCTGGAAGAGCACAGACAGCTGTCTTCTGGCCAGATCTCTACTTGGCAAGGAGGAAGTGTGAGGACCCTGGTGTCTTCCTCTTCCTATGCAAGCATGAAGCTGTTAGGGGGGCTCTTCCTCATGACCTCTCCTGATCCCCACCTCCATGTCATCACTGGTCTGAGGGTGCCAGTGTGTGGATGTGGCCAGAGAGCAATGTCCAGGCCACAGTAGCCGGTGCTCTGTGCTACCAGTTGGATGGAAGCTGGGCTTGTTCAGTGGGACACACGGACGGAGAGCCCTGAGCACCACAAAACCAGGTGTCCTTCTGGCCTTCACCTGCTGCATTGTGTCTCTGCTGGACCCTTGAGACTCCCCTTTGGCTGTGCTAGGCTGTGGCTCCATCTTGCTGTCCTCCTGTTCACCTGTGCACTACACTGTAAACCATGACTTACAAACTCTCTATGGCCCTGCAGGGAAGTTCCTGCCAGAGCTTCACCCTCCTATGACCTGAAAAGCTGGTCACAAAAGATACCTTGAATTCTGCCTGGGAGCATCGGAGCAGCGCTTTCTGTTTTTGCCCTTGATGGTGATGATGTTTACTTTTTGATTGACTCAAGGAAATGGAAACTGAGGTAATTTGACTGAAAACCCATAAACTTCCTTGATCAAAAAATACAATTTCCTATGTTTTCTTATTTGAAAAGTAACAGTCAGTCTGGGCTGGGGGTATAGCTCAGTGGCACAGCACCTGCCTGACAAGTATGAGGTTGTGAGTTCAACTCCCAGAACAACCACAACAAAAAAGTAACAGTGATTGCTGAGGCAGGTGTGACACGATGAAATGCTGCATTTCCTAGTGGAATGACGCACATCTACAAGCTCGAGGGAGGGAATTTTGGCAATCTGTAGTAATAGTTTTCAAAATATTTAACTTTTTGATACAGTAATTTTACTTTTAGCAGTCCATCCAAAGGAAATTGCATACTGAGAGATGTATGCATACACATTCTATTAATACTGCTATTTATAAGGATTAATGATAATACAGATATCTAAATATTCAGTAGAGTGGTAATAGTTTCATAAATTAAGATATGTTCATATTGTATACTACATGGCCATTAAAGTTAAGTCAATAAAAAATATAATATGATAAAAAGCATAGTACAGAGTTTTTAAGCAAGATGAATTCAACCATTTGTATATATGAAGAGAGATAGATAGAGAGAGAGAGAGAGAGAGAGAGAGAGAGAGAACAAGAGAGAAGAGGAATTGTTTGGCCGAAGAATTATGAATGAATTATTTTTGTTCTTGCTACATTACTTGAAGTGACACACTGATGTTCCATATTGAAACATGGACACATTACCGCAAGTGAGGGTGCACAGGTCGGTGTCCAGTGCTGAGCCGCTCACCCTGTCGCACCCGTCTTGGAGAGTGGCCTGTCTCGACCTGCCTTCTCTCCTTGCCAGATGGATGTGCTTGCCTGTTACCTTTTCACACTTCACATTAAATTTACCATCTTAGCTACTTTACTTTATTTTATTTTATTGGTACCAGGGATCAAACTCATGATTATGCACTTGCCAGACAGGTGCTTAAGCCACCGGACTAATCCCCCGGCTCATCCTTAACCATTTTAAAGTGCACAACTAAGTAATGTGAAGTGTCTTCACATTGTTTTCTGGCAGACTTCTGGTTCTCACATCTTACAACTGTGAAACTCTGTGCCCATGAAGCACCAATTACCCCTCCTCCCACCCCAATGGATAAAAACTACCTTTTTTCTTTCAGTTTTTATGTTTTTGATTATTTTAGGCATTTCATGTAATTGGAAGCACAATTTGTTCTTTGATTTATTTCACTTAGCATAATGTCCTTGGGCTTCCTCTACATTGTAGCATGCAAAAAGCTTTCTTCAGTTTGTAAGGCTAAGTACTATTCCACCATCTGTGCATACTATTACTTCGCTTATGCATTATCTGTGGATGGACAGTTGGCTTTTCTCTTCCTGTTTCCTACTGTAACTAATGTTATGTATGATGAGCACGACCATGCAACTATCTCTTTGAGATACCTTTTTTAAGTCTTTTGGATATGTGTTTGGAAGTGGGATTGCTGGATTATGTGGTGTGTTAGTTACCTTTTTTGCTGCTGAAACCAAATACCACCTAAGGTTAAAGGAAGAAAGTTTACTTAGCTCAGAGTTCACAGAGGTCTTCAGTCCATACTCGGCTGGCTCCGAGGCAGGGTGGCACATAGCAGAGGGGCAACAGTTCATGGTGAACAGAAGGCAGCAAAGCAAAAGGGGATCTTAACAGCAACTGTGTAAACCCTTTTATCTACTCCAGACTACTCAGGGCAGGCAGCACTCACACCCTCAATCCCAGGGCCCTCCACCCTAGCATTGTCCCATGAGTCAATCCTAGTGTCACACACTCTAGATCCAGCCACCTCTGAAAAAGCTCTTCCTGTGACCTCATGAAGCTGGGGGAGACATTCAGACAGAAGCCATAACACAAGGCAATTCCAGTTTCAATTTTTTGTGGAATCCCAGTATCGTTTTTCACAGTTGGTGGACTATTTCTCATTGCTGCCCACAGCAGTGTGTAAAGGTTCCAGTTTCCCCACATTCTTGCCAGTGCTTGATATTTTTGCTCTTTTGGTAACCGTCATCCTAATGGGTATGAGGCAATGTCTCATTGTGATTTGTTGTGCGTTTCTTTAATAACTAGTAATACTCAATACTTTTCCACGTTATTCTTGGTCACTTGTGCATCTTCTTTGAAGAAATGTTTATTCAAGAACTTTGCCCACTTAAAAACCAGATTATTTTGTTGTTCTTTGATTTGTGCAAGTTCCTTATATATTCTGGATAGTAACCTCTTACTTATCAGGTTATGATTTGCCCTCATTCTTCTTCATTCCGCCGGTTGCTTTTTCACTTTGTTGACTGTTGTGCTGAACTCACAGAAGCTTTCCAGTTTCGTGGTTCCTCCTGTGTAGTTTTTATTTTGTTGCCTTTTTTGTGACACAGTCAAGACAGTGCCAAATCCAGTGCCCTAAGCTTTTCCTCTACACTTTCTTCCAGAAGAAGAATAATTTTAGATCTGATGTTCAGATGTTTAATCCAATTTGAGTTCATTTTTATATGTAGTGTGAAATGAGGGCCCAGTTTGTTCTTTTGTGTATCCAGTGTTTCCCAACATTATTTGTTGAAGTGACCAAATCTTGGCATCCTGATTAAAAATCGATTCCCTACATGCACAGGTTTACTTTGGGGCTCTGTATTCTGTTACATATGGCAATACCATTCTATATTAATTACTGTTGTCTTATAGTATGTTTTAAAATCATTTCCAATGCATTTTCAAATGGGGAATTTTGGGTTGCTCTCATATGTATCTAATACATTGCTTTTATTTCTCCATCTTTTTTGGAACCTCTCCTATCCCCTCGTGGGTATAATCTTTTTTCTTTGCTAAAGCACAGGTTTTTAAAGTATTCTTTTAAATGAGAGCATGCAAATGTATTTTACTCTTCATTCATGAGTTTTGCACTTTTTATGCAAAATCTGAACCAAATCTCCTACTTTTCTGTCTCGTAGACTTTCAGACCTGGAAGTATAGAGAAGTACATGTAAGAGACAGGCAAACCTCATGTCTTAGGTCCACACCATATGGAAAAAGAGGAGGAAGGAAATGAAGTTTCAGACACCTGAACATGAGGTGCCAGCACAAGGAGTGAAATTTGGGAGGAAAAGTGTGGGAAGGTGTTGAGCACAGGCTCTCCTATTTTCATTATTACCTAAGCTCTGCCTGGTATCAGGAGTCACAACCAATAGGCCATTAAAGTTGGTCACCATCTGGCTCAGTGTTAAGGATACAAAATGCTAATTATCATAAGAACTTACATTTATTGAGCATGTACTATGTGCCAAGCACATTCAAGTCTTTTAACTCTTTCATCCATTCTGCAAAGCAGATTTTATAGTGCTTGTCTTATGGGCAAGGAAACTGAAGCTCAGAAAAATGAGAGAACTTATCCAAGCCACACAGTTGGCAAATTTAGAGCTGGGTGTTGAACCTAAAACCTTTCTTCTGACCATGAAAGGTCACCTCACTGGTAATGGACATCCTGAGATCGATTCTTGACTCTACTAGACACAGTGTCACTCTTTACAAGGATTGATTATCTCTGAAGATCAACTCTCTGTCCCCAAATCCATACTTTTCAAGTAATTTACACTGAGTGAGATGCATTAGAAGTTGCAATGTGTCCTCAACAGATCCTCTACTTTTATCCACACAGAACTCTGAACAATGTCAAGTCTACCGATCTAGAAGCTGATTTTGCTATTAGACCTACCGGGTTATCTGGGTTAGAGAAGCCCCAGTGGTCTCTGTGCTTGCAGGGAACTGGCTGCAGTAGGGTCTGTCACTTGCCTTGTTCATCCCACCTGCAAATTCGGAGCCAGAAGAAAAAATAACAACAACAAAGTAGCTTGTCGATTGCCACCAGCAGCAGCTGCATCCGGAAGCTGATGAGATATAACACGGGTCCCTCCTGAGGCCCTAGAAGTGAGCCTAGAAAGGGACTGCACTCTTCACACTGCCCCTCACTCATTGCCACTGGCCCTGGAGTGACTGTTGGAAGCTTGGAGGTCTGGGAATGGAGAAGTTGAGCTTGGGGTACATTTTTATTTTCTCCATGTGTGTTCAGGTCTGTTTTTCCTTCAGGTGTTTCTTTCCACTACCCACTGCTTTCCCATTGCTTTCTGCTGCAGCCCCACTAACAACCATGTCAGGTGCATTCCCCTCGAGACTTCTCCATCTTCCCACATGCAAGTGACTTCGTCGTCTGTGTGTTCACAGGACTTTATGAAAATTGCTTCCTTAACGTATGGCAAAGGGACCAAAGGAATAGTATAGCGCTTGTTTGCCATCCAGCTCTGTGGGTTTTATTTCTTTAATGTCCCCAATAGAGTGTAACTTCAACATCTTCTTACTCCGTGTTTTAAAATCCTTCTACTCTGTGCTTATATCTCCAGTATCATCCCTTAGTTAGCTTCTAAGTGGCTGGGAGTTAGCTTCTAAGTGGCAATCCGCCTTCTTCAACTTTTCAGCCTCTAATACCTCATCTTGCACATAGGAATCTCTCATACAATCCTCGAATGAATAAATATTCTTTTTTAGCTTTCAAAGAGAAATTGCAAGTGAAATATCAAATTAATATCAAATTAATTTTTTAGAAAGTTGAGTACTTATCAAGGGTGACTATTATTTATCTTTTGCTGCTTAGCAAATTATCCCATAACATAGGGGCTCCAAACAACAACACTTATTTATTTTTACTTTTTTGGTACTGGGAGTCAAACACAGGACCTTGTACTTTCCAGGCAGGTACTTATACCACTGAGCTATATTCCTGGCTCTACAGCAGCACTTACCATATAACACTTTCTATGGGTTGGGAATTCAGGCATGACTTATTTGAGCACCCCTTGCTCTGGGTCTCTCCCAGGGCTTCTATCTCTTAAAGTTCAATTGGAAAAGATCCCCTGCCTGCTCATGTACATGGCTGTGGCATGATTCAGTGAGCAGCCAGGGACCGAGGCTTCAGTTTCTCATGAGCTACTGGCCCGAAGCTTTCTTTGTTCCCCTTGTCATATGTGTTTCCACAGTTCACCTTTCCACTTGCTTCGTCAACACAAACAAGCAGGAATGAGTACATGTATGAGAGAAAAGGCAAGCTAGGAGCTATAATCTTTTATAGTCCAAGCTAGGAAATGGACTCCATAAATTTTGTTGTGTTCTATTTACTGAAGAAAATCTCTAGATCCAGCCCACACTTAAGAGGAAGCAATCACACAAAAGTACAAATACCAGGGGACCAAGGTCACTGGGACTATTTTGGAAGGCTGCATATAGAGCAGAGAGTGGTGTCTGTGTTGCAATACTTTTTAAAATTAAGGTTATTGCTAGCTGTCCTCTGGAAGAATGACATACATGAATGGAAATGCAGCATGGCAGTGGAAGAAAAGGTGGGTTAAGGGGTTTGTGGGTGAGCCATCTGATTCTTGAATGGTAAGGTAGGCTCTTTGCTATAAAGGTGATGGTAGTCAGAAGTACGTTCCAGTAGAGGGATGGTCCAGTTAGAGTTGTACTTCAAAATGGTCAAATGGATTGGAGAATATCTTTGTTACTTTCCTCTCCTTGCTGAGACAAAATACCTGATGCCCAAGTTAAGGGAGGAAAGGTTTAGTTAGCTCACAGTCTGTAAAGATTTCAGTTGTTGAGTCCAAAGTGGGATGGCTTGGCAGAGGGTCATTGCAGAGGAGAAACAGTTCATGGTGGCAGAAGACATCAAAAGCAAGCAAGGGAGAGAGAGAGAAGGGAGAAGGGACAAGCCTCTTTCTGTCCCTTATATTGTATGCAGGCTACCCACCCTAGGACGGCTGTAGTACTCATACCCATAATCGCAGCATTGGACCATGAATCAGTTACACACTCTAGACTCAGCCACCTTCAAAAAGCCTGCCCTCCCTGAACATGTGAGGCTTTGTGGGGACATCTAGAAACCATAACAGGAAACAGGAAAGAGGGAAGAAGACTTGATCCTAGCACTTGCAGTCATTTCAGTGGGGAATGAATAGACTTGTTGTAGCATGAGTAAAAGGGAGGAAAGGTACCAGAAATCTTATGTAGGGGAGTGGTGGGAGAACTGAGCATCTGTAAGAGTAAGAAGAGGAACTGAAACCACCCAGCTCTGGCCTGAGTGATGCATCTGTTACAGAAAAATGGTGTAGAACGAGAAACAGGAGGCCAGTGCAGAAATCACAGTCAGGAGAAAGGCAACCAAATCTGCAGCAGTGTCCCACCCCTAGTGCCTGGCATGCACAACAAAATTTATGGAGTCCATTTCCTAGCTTGGGCTATAAAAGGTGGCGCCAATAACCTTGAGCTTCCCCCACGGGTAGTTTGTACAAAAATGGCTCTGGTGTTCTCCTGGGTAAATCTCTGACCAAGTTACCCTGAGTTTTGCTTTTGGGGTCACACCAGAAGTACAGAGAGTGTCTGACTCATTGCCATACAAACCATCAGCCACTGTTTTCTTCTGAGGTTGTTGTTTGGACAGGCCCTACCCTGGTGGGAGATGCTGGCATATTACGCTGTGCACCATAATGGTTTAAGCCACAGTAGTTCAACAATGAGGTTTCCATTTCTTGGCTTCTGAAATGAGTCTCTAATCACATAATGCCTTGCAGTTTCAATCTTTGTGGGATAGACTGCGGGTTTTCCTAGAGGCACCTCTTAGAATTTCCACAGCATAACACAAATTTGGTTGTAATACTCATATTTGGGACATACTCTAAATTACTTTTGAGCCATAAGAGGCATTTTTCTTACCCAAAGCTATGAAGGTCCAAATCTTTTTCAGATATTTTTGTAGCAGAAGGTGTTTTACCAGCGTTATTCACATAATCCTCACAATGACTCAGCAAGGTCACATAATCCTCACAATGACTCAGCGAGGTCCATCACAAGACAGGTTCACAGAGATGGAGCAACCTAATAAAAACCACACAACTGACATGTTGTGATGACAGTGGAACAAAGGAAAAGTGTGTAAAGATGTATTGCATCATCTAAAACCTTTCTTTGGGGGCAATATTTACTAGTTTTTACTTTGACCACTTTTGTTGGTAGAAAACAATGCATTTGACATTTTTTTGAAGTATAGACAATTATATGCTATTTTTCAACTTTTCAAAATTAAGTCTTTAGAAGGATCAAAAAAAATGTTGCTCATTGGTATATCCTCTTTTCCTTTCATTCTGATTGACATTTAGCTGTAAGGTTACTTTTCTTTGCCCCATATCTTTTCCATGAAGTCTTTCTCCTGTTAAACCATCAGTGATTTGGCATTGGTTACAGGACATAATCCAACCACTCTGAAGAGTTTTAGTATCTTCTTGATTTACATTCATAGCATTTTTAGAAAGGCTATAACTTTTAGCTGCATGACTAAAGAGATTAAAACACTCAGCATCCTATAGGCCCAGCATGTGGTGGCTCTAACACAAGCCGAGTCACAGCCCCAAGTGGCCCCACAGTGACACCCTCACTCCTTTGCTGCCGGCTGAGCATGGTGCTGGGGCCATGCTTTCCTACCAGCTTCAGAGGGAGCCTCCTCTTAGGTTCCAGAGAGAACCCGCTTTCTTGCAGACTTGCCTGCCCTCTGGGTCACAGCAAGTTTTAACTTGCTTTCTTCTGCTTTGCACAACTCAGCTTGTAATCTGTCACTAGAAGAACAATAGCTTTCCTCAGTGGTAGCAGAACTGTATTTTTCCATTAATAAACGCGACAGCAGCACGCCTGTGGAGAGTCACTTTCACGGAGCGCTGCTCCAGCTTTGAACGACATCCCAGCACCCTCCCTTCCCCATAACCCTGAATCTGCAGGCCCACTCTGCTCAGAGTGCGTCTGTTCACAGTAATCCCTGCTGCCTGGTGATGCTCACTTCCCACTGTAGTCCTAACTACATTTCAAATCTGGCCTCGGTTTTGTTTCTGCCCTTTTGGTCTCCTGGTCCCTGTGCCTCCAATATCTTGTGTCTGTGTAGCTCATTTGGTGCTTCCATACCAAAGATTGGGTGTACATCCCTGCCTGACAAAATCACATTTACCTTGAGGCCCAGGCCTATGTGTTGTATTTCATATCCAACACAAAGCTTGACAAGTATGTGTGTAATAGGTGCCCAGAAGTCTATGCCTGAAAACATTGGAAACCTGCTCAAAATGATTTCCCTATATGAGGCATTGTAAGGACAGCTGGTTAAAAAACAACCATTGGTAGCACAGTTATAAACTGTCCTGTGGGTGAGCTGAGGCCCCAGGGAAATTCTTATTACTGCTACATAATGCTGTTCCACTTTCAAGATACTCTTGTGGAGCTGCATACACCTTTGTTTTCTAAGTTGGAAATGCTGAATCCCCTCCCTCTGGCACACCTCCTGCTCTCCAGAGTTTGCTGTTTTCCAGAAAACTGGTTCTTCAACTCTGACCAAGTTCACTGGAAGACCAGTATTATGGTTTAGATCTAATGTCCCCCCAAATTCCCATTTGTTCAGAGGTGGGGCTTTTGGAAAGTGATCGGACAATGGGAGCTCTATGCTCATCAGTGGATTAATCTATATCTGGATTGGATTGCAATTCTCATATTTGGGGCATATTCTAAGTCACTTTGGGCTATAAAAAGGAACTGAGTTATAATTCAGATTTTGGGTGCATGGCTGAATATCCTGTTAGGAAGTGGGGCCTGGAAGGGGTGTATTCTGTCCTTGGTTTCTTCTTTTCCCCTTGCTTCCTGACTTTCATGGGTTGGTCAGATTTCCTCTGCCAGGTCAACTAACCTGCCACCTTTAAATTTAGCCTAGCACAAATTCTTAAGATACGAACAAAATGTAGATAAATGTTTTGCCAAAATAAAATATGTATAGCCTCTAGTCTAGTACACAAGAGTCCTTGTTCCCAACTAAAACCTCCCAAGCTTGGCTTTTACTCTTCGCATTTCTGTAAACATTCTGGTCTTCTGAGCTCTGACTAGCATGGCCAGCTGAGCACTGCTTATTACATCCTAGGCTTCTCTAGCCTGCATCTCTAAACTTTTCCAAGCTTCTCCCACAAACCAGTTCCCAAGACTTCTGAACAAGGGGTCAGGTTCAGTCACAGCAATGGCTTCACTCTTGGTACCAAATTCTGTACTGAAGAGGGTTCTCTAGAAGGACAGAATCAGTGGGAATATATATTTCCTCTTTCCTCTCCTTTCATTCCATCCAGCTGCAGGCTTAGTAGATAGTGCCAGTCATACTCAGGGTGGTCTCGCCCTGCCCCGGTTTGCTGGCATCTCTAGAAACACCCATAGACACACCCAGAAATGTGCTTTACTAGTCTGCTAGATGTTTCTTAATCCAGTCGACATGACAATCACAATTAAAGGTCAGAATCAGCTATGTGTGAAAGGAGAAGGCTATAGAGCCCAGGAGCAGTTCTGGGCAATATTTGTGACTCAGTGGATTTCTTGTGCATTTAAGAATTTGGCAGGAAGAACAAACTGCTTATATGAGATTCAAAGAAAAATTAATTTGAAAGGGGTCTAGGGTATGTATGGGAAGAAAAGTAGATATTCTACTGCCATAGAAAGGATATTTTTATAGCTTTAAAAAATTTAAATATGTCACTGCCTGCACTTTCTAATTCTCCCACCCCTACTTTTCCTATCACATTGGATTTCCAGATAAAAATGACCTAGAATGGCTTCATTGTATGGATTTTGAAATCTTTGCAAAACAGGCTGAGATCAGAACTTTTTCTACTGTGGTACTTTTAGTCTACATTGACATGTGGGGAGCTATAAAAATCTCTCCACTGTCTTCTCAGACCAATTAGACCAAAATCTCTGGCATTGTGTCTGGGCTATAGTTTTTTTTTTTTTTAACACTCTTAAATAAGATTTGAATGTACGTCTAAAGCAAAGGGCTACTTACTTACCTAGTGGGCTTGCTGTGATTTCACATGGAACTTGTTGGAAAGTACCCACTTGGCAGAAAAAGTTATTATTTATTACTATTATATTACATTGTTGTCTTTGCTGGAGGTTAATTTGGCAAGTACTAGTATTTCCTTTTCTCAGAAACTTGGGGAAAGAGATTATTAGTGGGGGATGGGATTCATCATAGAGTCCTTTCTGACCCAAACAAATATAGATGTGCATTATCAGTTGTAAGCTTAATAAATGTCTCCCACTGAGGAACTCACTCATGTGTTTGGAAAGAGTGTATACCCAACTGCCTGTTCAACAAGTTACTTATTAGCTGTTTTTTTTTTTTTTCAAAAAGTAAAGGATGGAGGGAAAGACTGCTTGAAACTTGTGTTACAAACAAGGTAATTTTAAGAGCACCAAAGTTTTGGCTCCTACTGAGCCCTGTTTTGGGGATTTCACATCGACTTCGGGATCTCCAGTGGACCGATGAGTTGAAGCTGGTGGCAAATTCTGGGTTCTCTCACCGGTGCTCCCTTTTATGGCCATCTGGAGAAAGAGTGGATGACAAAAGTTAGTAACTTCCTCAAAAGGAGAATTTGTAATTGCTGTCTTGTTACTGAGCATGCACTAAAGCTTGAAGAATTGTCTTATCGATGGGTGAATCGAGTAAGAATTGTCTTACCGATGGGTGAATCGAGCCGTTCTGAAAAGCCATGCGCAGCACAGGTAGAGAGTGGTGAAGCCCTCAGAGTTGAGCAGAGGCCCCCTCCCCCACCTTTTTTTTTTTAAAGGAAATCCACTGTTTCAGGACAGAGTAAGGTTTATTAGGTGCTTATTAGGATGTACTTAGTCCCTCGCTATCTTCACTCAGGTGACCCAGGCGGCTTCCTATCTTCTCCCTTCCCAGAGAGCCAAACAACAACTTCCCAGAAAGTTCAAAGTTTTAAACATGTGGTTGTCTGGAGAAAACTTTTTCCCCTTGGATATCCCAAAGGTTCCCCAAGCCTCCTGCTTTCTTGGTCTCCTTCTCTGTAAATCCAGATTCACCTTTACGGCGCCCCAGACCTAAGACTGTCTCCTCCTCTGAATTCTGCACAGGGTTGTTAGCTCTGCAGTCACATCCACACCGGACCTGCCACCTGCTCATCCCCACCAGGGCAAGGCTTCGTTTCTCTCTTGGGACACTGCTGGGCTCTTCTTCCTCCCTCTGCCCTCCAACCTCAGTCTATGCCTGGCTTGGCAGACAGAGGACTCCTCTGATATACTGAGATGAAGTACCCTTACCCCGATGCTCCCATAGCTTTCAGTAGCGTACAATGTATAATCCACGACCTTTACAGTGGCCCCACAGGCCTGAATAATCTGACTCACTGAGCACATAGTCTGCTTCCTTCTGCTTCCTCACTTGGAATCAGCCACACTGACCTTGAAGAGACTCATTCCCAGCTGAGTGTCTTTACAGAGAGTGTTTCCATGACCTGAGCACTCTTATCTGGGACTTCTGTGTCTGGCTTCCTCAGTTCTGTGGAGTCTCCACAAGGCTTTTTTGTTAACCACACTGAAAAATTAAAATTGTAAGCCTAGCTTTATTTTTTTCCACTATATTCATTCTAAAAGCAGTTATCACTGAACATACTACATCTATCTATCAATCTGTCTATCTAATCTATCTATCTCTATCTACCGATCTATCCATCATGTACTATCTGCCAACTGGACCACGCTCAGCAAGGCATGGGTTTTTGTCACTGCTGTGTTATGCTACACATGCTCAGTGAGCATTTGTTAAACACTGAGGAAATGAAGGGGCTACACTAACTTTTAACACTAGCGATTCAGACTTCTGACCTCATTAATAAACACTTCTCTGATATAATATGCTTTGAGTTTCCGAGAAACTCTGCTCTTCTGTTCCAAGCAGAGTGAAGGTAGTGTCAGATTGCAAACTGCACAGACTCACAAAACTTTAAAAGTCATTGCCCTGGAGTCATAGGTTCATCCATTCTTTCCCTGGGAAACAGCATTACCTGAGCACCATTTAGATACAGCACCATGCCAGACACTGGGGACATAGCGATAAACAAGCAGCAAGGCCCCTCAGCGTCAGGACTGCTCGAATGTATGCTGCTTCCCCACAGGAAGCAAGATCCCAATATGCTATGTGGCGATACTAATCCTAAATTCACAGGATGTGTTTACCAGAGAGCAGCGCAGCAATGACAAGTAAACAGTCATCATGTTCACTGCAGAGTTTGCTAAGATCCGTGGGCTGGATGTGTGGGAGGTCTGCAAGCTAGGGTGTATCAGGGATGCTGAGCAAGGGTGTTCCAGGTGGAGGCTGGACTGTGGTGACCAGTGATGCAGAACAGGTGGCCACCAGTTGTGGGCTGTGGTGAGGTAGATGGAGGCCGTTTTGCATAACGGGCTACCGTGATCTGATTCAGTTTTAAGATTTCTCTGACCATCAAATATGCAGCCACAGAGGGTTCACAGAAGAAGTTTAGACTAGGAACACATTTAGATGTGAATTTTTGAGCATAGGGAAACACTTAGGGGATGAACTTGGTACAGAAGAGACTTTAGAGATCCGATATAGGAGGAGGTGGCAGCAACAGTCATGGAGAAAGAAACAGACCTCAAAGTGGGAAGCAAGGGGTATGGTATTAACTAGAGCCCTAGGAGACCCTTGGAACATTTAGGTCTGTTGTTTTTAGAACAGTAACATTAGATCTTTGCATGTATTGAATTGCACATTTTTATTTGGAACTAGTAATGCATTGGCTTTTGAGAGAGTAGGAGAGGGAAAGAGAGAAGGAGAGAGGGAGATAGATAGATAGATCGATAGATTTATCTAAGACACTGTCAAATAGCCAATACCAGGATTTGTAAGTGAGAGTAGAGAATAACCTAGTTTATAGAACCTGCCACTATTGTCTGCTAACTCCTTATACCTGCAGTATAATTGCTGCTGTTCACAATGCTGACCCTGATTTTTCTTTCTGTACTTTGATTTAGAATCTTATTTTAGTGTTAAGTGTTGCATAGGTGATACTTCAGGACCATGATGTAACTGATGGAAAGATGCTAAAAAACATAGGAAAAGGACACAGAATATGAAGCAAAAGTCCCAGAGATTTACCTCTAGGCAGGTAAGAACACAAATCCTGCAGTGCCACATGTTCCAAGTCAAAGCTAAAGCCTGGTAGATTTCCAGAGTTTCCCAGGGGATGGCATCTGTCACAGTCACATCAGCCTGCCTTAGGGTGTCACTGGGTGCAGATTTAGGCTTGTGTACTCTGAGCCAGGAAAGTCAGGAGCCTAGAGCACAAAATTTAAAGAGATGATTCACTCCCAAGGGAGTGAAGTGCTGGTCTGCACCTGAGAGCCAGTGGCTCCTTACATTTTGCACTGTGGGTACCTCACTTAGCTCGCCCCGCTCTTGGTCTCACTGCTAGCTTCTTCCCAGATGTCTAGATTCCCTGTGAGCTGATCAAACTGGCTGGGGTCTTCTGAGTGAAGCAACTTCAGCACCCAGTAAAATGGAGGTCTGTTTTCTGGGCTCCCCTAGATGTTGAGGCTTTTGCACTTCCGGAAGAATCTTTTTTTTTAAACAGATCAATTTTGCTAATATTGTTGTTGACCCCAAATATTTGCTTTAACCAAACCATCACTGGCTTCTAGGCATGGCAGAAGGCAAACAATTGACTGTAGTTGGACTTCTCATGGTTGTTCACAGATAAACTTTGCTTGAGTGCACAAGTTATTAATTGAACTTTCTGGCCAAGTTGGTATTTCCCGGCCCCCTGAACTTCTGTCAGTGCTGCCCTTGCAGTTAATACGGTGCATGGACACAGTCTTTATCTTGCCACCGGAAACCTACTGTTAACTCAAGGTTTCCTTCTGGCCAGTGGCAAACTTAACTGCAAAGTGAATTTTCTACACTAAATTGTACTCAATATTTTTCAAAAGAACCAGCTCCGGCATCTGGATTCTGTGTAATTTGAGGTCCTGGCGCCTGTGCAAGCCCAGGAAAAAGAAGGAGGGGTAGGGAGAGGAGAAAGAACAGGAGAAGAAAGAGGGGGAAGAGGAGGGGGGAGAAGAAGAGACAGATTTTGAAAAAGTGGCCAAAATTGCATTTTTAACCTTTAATACATATAAGGAGCAAAACAGGTAAATAACAGGTCAAGAAATAATAGAACCAAGTCATGAATGAATGAAATTGTAGACATATAACATAGGAAGATATTTTAAAATGTACTAAATCTAGTAAATCTAGCTAAAATTTTTAGGTTATAGGGAACAACAGGGTGTCACAAGCTCCATGGGGCAGCAGGTTCTCTTTTTTGGTAATATGGACTTCGAGGCACTGGCTGTATGATTAGAAACCTTGGTTCTTTCTCTATTTTAGTTTTGCTTCCTGATTAGGTATTCTTAGTGCATTATTCAGCTTAAGTTTGTGAGGTTGACCACTCTTACAGATTCTTAAAGCGCCACGCTGTGCAATTTGACACTAAAAATACAATGTTGAGGACTTACTGGTTTTGTGTGCTGAGACTGTTTTATGTTACCAAAAAGGAAGTTTTCTCTGCTGTCTGTTCATATCCACTTGGGAAAACACTTCCAGTAGGGAAACGACATGAACTAATTTGGGTTACTTCTTCATAGACACTTTGAAGGGGACAGTTAATTGAACTTCAGAAGAGGCACAAAGTACTGACACGTGCATCTCTGCTGGGTCACCTCTGATCATTGGTGAGAAATGTATGTGAGGTGGCTTGCAAGCAATTCATCTTCATGCCCTATGCTGTGAAGAATTCTGACTCTGACATGAAGTTTCTAATTCTTTCTTAGTCTTACGTTTTGTCCTTGACTCCTAACGGAAAAATCCTCAGCCTACTTTTGATTATCTCTTTTATTTAGGATATGTAGATATGTCTGTAACAATGATATTAATTACAGATTACTAGGAGAGAGAGAGAGAGGCATTTACATTTGGGCTAAAGACTTTTGTTCTTTAGTGGTTTCTTTGTGTGTGTGTGTGTTTACAGAATTTTTTTCCCAGCAAAAGTCACACTTATACAAATCTATATTTCTAAATGTTTCAAGTTTTATTTCTCATATATGGGTTTTTAATATACTTAGGGTTAATTTTGCTTATGGTATGGTATAGGATCAAAGCTCATTATTTTCCCCATACGTAACAAGTTGTCCAGGGTATTTATTATTTATCAGTCTATTCTCCTAGTCACTCTATACCTCACCCCTCTGTCGTATTTTCATATAAGCATTGGTTCATTACTAAATCCTCGGAGTTCAGAATCCCTTTCTGATACTGCCCAATCTTTATTAAAGTAGCATATGCATAGCCTCGATATTTGGTAGGGATAGTTTCTCATCTTGTTTTTCAAAATTGCCTATGCTATTCTTGGCCTCTGCCTCTTGGATATAAATTACAGAATCTGCTTATCACATTTTATTTAAAAACTTTGTTGAAATTTTAATTAGAATTGTATTTTGTCCATAGATTATGATTCTATTCATCTTTGGCACTTTATATTTCTTTGTTTTTTCTTGCATTGTAAATTCCTCCCATAAAGTTTAATCATTTTCACCACATAAAATATCTTTACATACTTTATTATGATGAAATTTTATTTACATTTTATTTTCAAATATTAGGGTTGTCAATGAGTCTTCCTAGTTTTAGAAAGAACTTGGCCAATCTTATCCATTCTAGTAATTTATTTACAAATCTTCTTGTATTTTCTATATTGACAATTACATTATGTATAATCAAGGACAGATTTATCTTTTTCCTTCCAATTTTTTTGCCTTTCAAAATGCTTTTTTGATTTAGTGTATTGGTTAGACTGCCTGTAGGCTATTAATTATCCTAATAGCGAGATTCTAGTCTTGAAAATGAATTTAGGGGAATGTTTCAAAGGCTTTAACATCAGATGTGATGCTTGCCATGGGTTTTTGGTGAAAATCTTATACCAATATTTCTCCGGCTACCAGCAGCATTGCTGCAGCCCTACAAGTGTAAAACAGCAGGGCTGTTGGTACAAGCTACCGTCCTTAGGTTGCAGTTGGTCCCACGGCTGCAGTTGATCATGCTCTCCCACAAGAGTTCATTCACACAAGCAGGTCTAAATTGTTTGCTTGGTCAGTGACCCAGATCTTCATCCCTGAGAGGTCTGAGCCTTTGTTTACTTTAATTTTTAACACCTGTTACACTATGGTTGCAAAATTTCCTCATTTGATGTGACTGCCAGGCATAGGGGCACCATCAGTTGCCCTGTTAATTCCTTGGTGCCCAGACTGCCTCTCTCCTGCCCCCATCATGCAGCATTAAGCCTGGATCCCTACTGTCACAGGGTCAGTAGCCCTCACTCTCAGCTTTACCATACCCTTGTTTTGCCTGCTGGTCCTCTGGGACTCTTGAGGTGCCTTTGTGACCATGACTCACAGGGTTGCCATGTCTTCAATCTCAAAGGGCCCTGGCTGTATCTTCTGGGGAAGTCTGCCTCTCCCTGAGAACTCAGAGGTTCACCAACAGATCTGAAGGTTGCAGAGAAGGATGCACTTACTTAGCAAGTGGGTCACAGAGGAATGGTGACAGGGCCCTATCTTCCTTCCTTGCCTGTGCTGGTTCTGGGTGTAGATAGTCTAATTACTGAAGGTGGAGCCTCCTGACTGTTCTCCCAGCCTCAATACCATTTGGAAACATATTAGTCATCTTTCCACCACTGAAAAAATCCACTTGGGAGAGCACATGGTTTATTCTGGCTCGTGGTTTTAGAAGGTTCAGTCTGTGATTAGCTGGCTCTGTTGCTCCGGGGATATGGGGAGCCAGGACATCATGGAGGGAACACGTAACAGTGCAAAGCTGCTCAGCTGATGGTGTACAAGAAGCAAAAAGAGGCCAAGGGGCTCTTGACTTCAAGGGCACACCCAGTGACATAACTTCCTTCCGCCAGCCTCATCTTCTAAAGGGTTCATCTCCTCCCTGTGACAGCAGCTGGCAGACTTAAATTGGGGGACATTTAAGAACTAAACATTAAGAGAGGTGTTATTTGCACCTGGTTTTGGAGGTGCTGCCTCCCGGCCTCTACCACTCCTGCTTCCACCCCGTAGATGCTTTGCTGTTGAGGTCAGGGGCTGAGGTCTGCAGCACTGTCTCCCAGTATGAAATGTGTATCCTCACTGCTGCCATGGCAGGGCCTTCCCCAGGCTGCAGGCAACCTGTGATGGGGCAGCAAGGGGAAGTGTGGCTGCTGAGGTACCAACTTTATACCATGCTGCACCTGCTTTCGGTAAGGCCTGCCAGGGCCGCGTCTCCACTGAGAGGAAACCATGCTCTAGCAAGAGGGAGACTTTTGCTTTTCTCAGTATGAAGAATTTTTAAGAGTCCAGATGTTCAAGATTCTTGGGTGTTTCTATGTCTAGATCTCAGAGACCGATTATCATACCACATTTCAGGTTTAGACGTTAGAGATCTGCCAGAGACCTTTGGAGCTCTGCTCGTTAAACGACAAGCCCTGAACCTAATTTTCTACAGTCTACAAGGTGCTTGTAGTTAACTTAAGCCAGAATTCTTATAATTCAACACCAAATTCTTATAATTCTCATTCCCCCATCATGGTCAAGTGTAGAAACCTGTAGTTTATATTTCTACCTGTACATCCTCTGCTAGCAGCAAGCCTTTTGATAGCGATGCTGGTTCCTGGTAGCCTCTAATTCTGGAGTCCTGTTTTGATCATCTTCTTGCTGAGGAAAATCTCAAAATCTCTTAGCTTGTGTTTTCCCAGAAAGCAGAGTTTTGGCTGCAGGTTTGGGGTCAGAGAATGGTAGTTGAGAAATGATTCCACAGAGCTGGAGAGAGATCTAAAACATGAAAGAGAGGAGGGGCCATGGGAATAAAATGCTTTTTGTCAAGTAGTCACTGCTGTGGACAGCTGGAACTCAGTCACACCACCCTGTCACATACCTGCTAGGATGCAGCTCACACTGTGAACTCGGGCATGGAAGGACAGAGCCTTCACCACCAACTCCCACATGGTCCAGTGTTGCTGACTCTCTCTTTACACAGTCTCAAACGTGAGCATGTCCTGAGATTTTGTGCTCCATGCCCCTCACCACTTTGCCCTTCATCTAGCTATAAATATATGGGGCTCAAAAGTCTATAAAGTGGACCCTACTATATTTTTGTCATTAACACAGAAATAAATTCAGCACAAAGAATAGCATCCACTAAAAGTTGAGATATAGCTGTATTTTCTGATACTAAAGTAAACAGACACTTTATTTAGGGGTAGAAGTGACAGACCCTAAATCAGAGAGGCCCTGAGCTAAGGTTTCTGAACAGTGGGAATGTACAAACCAGCAACTTCATTTCCTGCATAACTGGGATGGCTCACAGAGCTGCAGTAGACCCTGAGTTGGTACCTGAGTATCAGTGTTTGATTTGGTTTGCTCAATAACTATCAGTAGATGATAACCTCTTTTGCAGGCTAGCCATGAGGCACTATTTAATTGAGAAGCAGAACAAAGACATTATAGTGTGCTGTGTTGTTTGTAGCAGTGGGATTCTGCACACATGGGGTGCAATGACTTTTTTTTTTTAATTTTATTTTACAGAGAATAAAACAAAAGAAGACAGAACAATGCAGATCAGAACAGGACAATACAAGCAACATAGCACTTCACAACAAGACAATTGGATATCAACAGTAGCTACCATAATGTCTCTTTCTTTGAAATAGCTGAGCATAGCTTCACACACAATAATATCAAACATAACAAAATAGAATAAAAGCATTCAAGAGAATCAAACTATTACAAGGGATTCTGAACCAAATAACAAAAAATGAGCAATGGCTACTATAATATCTCATTTTCCATAAAAATTTGTTTATATTATCACACATATTAAGATCCAGTAAGACACAACATGATAGAACCAATGGTAATAGAAGAACAAAAGCATGGTAGGACTTCAAAGCAAGATGATATTAAATCAGCAATGGTTGCCATAGTATCTTGTTTTTTTCAAAGTAACTGTTCATACAATCACACATAATAAGGTCAAGCAAAACAGAATAAAACCATTCCAACCAATAATGAAAACATTACAAGAATTCAAAGAAATATAATGGGGAACCATGATTACCATAAAATCTTCTGTACTCTTACCTTTTCTTACAATAGGGAGACTATGCGGTATTTATACATGTGAGTTTGATTTATTTTGCTTATGAGTATGGTCTCAAGTTGCATCCATTTATTAATAAATATCTCAGTGGGGTCATTCTTTATATCAGAGTAGTACTCCATTGTATAAAAGTACCACAATTTTTTATCCATTCCTCAGGTGATGGGCACTTAGGTTGTTTCCAAGATCTGGCTGTTACAAATTGTGCCACTATAAACATGGGTGCACATATATCACTGTGGTATGATGTTTTCAGTTCTTTTGGGAGTATGTCTAGGAGTGGAATAGCTGGGTCAAATGGGACTTCCAATCCCAGCTTTTTGAGGAATCTCCAGACTGACTTCCACAGTGGTTGCACTAGTCTACACTCCCACCAACAGTGCAGAAGTGTTCCATTTTCCCCACAGCCTCTTCAGCATTTGTTGTTGGTAGTTTTGTTGATCTTGGCCATTCTTTCTGGAGTGAGATGGAATCTCAGAGTGGTTTTAATTTGTGTTTCTCTAATGACCAATGATGATGAACATTTTTTCATGCATTTATTTGCCATTTGTATTTCTTCATCTGAGAACTGTGTGTTCATCTTGAATGCCCATTTTTGGATTGGGTCTTTGAATTTCGGGGGTCTAATTTTTTTTAATTCTTTATAAGTTCTAGAGACAAGTCCTTTGCCTGAGGGATAGTTCGCTAAGATTTTTTTCCCAGTTTGTAGGTTTTCTTTTCACTCTGCTGGAGATTTCTTTGGACATGCAGAAACTCTTTAATAAGACATGATCCCAGTTTATTGATTCAGGGAAGTATTTCCTGTGCAGTTTAGTTCTTGTTCATGAATTCTCTACCTACCCCTATGTCTTCAAGATTTTTACCTACTTTGTCTTCCAACAGATTTAGTGTTTCTGTTTTAATATTTAGATCTTTGATCCATTTAGGTTTTAGTTTTGTATATGGTGATAGGCATGGGTCTATTTTTAGTTTTCAGCATATGGATAGCCAGTTTTTCCAGCACCATTTATTAAAGAGACTATCATTCTTCCAGTGAACATGTTTGGCCCCTTTATCAAAGATAAGGTGGTTGAGTGTGTTCATAGTTGTATCTTCTAGTCCATTTCATTGATCTTCAGGTCTGTTTTTATTCCAGTACCATGTTGATTTTATTGTGGTAGCTTTGTAGTATAACTTCAAGTCAGGGATTGTGATGCCTCCTTCCTTGGCTTTGCTGCTTAGAATTGCCTTTGATGTTCTAGGTCTCTTCTGGTTCCAGATGAATTTTAGAAGTGATTTCTCTAGATCTATGAGTTATGTTAGTGATATTTTCATTGGGATTGCATTGAATCTGTATAACAATTTTGGGAGAATGGCCATTTTCATAATATTTATTCTTCTTATCCATGAACAAGGGATGTATTTCCATTTCCTGAGGTTCTCTTTGATTTCTTTTTTTGGGGCATTATAATTTTCCCTGTATAGCTTTTTTACTTCTTTCGTTAGATTAATTCCTAAGTATTTCATTTTTTGGATGCTAGTGTGAAGGGTGTGGCTTCTCTTATTTCTGTCTCGGTGATTTTGTTGTTAGTGTATAAGAATGCTATTGATATTTGAGTTTTGACTTTGTATCCAGCTACATTGCTGAATTTATTTATTATATCTAGGAGTCTTTCAACAGAGGTTTGGGGGTCTTCTATATAGAGTATCATGTCGTCTGCAAATAATGATAGTTTAACTTCCTCTTTTCCTCTCTTTACTCCTTTTATTTCTCTCTCTTGTCTAATTGCTCTAGCTAGTATTTCCACTACTATGTTGAATAGGAGCATTAAATAAGGGACATCCTTATCTTGTGCCTGATTTTAAGGTAAAGGCTTTCAGTTTTTGGCCATTTAATATAATGCTGGCTGTTATTTTGTCATAGATGGCCTTTATCATATTGAGGTAAAGACCATCTATTCCAATTCTCCATAAGGTTCTTATCATGAATGGGTGTTGGATCTTATCAAAAGCTTTTTCTGCATCTATAGAAATGATCATGTGATTCTTACTTTTGGCTCTATTGATATGGTGGATTACATTTATTGATTTACGTATGTTGAACCATCCCTGCATGCCTGGGATGAATCCCACTTGGTCATGGTGTATAATCTTCTTGATGATTTGCTGCATCCTGCTTGCCAATATTTTATTGAGAATTTTTGCATCTATGTTCTTTGTGAGATTGGCCTATAGTTCTCTTTTTTAGTTGGGTCTTTTTCAGGTTTTGGTACTAGAGTAATATTTGCTTCCAGGAATGACTTAGGGAGAATTGCTTCCCTTTCAATTTCACTGAAGAATTTGAGGAGTGTTGGCATTCAATCTTCTTTGTATTTCTTGTAGAATTCCGCAGTGAATCCGTCTGGGCTTAGGCTCTTCTTTGTTGGTAAGGACTTTATTACATTTTAAATTTCATTAATAGAAATTGGGTTATTCAGCAGTTTTACATCTTCTTGATTCAGCTTTGGTGTTTCATATGTTTCTAGGAATCTTTCCATTTCTTCTGTGTTATTGAACCTATGAGAGTAGAGGTTTTCAAAATAGGTGTTGATCATCTTCTGTATTTCCACAGAGTCAGTAATGATTTCACCTTTTTCATTCCATATTGCATGAATGTGAGTCTTCCTTTCTTTTTTAAATTAGGTTGGCTAGGGGCTTATCAATTTTATTTATTCTTTCAAAGAACCAACTCTTTGATTCATTGATTCTTTGTATTGTTTTCTTAGTCTCTATTACATTAATTTCTGCTCTGATCCTTATAATTTCCTCTCTTTTTTTGGCTTTGGGCTTGGCTTGCTCTTCTTTTTCTAGATGTTTGAGGTGTAGTATCAGCTTGTTTATTGGTGTTCATTCTGTTTTCCTAATGTGGGAATTCAGTGCAATAAATTTTCCTCTGAGGACTGCTTTCATTGCATCCCACAAGTTCCTGTAAGTTGTATTTGTATTTTCATTTGCTTGTAAATATTGTTTAATTGCTTCAAGTTCCTCTGTGACCCATTGATTACTCAAGAGCTTATTATTCAATTTCCATGTGTTTGTGGGAGTTTTGCAGTTTCTTTTATCATTAATTTCTTGTTTCATGGTGCTATCATCTGATAACAAGCATGGGATAATTTCAATTATTTTGCATTTAGTTAAATACGTTCTGTGGGCTAGTATATGGTCTATTTTAGAGAATGTCCCATGTACTGCTGAGAGGAATGTATATTCTGATGTTTCTGGGTGGAACACTGTATACATCTATTAAGTCCATTTGATCATAGGTGTGATTCAGTTCTGTTATTTCTTTGCTGATTTTCTGTCTAGTTTATTTGTCCCTTTGTGTCAATGGCATGTTAAGGTCTCCTGTTATAGTTGTGTTATTGCTTATTTGATTTTTCATTTCTGTTAATACTTGGTTTGTATAGCTGGGTGGAATTTGGTGCATGTATATTTAAAATTGTTATGTCTTCCTCTTGTAGTTTTCCCCTAACTAGTATGTAGTGACCTTCTTTATCTCTTTGGACCTTTCTTGGTTTGAAGCTCACATGGTCTGCAAACAGAATAGCTACCTCCACTTTTTTTTTTAGTTCCTGTTGCATGGAGTATTGTTTTCCATCTTTTGACTTTCAGTCTTTCCTTTTGGGTTAGATGGGTTTCTTATAGACAGCATATGGTTGGATGTTGTTTCTTGATCCATTCTGCCAGTCTGTTTCTTTTAATTGGTGAGTTGAGGCCATTTACATTAATGGTTATAACTGTTATATATCATTTTATTGTTGACATGTTATCTTTTTGCTGTTGTATCTTTATCTTTCCCTTCTGTTTAATTGTCTGTCTTGCCTAGTGGTTTTTTCCTATGTGTATCTAGAATGTCTTTGTGTATTCTTTGCAGGGTTGGTTTGGTGATCATGAAGATTTTCCTCTGTTCTTTGTCATGGAAGTGTATTATTTCTCCATCCAGTTTGAAGGACAGTTTTGCAGGGTACAGCAGTCTGGGTTGCAAGTCGTTTTCCTTTAGGATCTGAAATATATTACTCCATGCTCTTCTTGACTTCACTGTTGGTGTTGAGAAGTCTGCTGTGATTCTTATAGGTTTTCCTTTATAGGTGATCTGTCTTTTCTCCCTAACAGCTTTTAGTAATTCTGTTCTTATGTTGAATTTCTGGGATGGTGATTATTATATGTCTGGCTGTAGTTTTATTTTGGTTATGGCTGTTTGGAGTTCTATATGCTTCACTAATCTAAATGTCAGTTTCCATTCTCGAGTTTGGGAAATTTTCAGCTATTACTTCTGTAAATAGCCTCTTTATATCACTTGTATTGCCCCTTTCTTTTTCATGTACGCCTATTAATCCTGTTTTTTTTCTTTGCATCATCTTGTAACTGTTGAATTGTTATTTCCTGATTCCTTGTTATTTTTAAAAGATCTTTCCTGTCCTATTCACTAGCTGCAATCTTATCTTCAAGGTCTGAAATTCTATTTTCACTTTTGTTGAGGCAGTTTTGGCAACCTACAATAGAATTTTTGGTTTCCTGTATATCTCTTTGAATCTGCTTCATGTATTCTGTTTGTTTGTTATACTGTTTATTCAGGGAGTCTCTCTGTTTGCTTTGTTCCTCTAATATTCTAGCTGTGTCTTCTTTAGATGTATTCACTATTTCTTTCACTACTTTTATCATTTCTTCTTTTACCTGGGAGATTATTTCTAATTTGAGTTCCCTTATAGCTTCCCATACTTGCTTCTTTATTTCAGTTGATATCATTTCAGGTATTTCAAGTATATGTTTAGTATTTTCTTCTATGTACATGGCTCCTAGGTTTCTTGGGATCGGCTGGAGGTTTGAGATTGCATTTTGGTTTTTGATTTGTCATTTTCCTGTATTTCTGTGTTTCAAGCGATGTTCCAAAACTTTCCCTGAGTGTGTTGGGAATCACCTCCTGGGTCCTCAGCTCCTGGGACTCACAGGTCTTGGCTCCTCTGGTTGAATGAAGGTTGCTGGGTGTGGTCCACTCAAGCCTGTGAAGCCTTTCAAGGCTAGTCCAGTGTCCTAGGGAACTGGGCAGGCACCCCAGCACTGGGAGTGATGTCCCAAACTCCCCAGAGCTAACACCAGCAAGCTGGAACTTCCCTTGCTCTTGCCGCCACAGGAGGTGGAACTTGGCTCACAGCTGCGCCGGCCTATCTCCCCTCTCTTGTAATGACTGTTATGGTTAGAGGGGAGCTCCACCAGCAGCGTCTCAGTCCTCCTTGGGCTGCAGGTATGGGAAGCACCATGCCAGCCACATCCTCTCTGAGGCCCTGGGAGATGCCTCCTAGAGGAGCAGGACCCAGGAGTGGCTCAAGGGCCCTGCTCACATGAGTCCGGGCACTACACTTTCACTTCTTTCTCTGCTGATTGCTTAACTTTTATTGCTTCTTTCTTGATAGGTTTTTTTGTCTTTCATTAATCTTGCACAATTCTTTTCCCCTTTCCAACCACATTTTTCTTTATTACACATAAGTTGAATTTTTACTTCTCAAATTTTCCTCTTTTTATGCTTTCCTTTTATCTGTGTTTGTGTGCTTGTGGAGAGGAATGTCAGAAAAGACACCAATGAAAAGGACAATAATTCTGCCCCTTTGCTCCACAAGGATCTAGGGAAGGCAGTGTTTAGGAGGAGTCTGGAATGAGAGAACAGGAGTGAGCCAGAGAAGGAGCTCCTGCAGCGGGTGATCACTCATCATTTAGCAAGTGCTGCTTGGCAGGAAGCTGTGTGGGCCAGGCTAACAAGGACACAGCTGGGCAGCCATCAAAAGTAGAAATAAAAGTCACATTTTAAGAATGAAGAAGTTGGTGCTTCACTTTTATTTTTCATGTATTTTAACATTCTACAGTGTTTCCTAACTCTCAAAGGAAGGGACAGGTAAAATATTCACTTACTAGGGAAATGTAGTAAAGACCCAAATATGATCTACATGAATTAGATACTATTTGCCAATATCAGAAGCAAGACCCATGTCTTCTACCTCCCTTATTACCACCCGATGCCAAGATGTGCTCCTCTGTAGTAAGCTTCATATTGACAATCAAGCTGTGAGCTATACTAATGTTTAACAAGATTTAGTGGTATACTTCTGCATTTCCGCCTAACAAATTTCTTTGTACCTCTGGAAGGCAAATATTTAAAGGCCCTAATTAAATTACAGGGTGTAAGAGTTTGAAGTGTGGGTTGGTGAAATGCATTTTGGTGTTATTCTGAATTGTCACTGAGATGTTGGTACCTATGACACCGGTGTTACCTAATTAAGAAGTGTAGAGAGCTAGATAATAAATAATGTTGGCTTTGCAGGCCATTTGACCTCTTGAATCTTGTGTCCTTTGTAGATAGAGGGCAGCAAAAGCAGTCATAGAAAATATATAAACAAATGGGTATGGCTGAGCTCAGTGAAGACAAGAACCTGGCTGGACTGACTTGGGAGCTATGTGTGCCCATACTTGATCTGCCTGACACAGGACTCCTAAGTCACATGTTGTTTGTTTGCTTGTTTTGGTAGAACAGAGGACCTTCAGTTTCCATAATAAGCATCTCCAAGGGTCTCTCTGATTTTGTGTCTACCCTTCACATTCTGCCCCCACTGCACCTCCACACAAGGGCTAGGATATCTGGACAAGAGGAGCAGGGTTTCAAACCAACTGAAAGCACCTTCATATATCTGAAAGCCATTGGCTCAGAGTCACCATGCAAATTACAGTAATACTGCTTTCCTGAGCCAGAGCAATAACTGTTACATTATCAAATAGCATTGATTTAAAGCACTCAGAACTGGAAACGTGTTAGCCATCAATCAATAGGTTCTTTGATGTAGAGAAAAGAACAGAATTGAGTCTGAAACAGTATTTTTTTGGTTACCCCTTTCCAAAGAGGAGAGACTCTGCTTTAGTGTTTAGTATTTAAGAAGTCTTACATGGATCTAAATACATGTGTTTAGAACTTGGTCTAGATTTTTTTTTTTGGTAATGTTTGTTTTCCTGTTCTTATTTAAACTTAGAGCAGAAAAACTGGTTTACACCAATGTTGGCAAAACTTTTAGAGCTTTGAATAATACAAACAGCCTGCTGTGGCACATTTGTGGATCACCACCACTGGTTCATGCCACTATCTCCTACAAAAGAAAATTCAGAATTTGAAGTTACTGGTGTTTCTTGATTTACAAGAGGTCCTATCTGTGAGCACACATTATCTGTTGGAAATTCACTCAATGTACTGAACATTTCGGCTTAGAGTAGTCTACCTTAAACGTGCTTGGAACCCTTTCATTAGCCTATGGCTGGGAAACATCATTGAATCAAAGCCTGTGGTATGATAAATTACTGAGTAGTTCATTTAATTTCTTGAAGATCATACTGAGAAGGGATAAGGGATGGCAGCATGGGTGTGTTTTCAAGATAGCATAAAGTGAAAAAATCAGAAGTTAAACCATTTTAAATCGGGGACTGTCTATAATTGTTTGAAGAGATGGCCCAAAGTAGAGATCTTTATTAAATAATATTAAAGTGACTCAGTCACACATGTATCAATGTAAATAAAGGCCTCTGGCAATTGCTGGTGGCTAACAAGATACAAGGGACACATTCTCCATCTTTTAAAGATCTACAGTTTATAATCAATTGAACATTTGAAGTGAAGCAGATTCTTTCAGCTGTACCCTGGGATTCCTCAGGCCTGGCCAGTTTAGGAGTAATTTAGCAGTAATGCCACGGGTATAAGCAGAGTGGCTAAGTTGGGTGTGGTGGTACACTTCTATAATTCCAGCACGTGGGAGCCCGAGGCAGAAGGACTGTCATGAGTTCCAGGCCCGTGAGTTCAAAACCAGCCAGAGTTACATACCAAGACCTTGCCTTGGGTAGAGGGGGAACCAGCCCTTATTCCTCATTCTACCAGCGCTAGATTCTGTTTCCCAACACATTTGACAAGGGCTTATCAGGCAGTGACACCACCAGGGCACTCAGCAGTGTGGGGAATGCATCCATACCATCTTCTTCCTGCTCCTGCCTGCGGTGTGGCTGCTGCTGAGCCCATCCCCATGGTCTCTCCATGATTCCAGCCCCAGCCCCTGCCCCAGTGCTCTCTGCCCTGGGCTGTCCTACTCTGTCGAAGCCATGGAGGCCATGTGTCATGTTGGACCAGACTTCCACATACCGGACCAAACTGCTTTTCCTAAGTGTTAGTGCTCGTTTGATGTTGGGTGCTAGAGCTGTGCAGTGTACCCCAGGGGTGCTGTGTCTGGGTGGGCATTGGGTTGTGCTACTGAGTGATCCCCTTGCCTAACAGTGGGAAGTGAGGATGGGGGTTCTGCCTTCCTGGCCGGGCCTTGCTCTTGCACTGGTAGACTGCAATTCTGGGCACCTTCCTTAGCCTGTCTGTGCCTCAGGTTCATCTGTGAAATGGGGACAGTAGTCTTCTCACTGCATAACAGAGCTGAGAATTGGATGGATTAATCTCTGTGAGGCACTGGGAAGAGCAGCTGCACGCAAGAGTCACTGCACTAACGCTGTTTCCTGTCACCATTGTTACTGTGTCTGCAGCCTTGGAGAGAAGGCCAGGACTATGGCCCCAGAAGCTCCAGGGCTGTGGCCTTTGGGATCACACAGTTGCATTGTTGTAGGGTTACGACATACACATATCATTTTCCATAGCCACTGTGACCTGAACAAAACCAAGAGAAAATTTTTACATAGACCTAGTTACATAGACCTGGTTGTCTCGGAAAGACTCTGAGACATGTTTCTATTTTTGTGCCCATTTTACAGATGCTGCTGCTGAAGTTGATGTACTTGCTTCAAGTCGTACACTTAGAAAATGACAGAACTTGAGTTAAGATTCAAACCCATTTGGTCCCAAGATATTTGGCCACTGGGGGAAATAACACAGTTTACTCCAGTGACATGAGTAGATCCTTTTCTCCATGCCCTGTCTCACTTTGTCATATGTGTGCAAAGCTCCACTGCTGTGGCCAACAGTTCTCAATATCTGTCAATATACTTTGTGAGCTATCTCCCTGTGCACCCTTTTTGAGAGCTCAGACAAAGGCCAGAGGATGGTGTGGCTGGAATGGTGGGGCATGGCTGCTCCTTTGGCATGATTTAAGGCTTGGGAGATGCCCAGGGGCCCCTTCAAGTATGCTTAGAATGGACGGGGGAAGGATGTACCAGTCAGCTATCTGCTGCTATGACAAAACACCTGAGGAATAAATTTAAGGAATAAACTGAAAGGTGGCAAGGTTCATTTTGGCTCAAGGTTCAGGGTTTTCAGTCCATGGTTTTTCACCTCTATGCTTTTAGGCCTGAGACCTGGGAGAAGCATCATGGAGGAAAGGCGTGGCAGGGGAAAGATACCTGCCTCTTAGAGGTCAGGAGACAGACAGAGAAAGACCAAGAGAGGATGGGACTGGGGACAAGGCCAAGATATGATCCTTAAGACACACCTTTGTGACCCTCTCCCCTCAACTAGTCCCCATCCCCTCACTTTCCATCACCGCCCAATAATGCCAGAAAGCAGGAACACACCAATGAACTAATCCACCGGTGAAGTTACAGCCCTCAGGATCCAAACACATTCAAAAACTCCATCTCAGAGCACTGCTATGTACTGGGACCAATGCCCCAGCACAGGAGTGAAGGGGAACATTTGCTGTGTAAATCACAACAGAGCGGAAGGTCTGCTTGAGTTTTAGCTGCAGCCCTAATTATGGTACACACACACACCAATTTAGGGAGTTTTAGTAGGATAGACTGGCTCGCCACTGTCATGGGGTCCCAGCAGGGGCTACACATCAGTGATCAGCAGGGCGAGAGGTGCAGCTGCTCCGCTTGTAGGTGATCAAGACAGAGACAGTGAGACCGCTTCCCTCACAGAGACTAATTTCTAGGTCAGATTCACAGCACCCTCAGACGCTGGGTGGCATGTACAGACTCACCTTGGTGGCCTGGTCTGCCCCGCCACGCAGCTCTCTGCATGCGACTGCCTCCCAGGACTGATGGGACCTGTTATGTAACGTCCTGTGCTTCTTCCAGAATTCCCTTTTATGGATTTCTTTTTTTTTTTTTTCATGTCTTCCTTTTAACTTTTTTTTCCTCTTAGAAGAAAACAAAATAAAGAAGTAACTCTGAAGCTGCTTTAAAATTTAATGCTTTGCAAACCAGAGGTGCTTCCGAGCACCATCTCTGCTGCAGCCCTTGAAGGGAGAGGGGAGAATATTTGTTTAGCACCTGTTTACCTATCGGGCATTTCATGAGGCTTCTTTTTTGTTTTGAAGTTCTGAGGAATAAAGGCCTTTTTTATCTTTGGTCTAGAGCCCAGACAATTGAGATTCAAAGGTTATGTAACTTGCCCAAAGCCACTCAACTAGTAAGAAAAGGATCTGAATTTGAATCCACCTGCTAAAGTCTTTGCCATCTCTACCCTTTTCCTTGCACTGTTTCTCAGCTACAATGGTCACCTGTGCGGAGAAACCAGGGCGAACTGCCTGATTCACATGATGAGTAGTGCAAACTGGAGTTCAAGGAAGCTGCTGGTTGCTTACAAAAGAACTATAGTCCCAGATCCCAGACTCAACTTCACCAAGTCCTCGGCCCAGCTGAGCCTGCCAGAGGTCTCTGCTTCTCATGCAGCTCTCGACTCTGAAGTCAGCATCTTTCTAGAAGACAGCTGTTTTGTTTATTGTTTCAAAACCTGGGATTTGGGACAGAAGTTTTGATAAGTCAGCTGATAGCCTGTCAGTATTAGAGTCATCTAATTCATTGCACATCTGTGTAAAGACCCATCTGCCATTCCGGGGATAAAAGGGAAAGTGGAAGCACATTCTCCAGATGCACAGTAAGCGGGGTCGCTTTTGTGTCCATGTGGTGTGAATGAGCCTTCTCCCTTGAGCCAGCTGAGCTGAGCACTTTGGGTCCTTGGCTGCAAGCTAAGGCCTGACCTCTCTGCATGGTGTTCTCTGGAACTCAGCTTTGACTGTGAGCAGCCTGTGATAAAGGCCCCAGACAGTGCCTTCTGCTGGAGGAGGTGTTCCCAGTCCTCCCAGTGCTGTCAGCTTTCACTGAGGAAGGAGGGGACACATGCTCCTTCCTGATGCCCAGAAAGGTAACAGCAGAGGCTCCAGCTGGGGACAGTCAGTGCTGCAGCCAAGGCAAAATTTTGTAGAATTCTTGCTCTGTAATCTCTGTCAGTAGCCCTGAATTATTGTAAATTAAAAAAAAGGAAAATTGTGAAAAGCCATAAAGGTGGCCACAATAGCAAAGGGCAGCTTCAGATGCCCGCCAGCCCCAGACAGGAGAGAGCTGATAACTGTCCAGTAGGCACTCTGCTGCCCTCTCATAGCCCTGCAGAGCTTCAGCCCCTGGGTGGGACAGAGAGCAGAAACAGCAGCTGGCACTGGAGGAGGAAGAACTGAATATAGATGGTGGCCCTGGGCTCCCTCCTGAAGACACAAGAGCGTCATACCACCCGCACAAGGTAGAGGGGACAAGTGTGAGGCAGGAGGTTTAACTCAAAACAACCAACTATCACCCATCATCCAACTGGACAGTTCAGTACTGAGAGTGATTTTAGACCACGAATGTGATTTTAAATGATAGTAGATTATTCTTTTACCCAAGCATGACCTGCCCTTAAAAGTTAGGGATGAAGAAAAAAACTTGACCAGTTTTAAAAAAAGAAAAGAAAAGAAAAGAAAAGAAAAGAAAAGAAAAACAACAGAAAAGAAAAACAACGGAAGAAGGTTTCCAGTGAGACCCCTTGAGGTGTGCGTCTTTGGTCTGCCATCACGGAGACAGACAGCTCAGCAGAAAGAGAAAACCTTTCCACTAGGGGCAGAGTGAGATAGGGGTGAGCTGGTGTGAAGCAACCTTTGAGGAAGCTGACCCGCTTCTGGAGGAGCATTTTCTACAGAAGAGAGGAGCAGTCAAGCTGTGTAGGGAGGATAGTGTCCCCGCCAAAGGTGCTCAGCAAAGGTGGTAATTCTAAAAGACACATGGAAGACCAACAGAATCTTCAGGTGGGAAGCTTTGTTAATCTGCCTTGAATTTCATTTTCATTTTTATAACGTGATAGCATGTGTCTCTTTCCTTGGAGTCACCTTCTCTGTGTGGTGGCTGGAGCAGAAGGTGAGCCACTTCATGGGGGTCAGATCCCAGGCCAGCCCTCCAGAGCTGCCTGACTTGGAACACAATTCCTGATCTCTCCAGATCATAGCAGTAACAGCTCCTACCCCAGGATCCTTGTGAGAATTCCAAGAGTTAATATTGATGAAGCACTTGTAATGGTGCCTAGCATCCCTAAGTGCCGTGTGCATTTTTGTTGTTAATCTTTGACAAATGGTACTCATTTTCCCTGGACAGTAGTGATATAGTTTCCTCTTTAATGTAACACTGCAAAGTAAAAAAAAATTCAGCATTTTACATAAAAAAATAAACAGTGTAAGTAGTAAAGTGAGATGGCCCCAATCATGACTCTGGAGAGCAAATTGTTCAAGTGGTGACTCACTGTCTCCCGTGAGGACTGATGGCGACTTCCTTATAAATCAGGCAGTGGATTTGGTGTGGAGTTTTGTTAAAGTGATTAGAGAATCAGGAGAGCTGTTTTCCAAGAGTAAGTTTAGTGTTCTGCCATAGCACAGCTGCAGTGAAACCCCCCCAGAAATGGTGCTCGGAAAGGCTCGCTTTCTGCCCAAGCTGGGATAGGAAATTAGGCATAACGGGAGCGAGCCGGCGGCCGCAGGAGAGGGGCAGAGCCAGAGCTGAGAGGCCCAGAGGCTTACGCTCTCAGGGGGAAGAGTGCAGCTGACTGGGGCACGTCCTTCCCATGCACCCCGAGTTCACTGATCTCCTATGTTCCTCTTCCTCCACGGTAGAGGCAGTGACATGGGCAGAGAATGTGCTTAGAAAAAAATTCCTATTTCTCTCTCTCTAAAAAAGCTCCCAAATTGTTAAAATGCTCTACTCAGGGCTGCATTGTGACTTAGGAACACAGGGTGCAGTTCTGCCCTTCCATGTTAGTTAAGTCCATCACGCCGCCCCCAATGTCTTCCCCAATGTGCGGGTGTCTCCCACCGGCCAGCGAGGGTCTGCTGCTCCTCCTGTGGGCAGTGCAGGAAGCCAGGTCAGACTATCTTCCCTGAGAAGGTAGGAAAAATACACAGCTGAGCCTGGTTTTTTAAAAAATATAAATTCATGGATGGTCTTTGAAGCTACTACATAACTGGTTGTGTGTGTGTGTGTGTGTGTGTGTGTGTGTGTACGCACAGAATGATGGAGTAGATAGGAAGTCACTGTGGCTGTCTCCTGGGCCTTACAGATCATAGGAGAATTCACACCCTAAGCAGATGCGCGAAAGTGTTCCTGAGCCTTTCTAGAAACAGGTAAACCTTAGAAGTGGGACATAGTAGTCTTACACTGTTAATTTTATGCAGAGTCAATAACCATTGGTCCAGGTTGTTAAAGGTATGCTTATATTACTTATGAGATAAGACTATTAATTTTTAATGAATGTTCCTAGATTTTAAATGCATAAAATTACCAACTATTAAAAGCATGTAGAATTTTACAAAACTGAAAAGCAAGTAGCAGTTTATTTTTTTAATTTATGCTTTATTCTGCTAAGCTTATTATATCAGGCAGTGAGATAGCATGTCATATTTTTGCAAACTATTTAACAATAGTTATTATTAGCAATTCCCCACAAAGCCAAGTGGGAAGTAATTTTATTTTTTTCAAGTGTTTGCTTTGCAAATGAAAACACTAAATACTGGTTTTTATAAAATTACTTTTGCAATGTGGGAATTTAATTAAGAAAAAGAAACATTTTCTCTGTACAACCCCATGGTAACATATTTTCAAGTTTCTAATTGCACACTAAGGAAGCATTCATAAATCAGTAAAAGTTTAACACAATTCTTTTTTACTCTGTGGGCCTTAAAAAACTTATTATATATTTTTTCTACTTGTCTTTGAAGAAATAGTGTTCACTATTCTATTAAACAGTTTTTGAAGTTCTCTGGGATGACAGCATGCTAAATTGTTTTTGAGATTATAGCATTTATATATAACTTTTGACGAGGCCAGTCAATTCCGCTGAAGTTTGGAGATGTTATTAATGTACCTTTGGGACACAATATTTTCATATCTTTTGTGGTATCAAAATATCCCTGTTCTATAATAATAAAATGACATTTTCATTTTTAATGGTAATGCTATATGATTCTTTCAACATTTTGTAGAGATTATATAATTTCATTATTCTGGTTAGTATTAAGCTTTTAAAAATCTATCTGTAGTTTTAGCTGTGGTACAAAACTTTTGCATCATGGTTAATTAATAAAACCTTTTGGAGAATCTAGCTATAAATACAAACACTTCTTTGCAATAGTAATTTATTTTTTCTCTTTTTTTGGTAAGGCTATTGAAGAAAGCAAAATAAAATACATCAAAAAGAAGGAAAAGAAAAAAAAGGGGCTGCTACATTTTGAAACTGAAGGGTGGGGATGTACACCCAGCTTCTTTTAGGAACACGACAAGGATCTTACTACAGGAAGTGATAGATTGGTACCAGTAATTTTGTTTACTGCACTGTATTTAACATATTATTTTTAGTTTCAGTATTTTTTTTTTACCTTGATTGGCCTCCATTTTTATAAAACAACTTGTCTTCTCTGTGTATTTTTACACATTTTTTTTTATCACTCCTTGTTTTTCTACCTAAAGAGCTTTACTCAAGTTCTGTGGGCAGGGGGAACCTCCACCCCATGCCCAACTACTTCTTGTGGATGTTAGAGCTGGAAATTTGCTTAGGTTTCAGTTCTGTCCTAAAGACAAAGTCCAAAGAGTTAGGGAACTGGTGCCAGCACACAAGGCTAGTCAGGGACAGTATGTTCTAATGAGCAAGATGAGGAAACTTCTTAAGTTCTTTCTCTCTTTTGATTCATTCTATGCCCATTAATAATCTCAATGCCACTTCATGGGCAGAGTCCAGCTTGCTTGCTCACATTACAAAGCTAAAAACAGAACAATAGATTACCTGAGGCAGAGAGAATATGGATGAGTCCTGCTTGCAGAGTGCCCTGTGGGCAGCAAGCCTCTGAGGAGACAGAAGCTGGGGCGGCTGGACTTGGGTAAGATTCACCAACCCTCTGAAGGTCAGACTGACAGCTGTGTCCAAGGGTGCCTCTGAAACATGGCTTCGTGAATCCCTGATGTTGCTGGGAAGTCATAGTGAGATAATTTGGCTATTGTTCTGAAAAAAAACCTTTTGGGTGTGCCTCTGGAGGCCCTTGTGTCTGGGACAGAGCTGTGAAATGAGGCACTGCTGAGCGATGTTTGCAAATGCCAACTCCTGTGCCTCCCTGTTTTAACTGAGTGGCAGGAGCGCATTCACTTTGTTAGTGCTTATGAAGTTGTTAATAATTTAATTATGCCATCTATCATCCAAGATTCCCAGTGAAACTGAGGATTTCATCAATACTGGGTAATCGTGATGAAGAGTCCACGCGTGTTGAGCATGTGCTTGTGAGACTCTCTGCCTGGTGTTAACTGCTTCGCCAGGTCCTCCCATCTGCTGTGGCCAGGAGCCAGCTGTGCCTCATTTTATTCTGCGGGTCTAATGTCTTAGAACGACACTACCTGCAAATTCTAAGAAGAGTAATTTACGACAAAGAATCAAAATTCACTTGGTTGGTTTTGCTGCACTGAGAGACTCCTTCCACTGTCTACTCCGTTCTCATTGCTCTTATTTATGAGTTTGATATGCTTGCATTTCTACCAACTGAAAGCACATTACAGCAACAGAAGCATGTTATCTTCATGCTACCTGACAAAACTCCTTGTTTCCGAATTTCACTATAAAAAAGTTATATAAAAATGATAATTTGACAGGATGTACTTAGTGCCTGCATGTAATCCCATCACTCCGGGAGGCTGAGGCAAGAGGGTAGCACGTCTGAGCCCAGCCTGGACAACTTGGCAATTTAGGGAGACCTCAAAATAAAAAATAAAACAAGCTAGGATATAGCTCATAAGCAATGTGGAAAAGTTTGTTTACCAAGTATTTCTGTCTTTCCATGGATCCAAACCTAGTAGATGTTTTAAATTGTAACTATACGCACAAACTGCCTAGAGAAGAGGATGATCACCAGTGAGGAGGATTTAGCAGCCAGAATTTGTTAAATATTTACAGCACTGATATCCACGAACAGTGTAACACCGTTCTCTCAAGTCCTTGTAGCGATCCTTTGAGGAAGGGAGCCCACTCTATCTCTAATTAACAGATTAGGAAATGCAGTTTATTCAGGGTTAACATAGCAAGTGGTGGAGCAGGATTTCAAAACCCGGCTCAGTGTCTGCAAGACCTCAAGTCCCCTCATTTGTCTGCGGCACTGGGGTGTGAAATGGGGACATGTGGTGGTGACCACATGGATCCTGCTTTTGCGCTATCCCAGAGCAACTGGCAGCTGTCACAGTTAATGAACTGGTCATTATTTTCAGGACTCAGATCTTGCTAGAGGGACTGTTTCCTAAGAGCCTGTTTTGTCTTAAATTCTACTTTTATAAAAAGACTCTTCCTTACCCGAGCTGTATTTCAGGTTTAAATAACCAGAAATCTATAGTGGGAAAATTATAGCCAAAACATTAGGCCAAATTACCCAATAAAAGATGTTTGCTCACCGTGGCAAAAGGGAAAAACACGGGCCTCCGTGGCAGAGAGGTCTGGCAGTGAATTCTGACTTTGGCTTGTACGAAATACAGGCCATTAATGGGACGACTCCTATTGCTTTATTTATAAGATGGGCCCACTAGAAACTTTCTTTTAGTATTGGCAATATAACACATTCACAGAGGGCACATGCCTAGCACACAGTGAGTGCTCAATAAGGACCAGGCAGTGTTGTTTAGCACACATAATTTTCCTGAGGGAAGCACAAGTAGTCTGGCTTTACAATATAGTTTTATTTCAGGGAGATTTCTTTTCTTTCTTCCTTTTTTTTTTTTTTTTTTCCTTTTTTTGAGACAGGGTCTCACTACACAGTTCAAGCTGGGCTTGAACTCACTTTGTAGCCTAAACTGGCCTTGAACTCTCAATGATCCTCCTGCCTCAGCCTTCTGAATGCTGGGATTACAGACATGCACCATCACTCCCAGATTCCAGGAAGAGTTCTTGAATTTGGCCTTGATGCAAATTTTCACCAGAGCTGGGTGTGGTTGTGCAAGTCTGTAACCCCAACACTCGTAAGGCTGAGGCAGAAGGATTGTTACAAATTCGAGACCAGCCTGGGTCACAAAGTAAGCTCAAGGCCAGCCTGAACTGCAGAGTGAGACCCTGTCTCAAAAAGACAAAAAACAAAACAAATCCAAAACCAATTTTCACCAGACTTAGAAAAGAAAAACCGGCCATCTTTTTGCTCGGTCGCTGTGGATGGCGGTTCACTTGCTGACCGTAAGAAGGTGGCCGAGCGCGGTGCGTTAGGGAAGCCTGGAGTGCGCGTCTGTGGTGTTTCCCAGGTGTGTGTGCAAATGTGCAGGAGACTCAGGCATAGACAGACCCTGGATTGGAAAGCAAAGACAACGTGTGCTATTCAAAGTGTAATTAAGAACATACACTGTGAACTACAGCTATTCTTCCTGGGATAAGTATAATTCTGCATTGAAAAAATTTATAAAGTGATGACTTGTGACTTCAGGTCAACAATTGCATTGTGGACTTAACTTCCAGCCTTCTTTCTGTGGTGCCGGAAATATCACCTGCCGACTCCTCTGTGGACCTCGCTGTAGTATTTATGTAATTCCCTCACAGCTCCACAGCGTCTTGGGCCTGAAACTCCTTGAAAACTATTGTAAAACATTTTCCATTCTCATTTATGGATGGAAAGCAGAAGAATCTGAGTCTGCCACTAGAAATGGGTTTTAGAATGAAATGGTACTATGGACTCTGAACCCAAAAGCACAGAAGGGAGTAAGATGAGGTCTTCAGCCAGGTAAATTCACAATTAACAAGTGCTAAGCGAGGCAAAAGATTTGACTTAATGGACTTGGAAAAACTAGCAGTTGGAGAAAAGTCATTAAAGGAACAGAGGTAAAATAATATTTCCCAAAAGATTCCATCTGTGACCAAAAGCAGCCAAGCCCTGACCCAGCCCTGGAATTGGTTGAGCCACAGAGCTCCTGTGAGATCCGTGGGAGGTGTCTGACTTGAAATTCAAAATCTGCCAGTGAAGTTTTGAGCCCATGATGTTAATGCCTCTCCTTTGACATTAAGACACTGGAAACAAAGAAATCCTATTGCCTGAGGATGCAGGAGAAAATAAATCCTTCTCATGATTTTAAATGCACCAAGATAGAGACACCAGTTGAGCTTGTTCTACTCTATGACTTACAAGATGATAAACTGTCCTGAAAGTTCCGAGTGCTGGCTGGATTAGAGAAGTCCCAGGACCCTGTCCTCTTGCTGCTGTGGAGAAAGTCACCCGTGAGAGCTGACCTGACGGTTCACAGGGTTGCAGACACACTTGCCCCCGGCCCGTCCCTGTGCCAGTTCCTTGGAGCGTGCACAGCGGAAGGAGCTGTGAAGATGGAAGACAGCTCACAGGTCAAGCCGTGCCCCGGCATCCCCCGCCTTTTGGAACACTAGATTCTGTGCTTATTCCGGAAGCCTTGATCAATAGGAGCAAGGCGGCCATGTCTCACCCATGATGACCAAGGAGGAAACAGCACTGGTTCTGGCTTTTTCATTGTAAAACAAAACAAGTCTTGCATAGCACTGCCCAGCCATGCATACAGCAGCAGCAGGAGTGGCAGCAATACAACAAGGACAGATACCCTGTCCTGTGCTCCGGCTGCCACCACTTGTCACCTGGGAAGAGCCTGTGACCTCTGCACCTTGCATTTCCCATGGCCCTCTAGCCTGCACTGCCACTGCACCATGGGGTGCAGCTTCTGCTTTTTGGTGGCAAACATTCCCTGAGACCCCTCTGCTGCCCCCTGGCAGTGTGTTCACAGACCTTGTTTGGTGTCAGTAGGATTTTTGTTGTACGTTCTCATCTAAATCCACAACTGGGGCCCTTGGTAAAGGATGCAGATGGTGTTTTTAAAAGATTAATGCAAAACATCAGTTAAATATGAAAAATGTGCTTGCTCTTTTTCACAAAGGCCTGCCAGTGCTGTGGACATGCAGTTGAAATCCATTTAAAATACTTATATTGCATTGGGTCTTCCAAAGCAAGGGGCAGGAAACTCATTTTCTGTTCTTTCAAAAGGTGAAGTGTGGGACGCTGCCAGAATTGCTGAGCACCAGGCAACACAGTCAGAAATCTCCTTCCCGGGGACTCTGCCCTAGGGCATGTCTGGCAGTGACCTTGTGTTTTGAGCTATTGCCTGCCTCAGTGGGCCTGTGTGACTGTTGTGAAACAATGTTTCTTACAGAATCCACAAAGTCATCTTCAAAAACGAGAAAGGTAGATTTCGTCTTCATGGGATATTAAAAGAACAAAATGGATTTGTGACACTGAAATTAGAGAATTATTCTAAGAGGCTTTGAACTGATTGCATCAACACAGATTGAGACCCAGTTTTGTATTTCTTTGGAAGAATGTCTAACATTTTGGCATGTATTTGTCAGAGAACGTGTCTTCTGCAGAGAGGCCGTTTCAGGGAAAATTCACCGGTTAGGTTTTGCTGCTGAGCTCGGAGCAATCATGCTTTGGAAACGATGGCTGTCTGCCCTGTAGGTGAGCGGAGCCTGTGGCCATTTGTTAATAGAAGCCCTGCAGCAGGCTGGAGTTTATGAACAAGGGGGTGATGCCGAGCAGCAGAATAGCTTATTAGGAAAAGCTGTGCATTTTTCTACCAGGGTTGCTCTTCATTACTGGGCTGAGTCTAATATTCCTAGAAGAGTTTAGCTGCCCTCCTCTCTGAAATGAAGGACAGTGACCAAGCCAAATTTTTCTATGAATGCTTGAATAAGGCTTTGGGACTATGGGAGGGAAGTCAGTAATTACTAGACAGATGAGGACATTTCCCCAGCATTCCACCTGTGGCTACTCTGAGTGATGGTGCATACTGTGTGAGGGCACCTGGCCCAAGAAGCGCATCTGGGCTGAAATCCAATGCAACCAACACCAGTTCATCAAGTTCTGTGCCCCGACTGGGCCTGCGTCTGCTTGGGGAAGAGAACCTTTTCCTAAACCACACAGAGGCTTTCTATTGTTTCAAAGTAGCCCTGGTGGCCCCTCACCACATCCCTCCTGACTGAATGCCTGTCTGCTTCAATATACCTTGGGAACACTTAACTACCATTTGGGGGCTCTGGGAAATCAGGATTTTGCTCAGCATTTAACAACGTTGTTGCTTATAGGTTCTTGAACTTTTAGAGACTAATTTCACTTTCTGTCCAATGCATTGGCACACACTCACTTCTCATATTAATTTAATATTGTCTCTATGAATGGAGTTTATGTTTCCATTGCAAATTATTTAGCAACTTAATTTATGATTGGCAACAATTTCTTGGCAGTCATTGTGCATATTTGAGAATTCTTGCAAAATGAGATACTCTGACCAATTAATTATGTTCAAATGTAATGACATTTTAATGAGTACTAATTTTGACAATACTGTTGACATAACATTATATTTTGTGGGCATTTAATTAAACATCTATTAATGTTGATGTAGCAGTTTTCATATTTTGGAGTCAATAATTTTTCTCCAGTTTTCAAACATTTTTATGTGTTTTTAAAACTCTAGGGTCTGTAGTTCCCAAGGCAGAATGGCATTATGAGCAGCTTTTTGCCTACTTTTTCAGATTTGACTGACAGGAGCCTGCAGAGATATCTCTACTTTCCCCATAAAAGCTACATTCTGAAACCCCTTTCTGCCCCTGACTTAGCCCTTTTCCAAGAGCAATTGAGAGCATGAACTTCTAATCTCCTCCAGTCCTTTAGCCTTCCAAAGATATAGATTGCAGTACATAGCAGTAATACGTTTCCAGAAATACAGGTTTTTCTATCTTGACTAATACCATGTATATAAAATCAATGGTGTGGACCCCTTATAATTGTAATTCCACAGATTATAAAGTCCTGCATTCAGGGATGGAGACTGCCACCAGTGCCTAAAACAATGCTTAGAACACAGTCAACATTGCAGAGTTCTCTTTTGTTTGTTATTTTGAAATCATTTTATAGTAATGTGATAACTTTTAGAAGTTCTTTCAAGTTTGAGAAACATGCATTACACACAGATTATTCTACAGAACAGTATTTATTATTCCTAAAACAAACTACATTGTTGTGCAGAATACTCCATTGTTCAAGGTGGCAGCCTTGAACCTGTGTTTTTAGAAAGTAGTCTGTGTAGTATATTTTGTATAACTGAAGGCCCAGTGATTTTCCTTGTTGTAAACCAATGGTTCATCTACAACAGAGGAAAATCTATACTTTTCTAGAGGGGTATAATGCTACTTACAATTTTTAAATGGTACATTTATCAGTTTTCACCTGTGTAGTTTTCACCTATCTTGGATCTCCATAGCAGCTAGGGTTATTTTGATTAGAAAAAAGAAAACAAAATGCAGTTTAGAATTCTCAGGGGAGGTGAGTGTTTCAGGCTGGAAGTGCTTGAAAGACATCTTATTGTTTTTAAATATTTATGATGGAAATCACCATAAATGAGCTGTGAATTTATGGTCACCTCAGATCATGACCAAGAATGACAGTTTGAAGCAACTATAATTTGCATTTTCTTAAAGTATAATATTTGGGTAGAACAATTTATCGGCAAGATGTCTCTCAGAAAGAGAAGGTTTTGTGGTCTATTGCTGCATCCAAAAGCCTACTGCTTAAAATGACAAATGATTACTATCATGGTTCCATGGGCTGCTACTCCGGCTGGAAGGCCGATGCTTGGAATCCCTCATGCAGCTTCGCTTGGATAGAAGCAGGAGCTGGAGACATTTGAAGGTCAGCTAGGGTGGATGTCTGAAATGAATCAATCATATGACTGGCAAGGTGTTAGTCATATTGCTTGGAAAATCAACTCAAGCGGCCAACTGGTGGCCACTCCATGCAGCTCCTTCCCAGGCCTGATAGCTGGGTTCTGAAAGGGAACACCCTCCTTGAAAAGTCTCCTGGGAGATGCAGATGGATCCAGCAAAGCTTCTTATGATCTACTCCTGGAAAACAGAATGTCACTTCTGCAACATTCCATCAGTCAAGTAAACCACTCAGCCCACCCAAGTTTCAATGGTAAGACAGATAAATACCACCTTTTGATAAGTACAAGCCAAACTAACCTTCCACAGAGGATCAAGGGAGAGGAAAAATATCATTGCTTATGTCTTTGGAAAATATAAACTACCACAGTGAGTAATGGCAACTAAGCTGTGTATTTAGGAAGCAGTACTATTGACTTTGAAAGGATTTTAAACCTTTTAAATCTGAAACGCAAACATTAATGATATCAATCACATTTGGCTAGTTTGTGTTTTAGCATGAATCTAAAGTTCTCTGTGGACTTATGTCCACATAACCCTCATAGCAGCTCAATAGGGAACATTACTGCAAGTTTATAGAACAGGGCACAGGTGCAGTTGGGTAATGTGCCCAGGGTCACAGGACCATAAACACCATCTACTCTGGCCCTCAACTGTGTACTTTGCATCACTCCCCTATTCTGCCTCTGAATACTTAATATTATTTTTATCATAAGTATTTTTGAAAGGTACAAATATTTTCCATATCTTAGTTTTATTAAGGAGGAGAGAGAGAAAGAGAGAGAGAACATGAGCTGAAGTAGAGATGTTAGAGTATCTCTTGAAGCTGCATACATTAAATTGGCACAAAATGTTATCAAATTGTTTTGAACATTTAAAAACATGATTCATAAAAATCTAAAGTGAACACATGTCTAAGTTGCATTTAATAGCCTAATGAAATAATTAGCAAAAAAATATTAACTTGAAGAGAATTGGGAAAACATAAGTTTATATTCACTGAAATAAAGGAAGTTTGAATAAGATGGATGATTGCATCTTAAAAGTGGTTAATATTCTGTGGGAAAGGAAAAGAACAACATTGGGGTCCTCTTTCCTTTTAGACAGAAATTACTTGTGGCCCTGGATCAATTCGTTTACTTTGTAAGGAAATAATCTAACCAATAGCAGGTGGTGCAGTTAGCAGAGTTACAAGTCCCTAGGAAATACTTTAAGCCCTGGGCGGACCTACTAGGCAACGCCTAGCACTACACAGTAAGGGGCCCTTTGCCCTGTGTCCAGGTCTTGGGCAATTCGTCCTAGCAGGATAAAAATGGAAGTACCCAAAAGGCAGACACGGTGGACCTTTGCTGTTTTATCTGCTACCCAGCATCTGAACCTTTTGGTTGTTTTTTAGAGAATCCACTGCTGCTTGATCTGGGGAAGACTGAAACTTAGCGTCAAGCATACAGGATGCTCTTACCTGAGACTTTGAAACCAGTTGAATGACATAAATAAGTAAAGAGATTTTAATTCATTTCAGTGGGAATATTTCTCCAGCTGTGACCTCAAAGCCAATCCTGTGGCCTGCATTAATGTTGGATCTAACTTCCTTTATCTCTTGTTGTCAGCCTAGTTTTCTGGCCAAGAACAACAGCTTTCACATCAATTTTATGTACCTTTCAATACCCTTTTAATAAGTTATTTTTCTTCTTAAATAAAGCACAAGATTATTTCTGTTGTTTACCACCAAGAACCTCACCAAGGTCAGCCAACATTTGTGTGGTTGACCTTTCCTGATGAAATAGTTCTCGTCTCAAGATCTTTTGTGTTGATTTTAAATCAATTTGTCCTTTATTTAATGGAAAACTCCTTTAGTCTCTGATAAAGAATATGTGCTAATGGTAGGTGTTTTCTACTTTTAAAAAATCTGTCTTACTGGCTCCCTGTCTCTGTGAGAATGAGAGTCATTTATGTGGTGATGAATGTGCTAAAGTCTGCACAAAATAGATACTTTAATCTAGAGTGTGAAGCCTTAATATTTCACAAATAAACATGCTTGGATATTGTTGTAATGTTATTTTTTTCTGAAAGCTAACTTTGTAAACATTTTGTGTCTTATGTATTCATCATCCAGACTTTTACAATGACTTTGCAAAGGTTTTCTGCCTATAGTCATCAATTTTTAGCCTTCTGAAGTCATTTTTAATCTTTGTAAGGGTTATGAAATTATATCAGAATATTCTAGAATGTAATGGCATTCTATCCTTTCCAAGAGAATTAACACAAATACCAATGATGGCAGGAGATGTCTATTTCTGGCTGACATGAAGTAATGGGGACTGGATTTATTCTTCTGACTGAAATAAGTAAAAACTAGATGAAATGTTCACAGTCACTGCTTTCAAGACACTGAATCTCAGGCAATGAATTCTGGTGATCTTTGAAAGATAGAAACCAATGTGCTAAGACTGACAATCATCCCACCCTGGAGAAAGTTTCCTGTCAACATGCAGTGTGAGACAGAGCTGAGAATCTGGAGAAGCTACAGGAAATAGCATGGCTAGATTTTGGAAGATTAGTATACCAAAGGAGAGAACTATGCAGATATGCATAGGGAGGGAAAGAGACAAAGACAGAGACTCAGAGAGAATGAAAGAGAGAGGGGAAGAGAGAAGGACAGAAAGAGATAGAGTGAGAGAGGAAAAGGAGGTGAGAGGGAGAGAGAGAGAGGCAGAGAGAGCTCTGTAGATCTGTGGATGATTTCCTCTAAGTAATCAATAAGACCAACATGGAGGGAAACTACCTAGGGCAAAGAGGAGGCCACCAAAAGGACTAGAGGTATGTGAGGCCACAGAGTGGGAGTAGTGCTTATTTACACTACCAGACAGGAAAATCTGCTAATTCCTAGGGCACTGGGTACCTGGTGTAGTAGTGGAAAATTCCACTATGCAATATAAATAAGTACTAGATTAAGTGCTGTTCTAGTGCTACCTAGTAAATCTTAAAAGTAAGACCTTAAAAAGAATAAGCTATTTTTAAGAACTTGAACTTTCTTTGAAGAAAAAAAAAAGATCAAATATGTAGGAATAAAAAAATCCAGCAGTCAAGAAAAGTAGACAAAGTAATCCTAAAGCTCATATGGAACCACAGAGCATCCCAAAGAGCCAAAGCAGTCTTGAAAAAGAAGAACAAGCTAGAGGCCTCACACTTTTTTATTTCAAAATATATTACAAAGCAATGATAATCAAAAGAGTATAGTACTGTCATAAAAAATTCATCTCTAGACCAATGGAATAGAATAGAAGGCCAGAAGAGGTGGCCTGAACATAAAGTCAACTGAAATTGGACAGGAGAATACTAAAGGAAGGAGAGTCAGGAGAGTCTCTCCAACAAATATTAGGAAAACTGGATTTTTTACATGTAAAAGAATATAATTGTACAACTACTATATACCCCTCACAAAATCAACTGAATATGGATTAAACATGTAAATATAAGACCTGAAACTATAAAAATCTTAGAAGAAAACTTCATATCTGCATTTCCATGTTTATTTTAGTACTATTCATCATAGCCAAATATGGGAATGACCTAAATGTCCATGAATAGATGAATGGATGCAAGTGTGACACACACTTACAAACATCCATGTGTACAATGGAATACTATTCAGTCTTTAAAAAGAACAAAATTCCACAAGCTGTGACAACATGGGTGACACTGAAGGACACATGCCAAATGAATGCTGCATGGTTCCACTTCAAAGGTAGCTAAAATAAACAAATTCATAAAAACAGAAAGTAGAATGGTATTTTTCAGGGCTAGCCCTGGGAAAAGTGGAGTTATTTAAAGAGTATGAAGCTCTGGTTATGCAGCATGGATAAGCACTAGGGATCTGCTTACAGATTTTGCCATAGTTAACAATACTGTGTTACATACAACTGGAAGGTCGCACTTGTGTTAAGTGGTATTACAACAACTTAAAAAATCCAACACCCAGTAGTTCACAGTTAGCATCCAAAGACCACCAGACAGAAAATAAACCCCCAAAATGACACTTAATATGAAGAACAATTCATTAATGGAAATTGACCCAGAACTGAAACATACAAGACAAGAATATTAAAATAGTTATTGTAACAATGTTCTATGTGTTCAGAAAGCTGGAGGAAATATTGACAGTGTTAAATACAAACAGTGTGCATATACATAATATTTTAAATTATATATTTAATACATATTTAATATATTATATAATTATATTAAAATTATAAATTGTATGAGATTATCCCTTTGAACAAAAATTTATGTGCATACCACAGTATCATTAACCGTGGGCAAAATCTTGGTTAGCAGATCTCTAATGCTTATTCATATTATGTAACTGAAACTTTATGCTCACTAAACAATTTCCCTTTTCCCTGTGTCTCAGATTCTGAAAAGCACTTTTTCCATTCTTGATTTCTTTGATTATTTTGGATATGTTGCATAAGTGAAACCATGCAGTGTTTGTGTGTGTGTGTATTCCAAATGAAATTTACAGAGATTAAAAGTATAGTATCTGAAATAGAAAACATACTGAATTGGATTATTACAAGTTAGACACTACAGGAGAAAATATTGGTGAACTCAAAGTTATAACAATAGAAACTGTCCAAAAGGTTACACAGAGGAAAAAAATAGAAAAGAAATTAACAAACTATCAGTGAACAACCTCCAGAGGCATAATATGTGGGTAATTAACAAGAAATTCCACAAAGGAAAAGGACAAGACACATAAAGAAAACTTTACCAAGGGTGTATTGTAATTAAGTTGACCAAAACCATTCATAAAAGGCAAATCATAAAAACAGGCAGAAGCAAAAGACAGCTTGTGCACAGAAGAACAAAACAAGAGTGTTTGTTGATTTCAGAAATAACTCAAGGTGTTAAGCCAGGACAGCAGCCCTTTTTTTTTTTTTTTTTGAAAGCAACATTTTTCAAGTGCCACTGAGATGCACACGCATATTCAACCCAGACTGCGCTACTCAGAAAAAAACCATCCTAAATGAAGGGGAAATAAATACTTTTTCCTACATATCAAGTCTGACAGACCTTATCTATCGACAGAGGAACCTTCAGAAAGAAGAAAGGTGACACCAGATGGAATGCAGGCGACACAAAGGGACAAAGGGCATAGAAATGGTATCTGTGAGGCACGGATCTGAGAGTTTTATTATCCTTTCAGTTTCTTTAAAAGATAATTGAGGGATGAGGAAAAGTAATGTGCTACCTGATTTATAGCCGCAGGGTAGTAAAAGAGATGGTAAAAAACATACACAACCCAGGAGGAAATAAGGGCAACCACACTGATGGAGGGTTCTTTCTTTATCAAGTTCCTCTTTAAGATCTTTTTACTCTTTAAATGTTAGTTTGCTAGTGTATATGAGTAGTATGTAGTGTTTACATTCCTTGGAGGAAGTTGGTACATGTTCAGAACACATCTTGATTCTTTTTTGAATACAAGGTTCTTAATCTACATATGTGATATTTCTTGAAGGTGGATTGTAATAAGTTACATAAACTACTGAAAGAAATTTAAAAAACAAAAATTTATAGGGAAAAAACCAACAGAAGTAATAAAATGGAATCATAAGAAAAATTTACTTCATCCAAAAAGAGATAGAAAATATAGAACACATAACTAGGAAACAAACAGTAGGCTACTAGATTTAACTCAATTATAAAATGTTACATACATTCTATCTATATATCTATCTATTTACCTGTCTATCTATATCAAGATAGAGTATTCTGGTCATATAAACAAGTCAAGTTGAAAGGCATTGAAGTCACATGTAGTAGATGTTCTGCTCTCAGTGGAGTTAAACTGGAAATCAATAATAGAAAGATATTTGGCAAATCTCCCCAAGTATTTGCAAACTAACATTTTTCTTTAAAAATGAGTCACAGACTTTTTCCTTGAAATTTGAATTAGATGAAGTAAAAGTAACACATACCATGATGTCGGACGCTGCTACAGCAGCAGGTGGGTGGGAATTCTTAGTACTACACACCTACATTACAAAAGATGAAGTCCCGAATCAAAGCCTGCAGCTCGTATCTTGATACCAGGCAAAGGAGAAAAGGAAATCTTAGTCCGCACAAGTAAGGAAATGCTCACGGCCAGAGCAGATGTAACTGAGTGGAAACTGGGATGGCTGCCTGGAAAAGCGTTCAAGCCTGAAGTAGGTTAGCAGAGACAGAAAGAGGAAGTTGTCTTACTACCTTAGTCACATTTTAGCAGTGTGGTAATAAAGTGTCAGAAAGTCATGAATGGCAGTGAGGAAAGCACAGGGCACAGGGCCTGGCACAGCAGCTGGGTTTGGTGCCACATTTTCATGGCTCTTGGACACTGGACAGGTCACTTTGCTTAAGTCCCTTGTGAAATGCTCTCTTGAGGGCCTACACTGTAGTCTTGCTTTAATTCTGCCTAATGAACCTTTTCACATCACTCAAAGGCATGACAGTGTTATCTGTCCTGCGCACCTCGTAGAACTGCAAAGTGATATTCACAAAACTGCAGCAAAATGTGAGAAATCAGGTTTGCTAAGGAGGCGCTCGTAATTATTCAGCTGAAGCTTGAGGGTTATACCTGTGCATTTTATTTACACATGTCAATTTTGTGTTTTTCTATAATGGATAATTGAAATTTCAAGGTAGCACTTGAAACAACATTAAATGTCGCAGGGTTCTAAACTTAGATGTGCAGAGGAAACCTAATTCCATTATTTTTGTTTATAATCAATCTGATATAGTAGGAGACAAGTAATCATCAGCCCCACATTAAATAGACAAGACCATCATTTCAACAGGCTCCTTCTTGCAGTTTCTGCCCTCCTCTGACTTGGTCTCTGGTTGTGGCTGCAGAGGGACTGTAGGACCTTGTGGCAGAGTGCAAGGTCCTCATCAACCTTGTGTCATTTGGTGTTTGGTAGCCAAGGCCTTGCTGATAGGAGCCCTGCTTTGTCACTCTCATGTCCAGCCCCAAACAGGAGCCCAACACGGTGGGCCCCGCTGTGGGCCTGATAGGGTGAAGGCTGTGGAATCAAGGTCTGACAGAGGCAGGTGCTCCTGGGGCCAAGAGAGCTATCTGGTGTCTGTCCACAAGACAAGAAGCAAGCCTGCTGCAGAGCTAAGTTCCCGGCCCACCTGTGCCAACTGCATGGTGCCACCAGCTTTCCATTGCCCCACAAGGCCCCCTCTGGGGAGGGAGTCTGGGTCTCCTGCCAGATTTCTGGTCAAGACCGGGAGCCAAAGTCTCTCTTCCATCAGGTTCCCTCACACCTTCTTAACACCCCATCCCCCACCCGGGCTTCAGACCAGAGGAAGAAATCAAGGAGCAGTCGGGACATGTGCTGACCACTCTGCTTACCTAAGCGCCCTGCCTCCTGCTTTCCTCTGACTGGAAAATGTTGAGTCTCCTTATCTTCATGTAGCCGGATGTCCTGAGGCCTGTGCCAGGCAGAACATTCTCAGAGGTGCAGAACAGCTACCTGATTCACAGGGACCAAGGCGACATGAAACCACAGGCTCTGTTCTCAGAACTGACAGAGAGTGGCAGGCAGCAACAGCAGGACTTCAAGGTAACCACCAAGTGACCCTTATGACTGCCCTGCTCACACTCACACCAGACTCCTGAAAGTGAGCTGGAAGAGTTTAGTAAATCCAGCTGTTCTACAAGACTGGCAGAAAGTGCAGAAAACCTGAGTGTGTGCCGCCTCTGCCCTGGGGGGTCAAGCTCCCAGGAAGCAGCATGAAAGTGGGGCAATGCCTAGTTGGGAGCCATGTGATGCATGGTGTAGTGACTGTGAAACATCTTACTGTTCGTGAAAGATGTTTGGAAGGATTTTTTCCCCTAGTGTCCTAGTGTTTTGACTAAATCTGAGCGAGAAGAGAAATCTTACTTGTATATGCTCTAAATCCATCGAGTTGCCCATGAGCTGGCACCATTGAACACAGGCTCGGGCAGTTTCCACCTAAGACAATAAAAGATCACGACCAATGGGGGTGGGCCTGGGGGTGAGCCCCAAGTTTGAGGGCATCTACGAGATGATTCAGTGGGTGCCTGCATCTGGTCTAGGGCTATGTGAAGGCTCAATGGAGCACCCCACTTCAGTGGGGTTTGAAAAGATCACAGTGTAATTAGTGTAGCTGGGGAATAGCAGAGGCTACCCTACCCCACACCATCACCTTGGCCACCAGAGAATACAGAAAACCTCTGAGGAGTCCACGGTTCCTGCAAAGGCTTGTGCAAGGTCCACAGAGCTGGAAGCCCTGGTGATGTCCAGGTATTGGGCAAGTGCTGAGGAGCCCTTGTCAGGACAAGGACAAGGGTCTGAAGCACTGGACTCCAAGAAGCCACCTCTGCAGAGACCTTCAAGCAGTCCTCATTAGAAATAGCCCAGATCATCATGAGACTGCAGCACAGGCCCACCGTGAGCATGTGATCCATCGTGGAAGCACAGCCTGTCTTCTCCGGCCTACAGTCCTCCATGTTGACACAAGTTCCCACAGGGCCCCAAAGGCTGAAGGAAGGAATGAGAAGGATGTAAGTGGGAGAAGAGTTAGGTAAAGAGAACTGCCACATACGTGGCCATGCCCACCCATGGCAGTCTTACCTAACAGTGACTCATGTGCCCTTCTGCTTCCATGGTAGCCACGAAGCAGAAGTTGGGAGCCACTTACCCTAACAGTACTTACCCTAACAGTGACTCATGTGCCCTTCTGCTTCCATGGTAGCCACGAAGGCTTCCAAGTACTTTCCTCTGCTCTTCTGCAGTCAAGGAAGTCAGCATTTCAGATCCTAATGAGGGAAGATCTCAGGGAGCTGCCCACAAGAAAGGGCTTCTCGTGTCAATGTCAATCGTCTCCTGGCCCAGGACACCGCTGGCCTCAAGTCACCTCCTCCAAAACAGCAGGAGCTGGAACCAAGGAAGATAGAAGGTGTGGTAATGAGATTGAAACCCCTCTTTTGAAAGAGTCAGTTCAAGCTACACCTTAAACTTGAGTCAAGTTAATTCCTAAGTCAGCAAACTGTTTAGGAAAAGTATTAAGACTCAGAGAAACAACAACAATAAATCCATGAAAATGTAATAAATTCTCTTAGGATTTCTCCTCTTGCCTCCTCCCTACAAACTTCATCCTTCTTCTAGAATTACCTTCCAAGAATTTCTCCATCCGGCCTAAGGAAGGAGGAGAACAGTTCTGGGGGCCTAGAACAGGACATCTCATTGGCAATCTTGCTTTTCCTACCCAAGCACAGGCAAGAAAGGAACGGACAGCCTGGTAATCACCAAAAAGCCCTTAACATTTTTTTAGGCTTTGTTTTTAGAATCTCAGAATTTGGATTTGTATTCCATATTGACTTTTAAAAGATTTACCAAGGCCTAGTTCTTTGACTCTAAACACTGCCAGTAACTTTCCCTGTAAGTGCTGTGATACTTTCATGTTACACGTAGAGTTTTTAATATATTGGCATCACTTTAGGCACTAATAGTCTTCTCCTTTTATCCTATTCCTTGAAACGTAGTTCACTTTTCTCTCTTTGTGAACAATCTCACTTGGCCTTTATCTGCAAAGAGGCTAAATCAAATATTAACTGAGACAAAAACACCATCCACGTCCAGCAGCTCTGAGCACTCATCGCTCCACACGCGGTGATGTGTTTTGCTGTTGGCTTCTTGAGGTATTCAGCCTAAATCGATCTGCGTTTGCACAGTGCACTTAATGGCTTTAAAGCAATGTCATAGGGGCATCTGTGAGTAACAGTAACAAAAGGAGAAGCACAGTCTCTCGAGGGCATTCATCTGAAGGTCCCCACTTATGAGAACTCATCTTACTTACTCTTGGCTATAAGGTCTCTGCAGTTCAGTCCTCTTGCCTTCAGAGCGGACCTATTTATGATGAACTACAGGAAACTGGTAACTGCTGGATGTTTGTTCATCTGAAGTGGTTAAAAATGCACAGCTTAAAATCAAATCTTTGCCCATTCTCTTGTAAGGTGTTCTTAAACTTAACTACTTAAACTTTGTTCCTTCTCGAACTTTGTTCTTTCTTAGGAAAAATGGCAGTGACTGTATGTGACTTATGCTGTCCTTATGAATGAAATGATTTGCATAATCTCTCTTGCCCTGGGTTTGGCACAAGTTTTCAGCGTATCATAATGAGCATCAGAGAAAGCTGATGCTTTCAAGCAGCACCTTCAGGTAAAAGGGAGTGGGAGAGCCTGGGCTGGGAGGAAAGGGGAGTAAGATTCGAGGCAAAGGCTTCGGCACTGATCATAACATCGGGCCAGGGAGGGCCAGGGAGGGTCACCCTGAGGGTGCCTGTGATGGGCAGCGGAGTTCAAACGGTGGTACCCACTGCAAGCGTGGGGTGAAACCTGTATCAGATCGCTCCTCTCTCAGGATCTCGTTCCCATCCCCTTCCCGGTTATCAGGAGCGAACTGAACACGTCAGGGATGGCCTCAGCGGGAGACCGTGGGTGGGAGTGGCTGGTGTGGTGGGCGCGGCGGTCTGAGGGAGGCTTGAGACACCGCTGCAGCTGCAGCTCCGGCTCGGGCCGAGCAGCTTCGAGAGGCCGATTAGCTTCTGTCTTCCCTGCACCGCATGCAAACCGGAAGCAAACCGCGTTGGTTACACTTTTAACGTTTTCAATTGCAGAATCGAGTGCTTTGCAAACTAGTGGAGGGGGGAGGGACCCCGTCGATAAGCAGCGCAGGGTCCCCTGCACATGATCAGCAGGTGGCGGGAGTCACGAACTAGCCTGTGCTCTGTCCACTGAGACAGACACACTGATCACTGTTTGGATGTGGCTACAGTGTCGGATTGTCACGAAGCTCTTAAACGCGGACTCTCAATTTCTATGCTTAACTGGTCTTATAAGTCATTTTGAGCGGTTTGGCCCTGTCCTATCATAATACCACCCCCAAAGAAAGGAGGACAAACAGGCAGCAATAGTTAATGTTGGCAAAGTTTCAATTACAAAAAATATTTTTAAAAATGGAGACTATCAATCTAATGTAGCTACCCTGAGCTTTATGTATGAATCTGGGCATCACAGAAAGAGGGGGAACCAGGCGCACCCGCTGCTGCGCTCCAGCCTCAGCAAGCTGCTCGCCAGCTGTGCATATGGTGACATATTTTTTTCCCTCTGAACTTTTATGTGTAAAATATGCACCCCAGACTTACACACAATTATGAGGACTGTTAAATACTTTGTGCTATTAAGTTCCTAGTAGAACTAGGAGGAAGTTTGTTACATGTTGCATATTTGGGAGTTCACAGTCTGAATTTTGAAATTTCAGCTGACTAAAATTGCATGTGTACTGTGGTTTGGGTGTGGTTTAAGCACCATTCAAGTCTCCATATATTGAGATTTGATTTGCATTGTGAGACTAGGAGGGCGGGAACTTGATGGGACCATGGTATTACGAGGCAGGGCTACGAGAAGTGATCAGGAATCGATGAGGTCATCAGAGTGGGCCCCAGGATAAATGCTGGTGGCTTTGTGAGAGGGAGAGAGACCTGGCTGCCCCCATCTCTGACCACATGTCTCACTTCTGCCGGTGAGAAGGCATCGTGAAATGTGAGTTCTTGGACATCCAGAACCATGAACTAAAATAAGCCTCTTTTTTTCATTTACTTCATTATGGTGACTGGAAGCTGGCTAATGCAGTGCAGCCACACACATCACTTTCCTAAACATTGCACACATTGCCTTCCTCCCGCAAACCCAAAATAGCTTTCCCATCTGAGTTTGGACTACATCCATTATATTTAGATATAACACTTTTCATCGTGCTGTGTGCCTTCAGGCCTAGTTTTAAGTAAAACACACACTATTGGCAGAATGTTGAGATACAACCTAGGCTCCCTCAGCACAGTGTAAATACACTTTCCTGTGTCACTGGTTAACATGGAGATTTCTAGGTCCAGCCTTCAGCATCTTCTAGGCGAGGCCCTGAGATTTAGGTCTGGACCCACCTCTGAAGGCTCTTGTTGCAGATGAGTCATGAATCACCTTTAAAACCACCAGGGCTGGAAAGGACGGTACAGAGGTCTTTGCAGTGGAGCAGTCTGGGCCTCGACTGTGATAATCTATACAGGCAGTAACAGTAGAATTACACACACACACACACACACACACACACACACACACACACACACATCGTGACCTGGACTGCTAAGGAACTATAGAAACAATTTCAACATTCAGTATTTCTACTCTGTAGTTTGTATTTCTTATTTTCCAGTGAAACATTCAAGTTTTTCTTTAATGAACCAACAAATGAGCCAATTGTTGGCTTGGTCAAGCTGGGTTTATTAGATTTCTGTGATGTTTCTTGGTCGGGTATGGAACTCTACAATTTGGACCTAAAAATGAAATGCTTTCAATTTTCCGTGTGCAGACATTCCATCTCTTTTAGTTAAGTGGATGGATTAAATGTGCTGTCTAAGTACACTGGGGAAAGCTAATGCTCCTAAAAGTGGATCGCTTTCTTGACTGAAGTAGACTTTTGTTCTTGAAACCGCTGCTAGATGCTCTTCTCTATCAATAATTTAAATCTAACTAACAAGGTTTAGAGATGTTGTCTCTCTACCTATAGCAGCTGTCATTTTCAAGTGAATGTCAGCATGTATACAATTAACTTGTGAATTGATTATGCAGAGTTGGATATCTGATTATATCAAGTTATCACTGTATATGTTTTCAGGCTTAAGAGTATTGTGGCTAGCTATAAGAATAGAATTCTAGTCTTTGAAAGATGATATATATATATATATATATATATATATCGTTAATAAAGAAAGTATAATGTTTATTGCTTTCTCTCAGGTATATTCTGAGGCCTACTGATTGGAAGTCAGCAAATATATATATATATATATATATATATATATATATATATATATATATAATTTATAAGTAAAATGAGGTAGTGAAGTGGGATTTGTCAGAATAATCCTGAGGGACAAATTAAGGACAGTATAGATAGATCAAGGTTGGCCGTGGGTTGCTCATTGTTGAAGCTGGATAATGGGTACATGGCAGTTCATTATTCCATTTCTTTACTTTTCTGTGTTTCAAATAGGACACAAAAGACATGAAAATGTTAAAGAAAAAGGGAAGCAGCCTTTGTGGTGTCCATAACATAAAGTCTAGTCTTTGGATTTTGCTTATCTGAAATGTAGGCTAAACCAGTACGAACTTCACGTTTTCATTCAAGGCATAAAGCGCTTCTGAGTTTGGCCCTGAAAAAGCATGCACAGAGCCTCTTCAGCAGGTCCCCAGTGGCACAGTGTCCAATTCGTCCCACCACAATATGCTTTGGCCCTCTTTCGCTTTCAGCTTTATGTCCTAAATTCTTTTATTTCCATGCACCGCAATGGCAGGTCCTTTGTTCTGAGTTCACCTGAAAGAGCAGATAAATAGTTTAGGGAACGTTACTGCTCATACATGTATTATTCTCTTGTTATCTTCCTCGAGACTTTAAATGTCCTACCACAATGGATAATATGTGCAGTGTAAAATCTCAGTTCATGTACAAAAGCAGACCATCTAGAAGGCTTCTTCCAGGTCCCTCCCCACATGGGCCAGCAGTGGCGGGACAGGGCACCACACCGTCTGTCACAGACTTCAGACACAGACTGGACCCCGGGCCTCTTGTGCACCCACCACCCCTTTGCAACAATCCTCTTGCCTTTTACAAACATATTTTCTCTATCTTTTCATTTCTGATTAATAAAAGGTGCTTGCAAAAGCTACCCCTTGAGTAATCATGAAACTGCACAAAGCTTTGCAGGACAAAACAAACAATCACACCCACACATACACTAAACATGAACCCCAAAAAACTGCAATAGCTAAGCCTTATCATTCTCACAGCAAGCATTTCTTGAGGGTTTTCTGTGGGTAACACAGTTCAATCAATTTAAGGATTTCAGCCTATTTATAGAAGAAATATGCATGCTATTGAACAGATAGAAAAATGATTAAGTAACTTACCCACAGTCCTAAAGTAAAATGGCCTAAATTATGTCAATGAGTATATGAAAAAGTGAAATATGTGACTCCTAATCACAGGCAGGTTTTAAAATCTCTTTGCAGTAGAGTTCTGTAAAGACACACATGCACGCACGCACACGCACACACACTCACATGTGCAGTGTTCTGTGGCTTTCTACAGACCATTCAAATAGATGCAATGGCTTCCCAAGAATCAGGTTAATATTGTCTTGCATTTTAAATTGAAAAAAACAGTAACTATCATTTGCTAAGAGCCTGCTCAGTGTGAGGTGCATCACATGAATTACTTTTCCTCTTCAAAAGTCAGACGCAGAAGTCTGACTTGAGTCTGTATCGAGACCCTCATACTGCCTCCTTCTGAATCTCCCTCCTTAGCATCCCTGCTGAGACCTGCCTGCAGCACAGTCCACAAGGCTGGGGAGCAGAGGCGGTTTGGTACAGGAAGGATGGTGGATTCTGGCATTTTTGCTTATCAATAAAAAAAGCAAGGGAAAAAGGACTTGATAGTACCCATTCTTACAGTTGATGGAAATGACACACTGCCCCATTAGACCTGGCAATCATGTATGAAAAGCAGTAATTCCCCAAACTGACTCCACATTGTCTACCTTGAAGGTTGAGTGGTCCTTTGGTTCTCTGGGTCCCCAAGAGCCCAGGAATAGAAAATCTCAAATATGGCATCCTCTGATGAGTCGGCGGTAGGGGTTTCATGGAAACTTTTCAATACTGTGAAGTTTGACTTATACCGCTCAGTATCCTGAGGCACCTTGAGCATTCTGTCTCACTACTGTTTGTTTTGGAGTTCTATCCTCAGAAACCAGATGCCCCGCCTCTGGGCGGGGGACAGAATTGTTCCCAGATCAGTCTTTAGAAGAAACAAGTTTTGCTGCAGATGCAAAGCCTGCCTACTGTTAGTGAACCCATTAAAAGGAAATTTGTATCATATGTGTAAGTTGCTAAGCGAGATTGAAGGTATTGTGTGTCTTGTACTCAGTCTGGAAGAGAGCTATCCAAGTCACAACTGAGATTTCTTCTGAATCTTGCAATTGGTAGCAGCTTTTATTAATATATTAAATTATATAGAGTGACATTTATATAATAAAGCCTGTCCATGAGTACTCATCAGTTTTGGATGGTAAATCTGGTGGATTGGGAAGAGCTCCAGTGATTTTGAAAATCAGCTAGATGAGTTAATCTGGTTAAGAATAAGTTTGATTAAATATATGCACTCATGTTTTATTTCCTTAGACATCTTTGCAAATAATAATAGATGCTAGGACATGGCAGCCATGGAGACACCAGAAAAACACAAATATCTGAGAAACTAGGTGGGCAGGCGGGCAGGCAGGTTTCTTTCAAACTTGCTTAAAGGAAGGCTGTCTTAGCTTGTATAACACTGGCGACTTCTCATCCTAGGGTAGAGGCCACTCTTCCTTCTGTCTGGATTTATACTTCCTGTGGTACTGAGATGAATGTGGGCCACATAAATAGACACTCACAAGAATGTGTGGAATCAGTAAATGGATTCAAGGGAGGTAGTGGCCCAGAGAAGTCAAATGAGGCTGAACTCCAGGTAGGATGTGTCAGTGTTTCTGGAGTGGGAATAGATTGCTGAGCCTTCATTTGCAGTCATAATTAGGACACCTCTTGAAATTTTTAAAGCTGGAAATCAGTTATATTCTTTTATCCTTGCTCAAAGTTCCAGCATGTTTAAATCCTTGCCCCTGCAGAATTTCCTTTTTTTCCAGCCAAACTGGTACTTTCTGAGCCTTCCTCATTTATGAATATTATAATCTAATAAACCTTATCTCTATTGACTTTGCAGTTGAAGATCCAATTAGCTACATTTGGAAAAGATTAACTTAACTGCTCTGCCCTCGGGGGTGGTAGGTGCCACGCTTCTGCTCATCTCGGGTTTTGTTTTGGTTCTGCTACATCCTGCTGGAGTGGTGCGTGTTTCATCTCTTTTTCAGAACAGCCGATGTCGCACGCCTCACAGTATCAGAGTGTGCATTATGGTACTAAGGAGAATTCGGAGGGAGGATAATAGTCAGAGTCTGAGATCTGGACTTGAGGATTCTGGAGCTCGAGGTTTGGCAAGTGCTAACCCCACCTTGCACACTTGACTCTGACAGCCCACTGCATCATTTCACCATCACCATTTCCTTGCTATTAACTCCTTTGCAGAGGTCTGTTCACAGTTCTGAACATTAAGGTACCACAAGTTACCACAAACAATTATGACAGATTGTATAGCCTTTTAAGGTCATTTATAAGTTAATTCCAGAAAGGGAGGCAGAATACAAAGAGAAGAGCCTGGAATAAGGAGTACTAGACAGGATGAAAAGAGCCTGACAGTTGTGACACATCACCCCAGGTACTCCTAACCACTGACCATAACCGACACAGAGGCTCAACAGCCAGACGGTAGAAGCACAGATCGCTTTGGATGTAAGGTAGACTTATTTCCTTAGGGCTGTTTACATACATCTCCCCTCACACACACATACACAAACAATAGATACAGAAAAAGACAATATGATTCTTTATCTTTTATTAGATCAAAATGTAAATCTAGAAAAAAACATTAAGGAAGCATCTGATACCTCAAAATAGCTCCATAAAATCTTTCAGGAAGGTAATAATCATTGATCTATTTAAAATGTATGATGTTTTTCACTCTTACTTAGTATAACTATGGATTGAAATTTCAGGTCCCAACTGTGTAATAACTTGATAATTATAATTTTTTTCAAAAGAAATCTTCTAAAACTTAGATTTTAAGTTTCAACTTATACTCAGATTTCTTACAGTATCCCACTGATCAGCAGTAGCCAAAACCCTGGAGGAATCACATTCTGGTATTCTATTATTTTGTTTTGTCAGAGACATCTGCAACACTTTCTGCATGTCCTGTGAGCAGTCACAGTACGCCACGCAGGGACAGACCCAGTCAAGTTTGCATCAGATGACAAGCGGTGGTAGTAGTGGAAGTCAGGGCTCCGGTTTTCTGGGTACCAGTCTGGGCCTGCCCCCTGGCCTGCTGCTGCTTAGCTGCTGTCCCCTTCTGCCAAGCCTGCCGATGTGTGGTGTCGCTGCCGGGGGCTCCCTGTGAAGGCTCGGGGGTCTGAAGGGCTCTGCGAGTCTTAATCCTGTCATGTTCTCACTGCGTGGAGCCGCTGAGTACATTGGCTTCTGGCAGAATAACTCACTGGTGTTTTTTTCCACATTATTCTTTCCTTTTGGGAAATAATGTCACTATAAAAAAAAACTTTTAAAAATACTTCCTCAAACTTTCACTTGCTGATAGGGATAAAAGGATTGCCACTGCAGCTCAAGCACCAAGAGCTGAGCTATAAACCTAAGAAAGGCTGAGATTCTAACTTTGAGGAGGCCGTAGCCAGAGGCGTTGCTCTGCGCTGGGGTTTTAGTAGAGCAAACTTAGTTCTGACAAGACAAGGCACTTAATTAACATGATCATGTAGAACCCTCTGTGGTAGATACCGCTAAAGATAACTAATTTGTCCTCCCCCAACCTTCTTGCAGTCAAGAAGTCTGTTTCTCAACCCTGTAAATATAGTCTGGCCTTTTGACCTGCTTAGGCCAATAGAACACAAGGGCAACAACTTCAGGAAGCTTCCAAGGCTGACCCTTAGGAAGTCTTGCCTCTGTTTGCTATGGATCACAAGGACGCAGGCACTTTCCTGAGAGGCACACAGCAAAGCCATTGTAGACTCCTGGAGGATGAGGGATGAGCTAGCAGGGAACTGAGGCACCCAGCTTTGGCAGCTGCGAGATGTAAGTGAGGCTGCCTCGAAGTGTCAGGCCCCGCGGACTCCTCCACTGAGTACAGCCCAGCCCAGCCGTATGAGTGAGCTTGGCTGCAGCCAGTGGCCATGCTGAGGAGTTATGAACCCTAATAAACCACTGCTGCATCAGGCCAGCAAGGCTGGGGATGATTTGTTGTATAATATAAACTAACTGAAACACTCTCCGTAAATAACTTTAATATTTAGGCTTTTAAGATAGAATCATCTTTATGCTGATGACTGTAGGATATCTATAGAAAGTGAAAAACCAGAACACAATATTCAGGAGGAAAAATATATGTGATAATGGCCCCAAAGCCCTATGTGTTATAGAGGAGAAATAAAATCCAGAGAGGTTCTCAAGAGCATCAGTATTTTGTATTGCATACATCACAGACAACAGTATTTGTCAAGTGGCAAGTGTTTCTGAAGAGAAGTGTTTTTTAAACTATTGGATCAATAATGGTGCCTCATGTAGCTGTCCGACACCTCCCTTTTTCAGAGCGAGTACTGGAATCCGTCCGACAGAGCTGGATACTCCTTAGATATGCTGATCACGAGTACCAGGCTGTTTGGGGGTTTGCTTCATGTGGAGAGTCCGTAGAGCAGCTGCTAGTTTAGAAATATTTTACCTCTGTGCCTGAGTGAGAACTAGGCTAGTGAAAGGAGGGGTAATAAGAATTTTTTCTACTTTAGGATTGTTTCTATTTCCTTTCCATGGAATTCTTTATTTCAAGTTTTTTCTTTTATTAAATATGATATTTTCTGTGTAAGAATGTGACTGAAAGAAAAAATATTGAATATTTGTTGCTATCAATATCTGGAATAAGTGCCCCAGTGTTGTCCCACGTTAATATACAGATATAAATGTACTTTTAATTTTTTTTATTTTAAAAACAAGTGAACCAAAAGGATAAAAATGGTGCAGAATTTCAAAAAATAGGAAATTAACACTAGTTAATATATTATATATTGTTATCTTGAAAGTAGTTCTGATTACAAGATTTAGGCATGAAAAAATGATCAAACAATCAGACAATGAAAACACAAACTGTTCTTTTTAATGAACTAATAGAGATTAGTAGTATAGTTATCTAACATTGTATATATTTACATACACATATATATGTATATATATAATCTTTTCCCGTCTTTCTTTTCTCCTTTGCCTTATCCCAGTTGTTCTTTCCTTCTGAGTACTTTCTTTCCCTTTCATGTGTACTTATGTTTATGGCAACACAATTTGTAAAAGCTAAATCTTCAAAACAACCCAAATGCCCATCAACTGGACTGGATAAAAAAGATGTGGTATTTTTGTATAATGGAGTATTACTCCCTATAAAGAATGATAAACTTGAGGCTTTTATAGGTAATTGGATGCAAGCAGAGACCATACTCATAAGTGAAATAAATCAGATTCATGTGTGTAAATATTGTATTGTCTTCCTAGTGTAAATTTTAAAAAGCAGTAAATAAGATCCAAAATATAAATGCACTTTTTGTGTGTGAATTGTATAGGAACAAGTCTTGCCACACAAAAAACTTTTCTGATTTACTCTTTTAGTAGATGTTATCTCAGGATAAAACAGTGGCTGGAAAATTATATATGTATGTGACTATATTTAGTAAATTACATTTTTATTTATATGTGCTGTCCCTGTCACCATATGAAACTTATTTTTTGGAGCAAAGAGAGATGAAACAAAGAAATGTTTATTAAGTATCTCTTATGTCCTGGACTTTTTCCTTCTATAACTTAATTGGATCCAAACAGTAACCCTGTGTGCACAACAATTGAGGCTCAGAAAAGAGGTGCAGCTCCCAAATGGAAAAGCCAGAATTCAGTCTCAGGTCTATCTTCCAGATGCTCTTCCCACTGCACCATATTAATCTTTGCTGAATTTCAGCCTACACTTCCATCTTCATGGGGACACAAGGGAAGATTTTCCTAAGACAGCTGTTTCCAAGAAATTATAGAAGTTCTTATTATTTCTAGAAAGGCTTTTCTTTTACTATCTGGGAACCTTGGGTATAAGGTTGAATGAGATATAGCTGATTTTTTCATTATACAAATAGCAAGAATATGTTCATATCTTTAAAATAGCAATGTTTAAAAATAAAAGTGGCAACTAGGGCATTGAATAGATCTAAACAGTTCTTTTGGAAACTAATTTATAGCATCTTTAGCATACTGTCTACATTGCTGTGTCACACCCATGTCATGAACTTATCATGACTAAAGTTGGTAGAGGGTGCTCAGAGTTTCATGATACTACTCTGTACACTTTTTTGTATGTTTGAAATTTTCCATAATTAAAGTGAATAATATTTTAAATTTAGTGTCTGCAGTACACTATGAAAATGTCCTCCTTAATGTTATCCATCCATCAATGAAAATGTCACCCTTGATAAAAATGTGCTTTTCCTTCATGTCACCCTTGTTTTGCACTGCCAAAATAAAAGTCCTCCTGCATGTACGTACTGTTATGGATTAAAAACTGATGGTCAACTTAATGCCAGCTGAATTAAGATGTTCATGGTGCTGAGCTAGATGTTCCACCTGAGGAAAGTTGCCAGCATAAATAGAGATGTGGAGCAGGAGAAGAGGGGCATTGTAGGTTCTCCTACGTGTTGCTGTTGAGCCGTTGGTTCTCCTGGAGGAGCTCGTCATGACTAGCTTCCCCAGTGTGAGTTTGACCATTGCCATCGGAGGAGCTCGGGACCTGGTTGGTGTGAGTGGCTGTGGTTCACTTCAGGAGAGCTCTTGTCCTTACATTGAGCATCAATTCCTGGCTCCGGAGGGGAAGACATGTGCTATTTAATCTCCAGAACAAACTTGTCATGCTGGCTTTCTGGCATGTACTCAACTGTTCTTATGTCAGAGGAGCTCAGGGCCTCCGTGTCTCTGAGGATGGCTGTGGTACTTTTCAGGGCAGCTCTGGTTCTTATTATGAGCGTGACTTCTCGGCTCCAGTGTAGAACCCTTAACCTACAAGCACAGCTCCTTCACCCCACTGCCATAGAATTTCTAGCTTCCACCGCTGACCTCTGGGCCTTCCCAGCGTGGATCCGTAAAAGAGTCTGACATGAATCTTTCTTGTGGGCTCTAGATCTCCAGTTGGACTTGTGGGAGGCATTGTCATGAGCTCTGGGTCTTCATTTGGACTCATGCAGGACATTGCTGTGGGATTCAGGTCCTTGGCTGAATATTCTATGTCATTAGTGTTGTGGAAAAATTTTTTGTACTTTCTTGTATTAACTCTGGGTGACTATCATAAATAATGTTATATGTCCTGATTCTAATTGTTCTCCTCACAACCCCTGACTACATCACCAACATCTTTAGTTGGTTAAATGCCCTTTAGATCTTTTATTTGATTGATTGTCTCTCTATTTAGCATTGCAGTATAAGCTGATATCTGAAGTTATGGCTAGTATTTGCTAAAGAAAATGGGTACGCTTTGTAGAAGAAATGTGTTTTTAACATCCATGATAAAATTTCTCTCTTGACTTCTGAATATAAAACTCTCATTTTCAAAATACACACTTTCCAAATCAGTAGACTGAAGAGCTAGTGTTTCTAACATCGCCTGCACGAACCTGTAATATGGACCATTGGACCAGGCCCGGGCTACGCAGTAAAAAATAAAAAGCAGCACAACGCCTGATGTCTGAATCTCTGGTGATAAATCATCAATGTTCTAGGAATCCAGATGCTGGGTGTTTTCTTATTTGCATATTTACACATGAGTCACTGCCCTTCCTGTCACCTTTGGTTCTGCAGCTCTGTTCATGTCTTTTTCTTTAAAAATTTTAGCACCTTTCATATAAACAACAGATGGTTTGATTTCAAAAGGCAATGTGAATTTTGAAGTAAAATTTTTTATTTTCTGTACAGTCTTTCAAAGCAGTTTTAAAGTATGAGAAATTGATGTTGGTGTCTATCTGCTTGCATGAATGGTCTAATGTATGATATTTTAGAGGATTCTTCTTGTGGACAGACTCACTTTCCAACCAAAATAAAAGGACTCCTTATCACATTCCTAAACCTGGTTTAACTTGATCTGAGTTTTTCTATCTTGGCTTCTTAAACCTTTCACAACAGTCTCATTGTTTTCCCCATTGAAACTCTTCCACGTTTGTCCTGTCAGTCTGTCTCTTAATACCACTGAAGGGTTCAACTTCCAGGCTCCAGAGTTGGTGCCTCTATGTATTCATAGGGCAAAGAGTTGACACAGAAAAATATGATCGAATGTTTGCGGATGTCAGTTACCATCCTCCACTCTTGGAGCATTTGGAACTAAAAAGCTTTTCCTGGCATATGAAATGCACTTTTTTCTAATTTACATATAACCAGGACTTTACTGTCCTTGTTTTTTATCCTCTATTTTAAAATTACATTTTGCAAAGTTTATTGATCTGAGGAATGAAACCTGTAATTCAGGGCTGACACAAAAAGGGGGTAATCATGTTTCTGTCATATGCACAGTAGGTCTAATCTTCATGATATTCTGGCTGTGACAAGTTTTTCTTTCCCATGTTACCATTATGTTCTCTGTTATCTTTTTCAAAAGAACTCAAAGTAGAAAAATTTAATATTATCAAACAATTAAGCACTGAATTTAAATTATAAATGTAAAGAAAACTTTCTTAAAAAGTGTCTGCATATAGATAGTGCCTGTAGCACTGACTTTACTGTTGTTCCCTAAAATTCAACCTATTCAAGTCTTAGCTATACTGTGTATGTTGCTTCTTTCTAACTAGTTTTAATTAATTTATTTATTTTGGTTTAACTGAGGATTAAACTCAAAAGCCTTCCAAACTGAGCTATATCCCCAGCCATGTATGCATGTGTGTATGGATACACGTATGTATGTATGCATCTATATATATTTTATTTTGAAAAAGAGTCTTGCTAAGTTGCTGGGTTGCCCAAGCCAGGCTCAAACCCATCTGCCTCAGCCTTTCAGAGCTGTGGGATGATAAGCATGAGCCATCAGACCCAAATGACTCATTTTAAATTTTATCTTGGAATTGAAAATTTGTTCTTCTAAAACCCTCTAGTTTCAATATTTTTAACCCCAAGTAATAGTGGCATGACATCAACACCACACAAGCTGCTTACGCCCAGATCTCAGCAGACTAGGTTTTCTCTGCTTTTACCACAGGTGGGAGTGTCTAATTAAGACTGTTCCCACCCTAGATGTCTATTTTCTTTCCTTTTTTAAAATTTTATTTTACAGAGAATAAAACAAAAGAGGACAGAATAAAGCAGATCAGAACAGAACAACGCAAGCAACACAACACTTCACAACAAGACAATCGGATATCAACAGTAGCTACCATAATGTCTCTTTCTTTGAAATAGTTGAGCATAAATTCACACACAATAATATCAAACATAACAAAATAGAATAAAACCATTCAAGAGAATGAAAGTATTATATGGCACTCTGAACCAAAAAACAGAAAATGAACAATGGCTACTGTAATATCTCATTTTCCATAAAAATTTGTTTATATTATTATACATATTAAGATCCAGTAAGACATGACATGATAGAACCAATGGTAATAGAAGAACAAAAGCATGGTAGGACTTCAAAGCAAGATGATATTAAATCAGCAATGGCTGCCATAATATCTTGTTTTTTTTAAAGTAACTGTTCATACAATCACACATAATAAGGTCAAACAAAACAGAATAAATCCATTCCAACCAATTAATGAAAACATTACAAGAATTCAAAGCAATATAATGGGGAACCATGATTACCCTAAAATGTTCTGTACTTTTACCATTTCTTACACTAGGGAGACTATGTGGTATTTATACATGTGTTTGATTTATTTTGCTTATGAGTATAGATTCAAGATGCATCCATTTATTTATAAATATCTCAGTGTGGTCATTCTTTATATCAGAGTAGTACTCCATTGTATAAAAGTACCACAATTTTTTTATCCATTTCTCAGGTGATGGGCACTTAGGTTGTTTCCAAGATCTGGCTATTACAAATTGTGCCGCTATAAACATGGGTGCACATATATCACTTTGGTAAGATGTTTTCAGTTCTTCTGGGAATATGCCTAAGAGTGGAATAACAGGGTCAAATGGGACTTCCAATCCCAGCTTTTTCAGGACTCTCCAGATTGATCTTCATGGTGGCTGCACCAGTTTACACTCTCACCAACAGTGCAGAAGAGTTCCTTTTTCCCCACAGCCTCTCCAGCATTTGCTGTTGGTAGTTTTGTTGATCTTGGCCATTCTTTCTGGAGTAAGATGGAATCTCAGTGTGGTTTTAATTTGCATTTCTCTAATGACCAATGATGATGAACATTTTTTCATGTATTTATTTACCATTCGTATTTCTTCATCTGAGAACTGTGTGTTCATCTCGGATGCCCAGTTTTGGATTGGGTCTTTGAATTTCGGGGGTCTGATTTTTTTTTTAATTCTTTATAAGTTCTAGACAGAAGTCCTTTGTCTGAGGGACTGTTCACTAATATTTTTTCCCAGTTTGTGGGTTTTCTTTTCACTCTGCTGGAGATTACTTTGGATATGCAGAAATTCTTTAATAAGACATGATCCCAGTTATTGATTCTGGACAGTATTTCCCATGCAGTTTGGTTCTTGTTCATGAATTCTTTACTTACCCCTATGTCTTCAAGATTTTTACCTACTTTGTCTTGTAACAGATTTAGTGTTTCTGTTTTAATATTTAGATCTTCAATCCATTTGGATTTTAGTTTAGTACATAGTGATAGGCATGGGTCTAGTTTTAGTTTTTGGCATATGGATAGCCAGTTTTTCTAGCACCATTTATTAAAGAGACTATCATTCTTCCAGTGAACATGCTTGGTCCTTTTATCAAAGATAAGGTGGTTGAGTGTGTTCATAGTTGTATCTTCTAGTCTATTCCATTGATCTTCAGGTCTGTTTTTATTCCAATACCATGTTGATTTTGTTACAGTAGCTTTGTAGTATAACTTCAAGTCAGGGATTGTGATGCCTCCTGCCTTGGCTTTGCTGCTTTAGAATTGCCTTTGCTATTCTAGGTCTATTCTGGTTCCAGATGAATTTTAGGAATGATTTCTCTAGATCTTTGAGGTATGTTAGTGATATTTTCATTGGGATTGCATTGAATCTGTATAACAATTTTTGGGAGAATTGCCATTTTCACAATATTTATTCTTCCTATTCATGAACAAGGGATGTTGTTCCATTTTCTGAGATCCTCTTCGATTTCTTGTTTCAGGGCATTATAATTTTCCCTGTACAACTCTTTTACATCTTTCATTAGATTAATTCCTAAGTATTTCACTTTTTTTGGAGGTTAGTGTGAAGGGTGTGACTTCTCTCATTTCTCTTTCAGTGATTTTGTTGTTAGTGTATAAGAATGCTATTGATTTTTGAGTATTGACTTTGTATCCAGCTAATTTGCTGCATTTATTTATTATATCTAGGAGTCTTTCAACAGAGGTTTGGGGGTCTTCTATGTAGAGTATCATGTCATCTGCAAATAATGATAATTTAACTTCTTCTTTTCCTATCTTTACTCCTTTTATTTCTCTCTCTTGTCTAATTGCTCTGGCTAGTATTTCCAGTACTATATTTAATAGGAGTGGTGATAAGGTACATCCTTGTCTTGTACCTGATTTTAAGGTAAAGGCTTTCAGTTTTTGGCCATTTAATATGACATTGGCTGTTGGTTTGTTGTAGATGACCTTTATCATATTGAGATAAAGACCATCTATTCCAATTCTCTGTAAGGTTCTTATCATGAATGAGTGTTGAATCTTATCAAAAGCTTTTTCTGCATCTATAGAAATGATCATGTGATTCTTGCTTTTGGCTCTATTGATATGGTGGATTATTGATTTGCATATGTTGAACCATCCCTGCATGCCTGGGATGAATCCCACTTGGTCATGGTGTATAATCTTCTTTTTTTTTTAAATTTTATTTAAAGAGGGGGGAAGCAAAACAGAAAAAAGGGTAGAAACAATACAGAATTTCAAAAAAAATAATCAGTAAGAAATACTATTTGATACATTACATATTGACTTATTGGATATAGTTGTTCAAGTTACAAAATTAAAGCATACAAAGTGGACATTCAAACAGTGAGGCTGCAAACAGTTCTGTTCACTGATCCAACAAAAACTTAGTAAAATGGTTATCAATCCTACACAGTTAAGTATACATACAGTTATCTATTTTAGAGCACTTTCTTTTCCTCCTCTTGCTTTTTTAAATTTTTTTTTTATTTAAAGAAAAAAATTTTGAAACAGAAATAGGGTAGAGACAATACAAAATCTCAAAAACAAAACAAAACAAAACAAAACAGAAAAAAAAATAGTAACCAGTAAAAAAATCACTAGTTGATAATTACATAATTTCCTGTTAGATGCAGTTGTTCAAGTTACAAAAGTAAAGTCCACAAAGTGGACATTCAAACAGTGAGACTGCAGTCAGTTTTGCTCATCCATCCAGCTAAAACTTTAGCAACATGGTTATTAATTCCACACACTCAAACATACATGCAGTTATATCCTTTAGAATACTCTCTTTTCCTTTTTTTGTTCTTTACAATAACTATAATCCATTCTTGTAAACTACTTAGAAGTTCTACACATGTATAAGTCTCTATACATATACCTAGCCTTTCTGTATTAGAGGGAGAAACAAATCAAAACAAGTCAGCAATACAAATTCGTAGAGAAACACAAAATGAAAAGAACATACAAAAACAACACTAGGTGATCTACAGTAGTCACTATGATGTCTCTTGTTATTTTCAATAAAATTGTCTGTATTGTCAAATATAATATAAACTTAGCATTGCTTTACACTATCAATAAAATCTAAACATTGGAGACATTGTATGACTTCAAAGGCAGTTGACAATCAAACCAGAATGGGTATCCTATTGAATCCTGTCATCTTCAGAGTAGTTGCCCCTACTCTCAGACTCAACACTCTCATCAAGCATACCAGATTCAAATAAAATCAGTCAAGATAAAACAGTGATATAACCAATTTTCTCTGTCTTATCTCTGCCATGCTATTTTTCTGTTGTTATTTGTTTCCTTTTCTCCTTCATTCCACTGTCTGCCCCTTTCTTTGAGGCCTTTCTGCCATTATTCCTGGAACCTTGGTGATTCTCTTCTCTCTCTCTAGAATGCCCTTCAGTATTCTTTGCAGGGTTGGATTGGTGGTCACGAACTCCCCTAGTTCTTCTTTGTCATGGAAATATCTTGTCTCTCCATTAATTTTGAGAGACAGTTTTGCAGGCTACATCATTCTGGGTTCAAGGTTATTTTCTTTCAGGGCTTGGAATATTTCACTCCAAGCTCTTCTTGATTTGATGGTTTGCACTGAAAAGTCCGCTGTGATTTTGATGAGTTTTCCTTTATAGGTAATCTGTTTCTTTTCTCTGACCACTTTTAAAGTTCTGTTCTTGTGATGGATTTCTGGGATCCTGATTATTTTATGTCTGGGTGTAGATCTTTTGGGTTGTAGCTGGCTGGAGTTCTATATCCCTCATTTATCTGAACTTCACTTCCGTTACCTATGTTTGGGAAATTTTCCTTAATTATTTCTGTGAATAGACTTTTTATTTAATTTGTATTTATGGCTGAATCTTCATTCACATATTTTATTGTTAGGTTATAAATCCTCTTGTCATCTTCTAGCCTTTGTATCATTGCTTCCTGGTTCCTTGTTATTTTTAAGAGATCCTTCCTTTCACGATCATACTTTGCAAATCTTCAAGTTTTGAAAGTTTGTCTTTAGTTTCTGTTAAAAGGTTTTGCCAGGTTTCAATGGAGTTTTTAATTTCCTGATATTCTCTTTGGATCTGTTTCATATATTCTAGATTTTGTTTATATTCTTCATCAAAAGCTTCTCTCCTTTCTCTGGGTTCCTCTATTCTTTCATTTGTGTCTACTTGAGGATTACCCAGGACTTCTTTTATTAATCTTCTTATATCTTGCTTCACCTGAGTTAGAATTTCAGATTTAAATTTGATGATGAGGTCACGGATGTATTTCTTTATTTCTGATGAGGCTGTCTCTGACATTACAGGTTTGCTGCTCTCAACCTCCTATGTATTTACTTCTGTTGGACTCACTTTCCCTGGTTCCACAGTTGGGGACCTTTTGCTCTTTCTCTGTCTTGTCATGTTTCTGGCCCCCTTCAGACAGGTGGGTGGTAGAGGTCTCTGGGCTTTTCATATTGTTTATAGTTTTTTATGCAGCGTACTTGCTAGGGAAGTATCACCCCCCTCCCAGTCTGCTGAGGATCTGTGAGTTGCAGGCTGAGAGCTGGCTCCTCCCCCTATGCCAGTCAACCAGTTTATGCTCCAACAAGTTTGTGTGTTCCCTGGGGATACCACTGGCCCAGAAAAGCCTCGTCCCTGGATATTGGGTTTCAACCAGGGGCGTGGCCCTGCCCGAGTAGATCCCACCAATCTGCTTTGGACTAGGAGTCATCAGCAGACGCCAACTTGGGTTTTGTTTCAAGCCGACCCTGCCCAACTCCAAAATGTCACCCAGCCAGTCCTCCCAGTTTGGGGATTCCAGTTCCCATCACTCACCAAAGTTCATGTAGCTCGACTGGCTGTTTTCACTCCCTGCCGCAGCGCCTCCTCCAGTCAAGGGTCTGGAGCTCACCAACCCCTGCTCTCGGCAGGGCTGCGATCTCAGCTCGATCATGAGTCACCTGACTTTAAGATGTGCCAGTACAGCAATCGGGGCTTGCCCAGCTCCAGCCCTCTGTCCGTGCTTCCTTTTCTTCTTTCTTTTTTTTTTTTTCTATTTTCTTTTTCCTCAGTTTCTATTTTCTTTTTCCTGGGTCGTGAGAATTCCTCACCTTTTGTCTGGCTTTCTCCATGTTGCCAGATTCCAGCGTCTGAGTTGTTTTTATTTTTTTTTTTCCTCAGAGAGGCTCTCTTACAGTGCCATCACTCAGTCGTCCATCTTGCAATCTCCTCAAATCTTACCGTGATCTAGTAGGGTTCATCACAGCGATGCATGGGTGGTCCATTCTCACAGTCAATCATCTTCAAGCCACACTTCTCTCTTTGGTAAATCAGGCTGGTGTTGTTTGCAGGTGGTGACAAGCTGAGCAGCTCTTGGGTGTTGGAAATGGGGAATTAATCCAAGATGCAGTCTGGTCCATGAATTAGCAGTGGAGCTCGAACTGGGAGGACCCCAGGAGTCACTCACACTGCTCTCCCAGGATTCGGCACCATAAACAATAGTTTTTTTGGTGCAATAAGAAAGAAAAAATATAAAATAAATGTAGCCTTTATTGTAATGACATGGAGAGGAGCTGATACAGCCAGCTTAATGGCCTCCTCTCGTGTATAATCTTCTTGATGATTTGCTGCATCCTGTTTGCCAAAATTTTATTGAGAATTTTTGCATCTATGTCCATTAGTGAGATTGGCCTGTAGTTCTCTTTTTTATTTGGGTCTTTCTCAGGTTTTGGTACTAGAGTGATATTTACTTCCAGAAATAACTTAGGGAGAATTGCTTCCCTTTAATTTCACTAAAGAGTTTGAGGAGTGTCGGCATTAAGTCTTCTTTGTATTTCTTGTAGAATTTTACAGAGAATCTGTCTGGGCCTGGGCTCTTCTTTGTTGGTAAGGACTTTATTACATTTTCAATTTCATTAATGGAAAATGGGTTGTTTAGCAGTTTTACATCTTCTTGATCCAGCTTTGGTGGTTCATATGTTTCTAGGAATCTGTCCATTTCTTCTGTGTTATTGAACCTATGAGAGTAGAGGTTTTCGAAATAGGTGTTGATGTATTTCCACAGAGTCGATAGTGATTTCACCTTTTTCATTTCATGTTGTATGAATTTGAGTCATTTCTTTCCTTTTTTAAATTAGGTTGGCTAGGCGCTTGTCAATCTTATTTATTCTTTCAAAGAACCAACTCTTTGATTCATTGTTTAATCTTAGTCTCTATTGCATTAATTTCTGCTCTGATCCTTATAATTTCCTCCCTTCTTTTGGCTTTGGGCTTGGCTTGCTCTTCTTTTTCTAGATGTTTGAGGTGTAGTATCAGATTCTGTATTTGTGTTCATTCTGTTTTCCTAATGTGGGAATTCAGTGCAATAAATTTTTGTCTGAGGACCCCTTTCATTGCATTCCACAGATTCTGGTAAGTTGTATTTGTATTTTAATTTGCTTGTAGTTATTGTTTAATTTCCTCTGTGATACATTGATTTCTCAAGAGTGTATTATTCAATTTCCATGTGTTTGTGGGGGTTTTGCAGTTTCTTTTATCATTCATTTCCAGTTTCATGGTGCTATGATCTGATAACATGCATGGGATAATTTCAACTCTTTTGCATTTACTTAAATATGTTCTGTGGGTTAGTATATGGCTATTTTAGAGAAAGTCCCATGTACTGCTGAGAAGAATGTATATTCTGATGTTGTTGGATGGAACATTCTGTATACATCTATCAAGTCCATTTGATCATAGGTGTGATTCAGTTCTTTTATTTCTTTGCTGATTTTCTGTCTAGTTGATTTGTCCCTTTGTGTCAATGGTGTGTTAAGGTCTCCTATTATAATTGTGTTATTGCTTATTTGATTTTTCATTTCTGTTAATACTTGCTTTGTATAGCTGGGTGCTCTGGAATTTGGTGCATATATATTTAAGATTGTTATCTTTTCCTCATGAAGTTTTCCCCTAACTAGTATGTAGTGACCTTCTTTATCTCTGTGGACCTTTCTTGGTTTGAAGTTCACATGGTCTGCAAAAAGAATAACTATCCCCACTTTTTTTAGTTCTTGTTACATGAAGTGTTGTTTTTCATCCTTGGACTTTCAGTCTATGAATTTCCTTTTGGTTAGATGGGTGTCTTGTAGACAGCATATGGTTGGATGTTGTTTCTTGATCCATTCTGCCAGTCTGTTTCTTTTAATTGGTGGATTGAGGCCATTTACATTAATGGTTTAACTGTTATGTATCGTTTTATTGTTGACATGTTATCTTTCTGCTGTTGTATCTTTACCTTTCCATTCTTTTTAATTGTCTGTCTTGCTTAGTGGTTTTTTTCCTATGTGTATCTAGAATGTCTTTCAGTATTCTTTGCAGGGTTGGTTTGGTGATCATGAAGTTCTTCACCTGTTCTTTGTCATGGGAAGTATCCTATTTCTCCATCTATTTTGAAGGACAGTTTTGCAGGGTACCTCAGTCTGAGTTGGAAGTCGTTTTCTTTAAGGATCTGAAATACTTTACTCCAATGCTCTTCTTGACTTCATTGTTTATGTTGAGAAGTCTGCTGTGATTCTGATAGGTTTTCCTTTATAGGTGATCTATCTTTTCTCTCTAACAGCTTTTAATATTCTGTTCTTATGTTGGATTTCTGGGATGGTGATTATTATATGTCTGGTTGTAGTTTTATTTTGGTTATGGCTGTTTGAAGTTCTATATGCCTCACTAATCAGTTTCCATTCTCATGTTTGGGTAGTTTTCAGCTAATACTTCTGTAAATAGCTTCTTGATATAATTTCTGTTGTCCCCTTCTTTTTCATGTATCCCTGTTAATTCTGTTTTTTTTTCTTTGCATTATCTTGCAACTGTTGAATTGTTATTTCCTGATTCCTTGTTATTTTTAAAAGATCTTTCCTTTCCTGTTCACTAGCTGCAATCTTATCTTCACTTATGTTGAGGCAGTTTTGGCAACTTTCAATAGAATTTTTGATTTCCCGTATATCTCTTTAAATCTGCTTCATGTATTCTGTTTTTCTTGTACTGTTCATTCAGAGATTCTTTTGGCTTTGTTCCTCTAATTTTTTAGCTGTGTCTTCTTTAGATGTGTTCATTATTTCTTTCACTACTTTTATCATTTCTTCTTTTACCTGGGAGATTATTTCTGATTGAGTTCCTTTATAGCTTCCCATACTTGCTTCTTTATTTCAGTTGATATCATTTCAGGTATTTTAGGTGTATGACTGTATTTTCTTCTATATACGTGGCTCCCAGGCTTTCCTGGGATGGGATGGAGGTTTGAGATTGCATTTTGGTGTTTCATTTTGTCATTTTCCTATATTTCCATGTTTTGAGTTATATTCCAAAACTTTCCCTGGGCATGTTGGAAATCACTTCCTACACCCTCAGCTCCCGGGACTCATGGGCCTTGGCTCCCCTGGTTGAATGAGAGTTGCTGGGCATGTTCCACTCAAGCCTGGGAAATCTCTCCAGGTTAGTCCAGTGTCCTAGGGGGCTGGTTGGGCACCCAAGCACCGTGAGTGATGGTCCCAAACTCTCCCGGGGCCAGTGCCAGGAAGCTGGAACTCCCCTTGCTGCGTGGGCCTGGCTCCTCTTAAGTGTCTGTTTTCACAATCAGTAGCTCAGTGCCCCTTGGACTTCTGCATTCCTTTACTTTGTGAAGCTTCATGTTGTGAGCAGACTGGGTCTTGGGAGAGATAGGCCCAGCCCCAGGAGCAGGAGCCCACCTCCCCCATCCTCGTGGGTCTGCAGCTGGGACCCAGGAGCACAGAGACACATCTGCCAGAGAGAGAGAGCGAGGCCAGGCCCTGCCAAAGACAACCACAGTGCTTTAACTTCCCTGGGGGTTTGGACAAGGGCCTGGCTGACTGCTCATCATAACTTCTCCAGAAAGAGAGCCAGAACCCACAGATGGAATGAGAGTATTCCGGCAGTTATATGTGGCGGTCTAACTCGCCAGTATTCATGATGGTCATGCTGTGACTGGTGCAGAACTGCTCCTTGTCCTCCCCAGCATGGAGCAGCCATGAGAAGAGAAGGCCAGAGAAGAGAGCACTGACCTCTCCTCCAGGCATGTAAGATCTGGGCTCTCCCAGGGGCTTCTGAACAACCCCAAAACCTGCAGATCACATTGTCTCCTCCATAAATGAGGAGCTGGCATCGATAATCCCTGTGGTCTTGACCAGCTCTCCTGTTCAAAGACTAAGAGAAAAACATCCCCCATCTGAGGGGTACCTCCTGTTAAAGTGTTAAGCATAACACTTTCCCTTACAACTCCACCTGTGACTGTTACCCCTGCCCCACCGCAACACTTTGAAAAGCCTTTCATCTTTCACTATGCAGTATGATGTTTCCATCTGAAATTTAAAATCTCTTTAAAAGGGCACATGGTGCTTTGTGTCTGTTGATTGAACCCATATTGCAGCAGAGAGTTTTTAACGGACTTGTGAGATAAATATAGATACCTGTCGATGCGGGAGCCTGTGGGTCTAAATAATGAAACAGAGAGGAAGAAAATAACGTGTGTCTCATTTCCACCATTTTTTTTTGGAGGTGACTGTAGCTCAGACAATGATTTTTTATTAAGTTTAGATTATTTGCACAGAAAAATTCTTCATAAGAGCAAGCTAAAAGAAAAGTCATCTCTTTTATTTCTGTGTAGATGGTGACCTGAGTACAATGCATCTGTTATCTTATTTAAAATTTAGACTGGGGTTGGCCCAAAGTAAAGTCCTAACAAGGCAGGAGAGAGCTACTGAGATGAGAGTTTGGAAGCTGGGCCTGAGGCCACGTCTGAATCAGCCCTGGAAAAGAGAGAAATGACTTAGTCAGTCCTGGATGAGCAGAGTGTCTGAGTCAGGATTTCTACTATGCCCAAGGCCATGTGTCCCAGGCGTCCTGTGACCAGCACAGGAGTGACAGGTCCCGGCACAGCTCCAGAGCCTGCTCCATGGAGGTGGGTTCTGTAAACCCTTTCCTGGTGGCTCAGTGGACTTTCGGTGTCTCCCCTTTCCCTCCTGAAACCGTCAGAGGCTGTTGTCCAGTCTGCATCCCACCCCTCAACCCAAACTCTGATTTCAGGGCTGAGGAACTCCGAAATGCTCAAATGACTCCAAAAATACAGAATTTGATATGATTCTCCTACTTGAGTTGCAATATTTTTTACTTTTACCTCCTGTGTATCTAGTGATGACATCTAGATTTGCAACTTTAAAGGGTGAACATTTTGGGATGATGTAGTATATTGTCTATTCTTAGGAGTCTGTGACAATTTGTGGATGGTTGTTTATTGAGATTTGCTTCAGTGTTCCACCCAGTAGGGAAGAGACATGTTGGAACAACCTACATCTCTCTACTCAAAAGATTTAGAAAAATAAATACTGTTCAGAATACACATGTGGGAAGTAGAAATGACTTATTTATAATCATCTGTCTTTTTCTAGTGATTTTTTTAATAACACAAAGTAGCACAATTAAGTAACACTTCAGATCAGAATGAGATGCGGCTTCTTTGTTTCCTCAGACAGTCTCCTGCAAAGCATCAATTAGGATTATAGGAGACAGTAAAACAGTGGGAGAGCAGCTACCTGGTTCCTTGATCTTGCTGTTAAGACCGGTCTTTGGGTTCTGAATCTTTTTTTTTTTTTTTCACCACAGCAGGATTTTCTGCCCTGAGACTGAGCCCAGAGTTCTGCCTCGGTGTGACTTTCACTGCCATCAGTAGATGAGGGCTTCACTCTCCTCTCCTGGGGACTTACAGCTTTCACCGCAGAGCTTTCTCATTCTCCTATAACCACAAACTACTTGCCAGGATGTCTGCTCCTTCTTTCAAAAGCACATCTTCACACTGCGTCTTAGGAACGCAACTATGCAATCTTGAATCCCTCTTCATATGTCTCTGTTGTCCGTAATATGTGGCCCACTTCATATAATTGCTTCCCGTCCAACTCGAGACGTGTTGTCAATCATTTACCAAATATCTAAGTTCCAGACACCTGTGTCAGTGGCCTCGCCACCAGTTCATCCAGACGGTTAACTAACTCCTTGTTGCCTGGGCCATCATGACTTCCTCTGTGTGCTAGCTCCGACGCTAGCTCCCTGGACCAAATATTCATGAGGTCATTATCAGGAGCCCCTATGCTGTTAATTGCTTCGTTATTCAGTGACTACACCCCACTTCTTACTATTTCTTCCAGGCCATCATTAGGGGAACCACATAATTTACTGCCCAATGAGGCATTCTTTTGCAAGTGAAAGTGGAAACTCTAATAATTGCAGCAGAATGGTCCTGGACCGATACAAAGCTGCCTTAGGCCACCCAGCAAGTTTCCTTTCCTGTCCTACTTGCTGGTGGCCATCTACCCCCGTTTCTTCCCAGCCCCCTTAATTCTCTTGGACTCCTCTCCTGTGTGGGACCCCACTCCAAACTGGAACTACGTGGCTGTTTGCATTTTCCTGCCCTGGGAGCTGAAGACCGGCTCATCTACGGTGCCTTAGGAGTGGGTGCTCTTCAACAGTGTTCTCATCCTTAACCACCTCCTCTTCCTTCTCCTCTCAAAAATAATCCTGCTTTTTTACTGCTCTAAGGATATCTTTCTGCTCAATCCTGACCCTTCTCTCCCAGGAAAAGAGCTAGAATCTTCCACCCAGAGCATGAGACACCTTCATCTTTCCGTTCTTCATTTTTCCCTACAATTTTATTTCTAGCATGCCTGTACCTGGTACCGTAAGCCTTAAAAATGAACGCTGGTCCTCCTGCTTAGCAGCCTGTGGGTCAGCTATTCTGCTTCATCTACCCCGACCCAGTGCATGGTCACTGACCTTCCACGAGGGCTCAGAGTCTGCTGATGTGGGTCTGAACCGAGGAGCTGAGAACCTCAAGAAGGAAGGATGCGATTACTCATCTCAGTGGGCTGAGCCCAGCAGGGGCTTTCGGGAGGTGTCTGCTGAAGGAGGGAATGTGGGCAGACAGACAGTCTGTATCCTTGGTATTCTTGCTTGGCAGTCTTATTTATAAAGAAAAAAACACACTTCAGAGCAATTTATATCCTTGGTTAATTTAACTCAGCAAAGGCTATATTCTTTCACTTGTGGGCAAAGTCAACAAATAAAACAGCTTTGTTTGGCAATGGGAACTGAATTCATAGACTTCTCGAGTTTAAAGTTTATTTTTAACACTCTCGTGGGGGAAACACATTTTAGCTGATCTGGTTGAACATCTTTAAAGGGTAAATAATAAATTAAAATATTACTAAGGCCCTGGGATTTTAAGTTTTTATTATACTTTTTAAAAAAGTCTTAATTTCTACCTCGACAGTGGATGCATTATTTTGAGGTCTATGACTTGAATCATTTGGGAGAACTGGATTTTTTAGAGTGGGTCAAGGACAGAGATTTTTAAAGAAAGCAATCTGGTTTTAATTTAAAACAAGGTTGCCAGTTACTTTTTGGTTCTGAGCAGCAGGCATTTCTCCTTTCCTCTGACACATTTGTATCCATCAATGTTGTGCTTCGTGTATAAGGAAGCTGCTATGATCCCTCTGTTAGTTACATCAGAGGCATCCTTTCCTCTCTGGTTTATACCTTTGTGCCTAGCCGCGATTTGTGGAAATACTAGAAGAAAACCGGAAACTGAAGATTTCCTGTGGCTTTTGAGCACAGAGATGGGGCTAAAATAATATTAGACAACATTTTACAATTCCTTTATTATAAAGAAAAAAATTTCTGATATTATAGCAAAATAATATTCCATAATTTAATTTCTTAAACTTTACACAGTTTCTCTTTAATGCTGCCAGTTGCTGACCATATAATATAGTTCAGACCATCTGCTAGCCCTGTCAAAGATAAAGCGAGCAAGGAAACCTCCCTACCTGCTTTGGGTCTCAAAGGAAAGCAACTACAGAAGCAGAATTATAGTGTGATAAATGTGAAAATAGAGGCAGCCACCCAGTTTGGTGCTGTAGAAAAGGGGAAAAAATCATTTTGGCAGAGGAGAGTCCTCTGTAGAGAAAATAAAATGTAGGATGGTATAAGGGTCTGAACCAGTGCAGTCCATATTTAGAAACCCTCCAGGGACTGGTAACGGTTGGTACTTAGTGGGTGTGCAGGATGATTAGCATGATTAGCAGGGAAGGTAACGGTTGGTACTTAGTGGGTGTGCAGAATGGGGAAGAAGGAATAAAGTTGGGGAAAGAGGAAAGAACCAGGAAGCTGAGGGCCCCGCTCACCGTGCTCAGGATGTGTACTGTAGACAACATGAGCCAGGGAAAGCTGTTAGGTGAAGGAACTGACCAGATTTGTGTTCTATCAAGTTCTCGCTGGCTGTGAAGTGTAGGATTACTTCAATGAGGGAAAGAATTCCAAGTAGGAAAGCGAGCTAGGAGCCCTGACAGGTGTACGGGAGGCAGATACTAAATAAGACTTAAACCAAGTTAGCAGGCACGTAGATGAGCAGAAGGGAGAGTGCGGAGAGGGATTTAAGGGGGAGAAGGAGCAGAATGCAGAGGCTTCATTGAATTTGGAAAGAGAGTGGATGGGAGAAAAGGATTCTGGGAGGTGGGGGAGGGTCCCCAGGCTTTGTTAGTTTGTATAAAGATGCATATATGCCATTCCTGAGAAGGTAGAAGTGGAGGGAATACGAAGTCAAACCAGAGCTCCAGTTATAAACCTCCCTACTGCTGTGTGGTATCAGTGCTCTGAGCAAGTAGCCGCAGACTTATCTTACCATTTTTTAGTCACCCATTAAGTGGATTATAAATAACTTCTTCTACTTCTGGCAGGCATTTAGAAGCTCATTTTTCACTATGAAATATAAATCAGGCTTATTTTCTTGTGAGAAACAAAACAGATTTGGGGTAAATTCAAAATATTCCTTTTCTACTTTTAAAATGCCCCATCTATTTGGTAAGCTGTTTCAAAAATACAAATAAGCACAGAAGATAATTAGATATAGGGTGTGAGTGTTCCTTGGGGGTGGAGGGAGTGAAGGAAGCAGCTACACTAAAGCAAACCTGGTAATAATGAGCTTTCGCTAGGAAAACACTGTGTAAGAAGACAACCTATTAATGGCAGTATCTTGAAAAACTCTAGGCTAATATTAACTTGAGCTGTTAGCTAACATTTCAAATTCAATGCTTGAAATGATGCGATTTTACCTTTCACCACAGCCTCCTTCCCTGCTAATCATGAGTAATGTACCACCATGGGACAGAAGCAAGGTGAAGAGAGTCCCTCATGTGAAGTGACCTTCAGGACAAAGCTAGACCCGGTGAAGATCGTCTCACGTGGTGTAGGCCACTGGCATCAGCCGGTGACACAGTGGTGATTTTGCATCAAGTTAAATAAGCTCAGAATCTCAGGATTCAGGGGCAGAGGACATAGCCTGAGGGTGGGATAGAAGGTGTCATGGGGATGCCAGGCCATAGCATAGCCAGTGGATCTCACTGACCTTTGTGGGGCTCTCTGCATTCTGCATGTAAGAGAAGAGCAGGGAGCTTTCTGTGTCCTGGCAGTGATGTGAGATCTAGGACACGCCTCCAGGGGCAGGCTGAGTAAGTACCGGTCTCCCTAAGTCATTCACACAGCCAGAGGCCTGCATTCTGGGTCAGAATTAGAAACAAACACGGTGCAGTGCTTCCCTGCTCTTCCTGGTATTGTGGTAAATAAGTGCAAACCAGTTTTTAAATGCTAACCTCACTGCAGGCTGTGAGTTAATTGGGTGTTTTCCAATAGTCCTAACATAGCTCTGGGGTACATTGGATTTATTTGATTTTGGAGTAATGTTGCATACAGCTTAATTCTCTTTGCTCAGGTTTGAGGCGTCTGTGTATTTCTGCACCTTGACTTAAGCATCTTACTATCCACTGATGCCTGTGTCTCTGGGCACCTTCCCGTGGTTTCTTGCTGATGACTCTAGGGCACCTTAATCAGATGATGGTTCTTTAAACACACATTAATCCCAGAAGACAAGCTTCATTCCCGTCATCTTAATGTACAACATCAGTGTCGTACATTAGTAGTGTAATATTGGTAATTTCGTATAACTTAACCTGTACTTTATTTTGTGGTTTTAAATCATTTCTTCATCGAACCCCCTGAATTCTTGAGCCTGAGTTCCCTTATCTCAGGAAGTGGTGTCCTCTGTCCAACTGCCCAAGCCAGGTAATGGGGCTGTCAAAAGTTCGCCTTCTTATTCCTGCTGTGCGTTCTCCAAACAGCACCTTCCGAATCTGAGTCATCTCCCTCCTCACCGTGGATCTCTTGGCTCAAACGACATCACCCTTTTCCCAAACCAAACACTTGACTACAGGCAGTCTCCTCACACCTGTTCTTGCCTACCCTATCTGGCCTTTCCTCTGAGGACAGGGACAGCTTTTTAAACCTCAAGACTTTCCCTTCTGAAAGCCTTTCAGTAGCATCCTGTTGGCCTTAAGATGAAGCCCACCATCTTCACTTGGTTACAGATCCCTGCCCTGTTGCCCGCTTCTTCCTGGCGGCTGTCTCTGAGAGTCACATGAGCCTCTTCCAGCTCCTGAACGTACGACTCCCTCCCTGCCTCCTTGTCTTTCTGTTGCCTGCTCTACACCTTCTGCTTGACTAGCTGATGTCAGTCTTCAAGACTAAGCTTAAACTTTGCCTCCTTTAGGAAGCTCCCCTGACTCCCCATGGTGAGTTGCACCCCCTGTCAGATGCTCAGCCAGCGTCTCTGAATTGCTTCTTCCTGACACTCAGCATATTCACTGATTTCATTCCTATCCTCTTTACCATCACACTGAAAGCTCCCTAGTGGCAGAGACCATTTTGGTCTGGTTTACTATTGTGTCTTCTGTGGTTGGAATGACCCAGGGCACAGTCAGACGTCAACGAATACATATTCAGTGGATGAACGACATCCTCACAAACATAGCCAACTTATGAAGCAAATTGTCAATTTTTTTTGGACAAAATCCTGGTGCCCTACTGGTAATTCCACCTTTTTCTGTCTTACTTCAAAAAGAATGCTAAGATATAAGTTAAGACAGTGACATCATTTTTGAGAAAAACTACATTTTTATAGAGATAGATAAAAGCATACTTATCTACAATATGTATATTCAGGTTGAATATCCTTTATTGGAAATACTTGGGAACTGAAAGGTTTTGGATTCCAGAAAGTTTTGGATTTTGGGATATTTTCACAGATATAATGAGATATTTTAGGTCTGAGACTCAAGTCTAAACACAAATGTGTTTCATGAGCACATTATAAACACAATCTGAAGATAATTTTATATAATATTTTTAATAATTTTGTACAAGAAACAACATTTGTATACTTGTGAACAGGAGTGGAATTTTCCACTTGAGACAGCATGGCAGTGTTAAAAGTTTTGCATTTTAGACCACTTTGGATTTCAGATTTCTCAGCAAGATGCTCAGCCCACACAGGTGTCATCAGTCACCACCCTGATGGCAGCAGAGTTCGGAGATGACCCAGACCCTGCGCAGAGGCTGGTGTTGAGAACACTTGCTTCAGTTGCTCCAGAACAGTCCAGCCATGGGCTCACTGTGAGGGGCACACAAGCATCGGAGACACTCTCTTCAGTCACAGGACCTTCGCCTGGGGGAGGGCAGAACTGAACAGAGCGCAGGGAACATCAGTCGTGCTTCCGCCCTGAGTGCTGCGTGTTTTGTGTTTGAATGAATGAGGGGTGTGAGGTGTGAGAGATGAAGCATGGAAGAACTTAAGGCCACTCTGTCATCTAGGTGGGGAGGAAAGACTGCCCTCAAGGAAAGGTCTACAGGAGGGAGCAAGTGGTGAGTCAGTCACGTTGCAAGAAGACAGGGCCTTTCTCCCTCATCCATTCTTCCTTTTTTCCTACAACCAGGACAGTGATGGGGCCCAGGGAGTCCAGAGCCACCTCTTTTTGTCCAGTATGCCAGCATCATAAACTATCTGCACCTAGGACAGTAGCCATGGAGGGTTTAAGGGCTCAGCTAAGGAGGTGTTAGGGACTATTTTTAGGGGTGTTGACAGAGAACCAGCATGCAGTCAGAAAATATCCTGATTCTAATCATGGTCGAAAACTTGTAACTCCGTGGCCTAAGGAGTAAAGGGAAATAGGGTGCTGCCCTAACCCTGAGAGAGACGGTGTGAGCATGGAGGAGGCAGCTGCTCTCCTCTGCTGGTGCCTGGTGCTGTCCAGTGCCAGCGAGAAGTGCAAGGTGCACGTGCATGGTAGAGTGAATGGAGCCAGCTTTCTGGCATGTGGAGCATAGTGCAGAGAGGAGAAGATAGAAGAGAGGGAGTTGGGGGAAGCAGGGGCAGAGGGAGAGCCTGAGATTTCGTTAGTGTATGGATTCTATGGAACTAACTGTATTGTGACTGGAATTAGTATTCCCTGTTGTTCCAAATGGACTAGCTAAGGGCTTAACTGTATCTTATATCTCTTGACCTTTTGATCTAGTTATTGGGCCATTTCAATTCCTTCTGTAGTCCTGCCCGCTGATAGGTTGAGTTCTAGTAGTTTTTGTTTCCTTGTTTGTCTCATTTTGGTTTATTGGTAAATTGGATCTTGGCACTGATAGTTAATCTTTGCCAGAGCTATCTTAATATCAGACTTTGCTCAAAGTTTTTTCCGTGTATCAAGTCGCTTAATTATCAGAATGATTACATGAGCTAGGTGTAATACTGTCTAATGAGAGCCATGTGAATTCTACATTTTTTATCCTTATTCTTTGTGCACTGAGCTACGCCTTTTGACATTCTACCAAGGCTTCCACTCTCCAGCCCTAATTGTGCAGGATGCGCTGGATAAGGGGATTTCTCACTTTCACTCCACTGTCAGAAGCCCTGATGGGCAATTTGTATGCAGAGCCAGTCTTCCCCTGGGCTTTCAGAGTAGGAAGTGTCTGCAGAACAAGCACACGCATGCTCTCTCTCCCTCATAAAAGTAAATGCGACGTCTTGGCTGATGTCCTGTATAAATGCACGCAAGGCCACAGGAGTAAGCCCTTCCTTTGCACAGAGACAAGACGTTATGTGTAGGAGACTATATCTTAGTGGCTAATGCAGTCATCACGTCTCACTTTGGCCTTCTGCTCTTTCTTGCTCATCCATTCTTCCTCATTTCCTACAACCAGGGCAGTGATGGGGCCCAGCGAGTCAGGAGACACCTCTTTTTGTCCTGTATGCCAGCATCATAAACTGTCAGGACCTAGGACAGTAGCCATGGAGCCCCAGAGGATTGAGTACCTCCTGACATTTCATGTCAATCCTTGTGACTATGGATATTTTTCTAAGGAGAAAGCATAGCTTTTATCAGGATCTATTTAAAGGCAAGGATCCCATCTGGCCATTGGTTCTTACAGTGTGACTGGGGAAGTGGAGAACACAGAAGTCAAGGTCCCACACCAATGTTATCAGATCTAAGACCAGACGCTGGAATTTCTGACTGCAGGTCCAGATGGTTCCAGCACATCTACCTCTGACACAGAGCACACTGTAGGGTGGTAGTGGAGATGTCAACTTTACTACCAACCCATTTGTAGGTCTGAGAAGTTAGAATATTTATTCAGGGTCATACAATGACATTTTTGTCTACATTCTTTTCAAACTTAAGTAAAATAGTTTTGAATGCTCTTGCTCTAAGTCCTATCTAGAGAAACAATTCTTTGTGGTAGAAAATGTCAGGAGGACTAGATTGTGATAAGGTTCCTAATTTTTGGAGGTGGGATGGCAGCAGTGAAAAATTCCAGAAGGGAGCCCAGGGAGTCTTCAGGGTCAGTGGCTCACTGTATCTTACCCCTAGATCCTTCTCCAGAGAACAGAGAGCCCTTCACCTTTTCAAACTGGCAAACTATAATGACAAACACAACAATAACAAGTTTTGAAATGGTGCAAAACAGTTGGAGAGATGTCTTTCAGCTTCTTAGCGTGGTTCTCTTTAGAGTGAACGGCAAAGAATATCCTGGGTCATTTTAAGCCTAATGATAATAAAGCAATATGAAAAGTAAAAGGGGGTATGAAAAGAGTTTATGCTAAATTCAGCATCCAAAGGAAAGGGAAGTGTGTAGGGAAGGAGACCCTGTTCTCAGAACCCACCTGTGATGGTGCGGGCAGGATTACCTGGTCCCAGCTTTGCCCTGGCTCATCTCCTTACCTGCCTGATGGCACTTTGGAGAGCAACGCTCACATTTTCCTGTTGTCCACTTGCAAGCAACTTACCTAAGGATTATGTACCTCCAACTTACCCTCGCCTTGTGCTGTTTGAGACCCACGCCTGCGTGATGGCTCATTGTCACTCATGCAGGGTAAGCAGTAAGGGACACTCAGTTAACGTTTGCAGTCTACTCTATTTCTAATGAGATGGGAAAGGGAGGGGAAATAGATATTCAGACATCCTCTCTGTGTCAATTACTATGCTGGCATGTGCTTAGTTATCTCATTACCTCTCAGTGAAGGGGGTGGTGTTAGCCCCATTTTTCAGAAGAGGAAAATGACAATCAAGGGCCTTATTTAGCTGAAAGTTAACAAAATTAGGATTTGAACTGCTTGGCTTCATCCCAAAGTTCCTGTTTCCTGTTACTGTAGGTCAACAGAAGAGTTGGTGCTTCCTTTTACATCTATATGTGTAAAATCATTTTAAACTGCAGCTGGATTCAAAGAAAATAATTATGTGCTTAAACATAGAAGCAGTGTGTATCCCAAGGACTCTCAGAAAGGGCAGGAACAGGACTCAAATCATGACCTTCCTCAGCGGCTGTGGCACCGGTCCCCGCCTCCGCTTAGTACAGATTACTGCCTTCTCATGTGCTCAAAGCAATTCGTCCATAAAATGGGAATCAGAATGAACCAGAGTGTGGAACACTGTGCAAATAAAGTGATTAATAATGAAAAAGCACTTTGAAAAGAGAACGTGTTTTGCTGTACTTTGCTGGTCACAAGCAAATTAGTTTTGAAATCTCCCTTAATCTTAAAATGTTTAAATGAGATTAAGAGCTGTCATGTTTTCCCTGTTCCTGTTAATACATGCTCTTCTGACAGAGATGCAGAGCAAACATTTTGATAGACTATCATTACCAACTCGTGGAAAGAGATCTTTTATTCAACTAAAGATGACAAAATGTTGCTTGGATTTTTCACATGAAATACTTATCATATGGCAGGACACACCTCGTTACAGCTGGTAATGGAATATTATTTAGAACATGAGCTGAAATTAATAGAGCAGACTCCAGTTTCTGCTACTCATTCTCACTCATCACCGTGTTTCCCAGCACCCAGCCCTGAAGCCAAGGCTCCTGGTGCTGTCCTTCACTTTCTCCTTACACAGTGCATCTCCTTCATATGCTGGGAATGTTGAAAATACAGTAAACTAGTTATTCTGTACAATTAGCCTTTTATTTTTACACAAAAATTCCAGAATCTGGACTCCAAGGAAAGTTCATCTTTGGTTTAGGTTATATTTTAGAAGAATTTGTAAGTCTTTTAAAAGAGACTTTTCAATGTATAAAATTGTACGCATTTCATTTTTGTAGTTTCCCAGGTCTGTGTGTCTTTCAGGTAGGTTGGTGTGTTGTCTATTAGTAGGTTTGTTTACTACAAGAGAATAGAATTGCTTCATTTCTTTCCCCCAAAAGAGGGCAGCTTTTTTGTTTAGCTGCAGTTTTCTCTAGGTAAGACGGGATCTCTGGAGTGATGTCTCTCTGGGTATGATTAAAGCTGTCTTACAGAAAATCTTGACTTTGCAAGAAGAAAAGCTGCAGCTGTTTACAAGCTGCAGCTTGTTACCTGTGTAGAATGTCTGGCCTGGTTTCATGGGCCACACTTTTCCTGAAGACCAGAAATTCTTGGGCTTAACAGAGTCTGGGCTTGGTTGTATTGACTAACTGACCGGAGTTTTTTGAATTTATGTGGATAAGATAAAAGCTCCAAGGCCTGTTTGTGATATATTCATCAGCTCCCTGAACATTGTGATTTGGGATCACAGGACTCTATCATGGTAAAGAATGTCCCCAAATCCTCTTTCCTTATGAGGCAAGTGTACTTTATTATCAATTGAGGAAACTAAGTTTTCATGGTTGAAGACAATGTCCCTCCTAATAAAATTTATATTTCCTGGAACTCTCCATGCTATTAAACATTTCCCTTCAGAAAAAGCCTATGCAATACACACCCACAGAAGGAGAATTTACTCCTCTTTAAAAGAGCTATAAATGCTTAAAAGGCAATTTCCTTAACCTGTTCATCTATTTTTTCCAGATTAATTCATACATTAATTTAAAATGGCCATGAAACAGCACATTCTCCTTGCATTTCTGGTTGCTATCTCCTGTGACCCTTCTGGAATTCATTCATAAACATAGCACGTTCCTACTTAAGGTCCCACAATGGAATCACTTCTCAGCTCTTTGAAACTTAGTCTATGAAGAATTCTAATTGTTATCTACTTGAACCTCAACAACAATTTATCTTGGAAGGTTTTATAAGATGTTTCTTAAAATGGCATATTAGTACACTTTGCTATATAAATGGTGGGTTGTTAAACAAATTAAAAAAACAAAAGCAGCTGGGGGTTTAGCTCAGCGGCGTAAATGCCTGCTTGGCAAACGCGAGGTTGTAAGTTCAATTCCCGGCACAAAAACAAAAACAAAAACAAAAACAAACAGATTAAAAAAAAACACACGCAGAAGCAGAATGTGGCTGATGAGAGATACTCAAATGCCGGAGTCCAGCTGCGGCAGGGCTAGGGTTTCCTAAAGGTGGACGGGGAGTGGCGAGTGAGAGACAAAAGACACTGCACACCAGTCCGTGAGTGAATCTGAATCCGCTTTATTTTTTAGAAGCTGGAATATGTATTTGCTAACCTTGGCAGCAACCCCCAGCCCCAAGTAGGAAGCACCCCAGGCTTAGGGCCAGGCAGGGACAATCCTAAACAATAGGTTTTAATTAACCTCAACCCCAAGCAGGAAGTGCCCCAGGCTTAGGGCTAGGCAGGGACAATCCCAAGCAATAGGTGTCAATTAACTCTTTTGACCTTTGTAACATCTCAATCTTGTTACTTAGTTAGCTTGGGAAATGTAAGCCGATGCACCTGGATGCCTGCAGGAGGAAGAGATGTGTGAGACTATCATGCCGCTCCCTACATTTTTTCCTTATCACTTATGGGAGTATAGCAGTCCCTGTGAGGACAGCACCTGTCTTAGGTCAAGGACTCTTCATATGAACCCAACCAGGCCTTACCTGTCATGGGCCTGCAGGACAGCAATAGGTCCTGTGCCTGTCTTAGGCGGCCAGTGGCGTAACATGTGTCCTAGTTGCCCGTCTCTGGCTGCCTGTCCAGTGTCTCAGGGCAGTTGTCTCACAGGAATTTTGTAAATCCTCCTCCATGAGCTCTTTCATTTAAAGCTTTTGTATAAACTCTCTCACACTACTCACAGAAGGCAAAACCCCACAACCAGTCCTCACAAAGGGGCTATCTAGAGGGCCTCCAGCAACCCCCCTGGAGTCTCCACCCTCGACTCCATATTGAGCATTACATAAAAACATACACATGTGAACTACACAAATTACAATTATCGGTACAAAACATTCCAAGATCCCTGCGCCCAATTCCCACATGCGGTGTCCTTTTCCTGGAGAAGCGATTGTCACAAGGCGTGGATGGACTAGGACGTGGCATGGACAGAAAAGGGCGCCGCACTCAAAGAAGAGTCACTGAAAACACAGGTGCTCTGGAGTGGGGGCGGCAGTCACAGTGAGAACCTGAAGGGGATCCATGTAGATCCAACCAAACCGGCTGCAGGAGGAGGGGAGCAGCACTGCCAGGCCCAGCCCTCCAGGAGCATCTGTCTAGAGGGCAGCCTGAAGGAGCCAGCTCCTGGGGCAGACTGGCCCCAGCAGCCCCTTCTTCCATCAGCTCCCAGGCTTCGAGAGCTCTGCATGCCAGCAGCCCCCTTTCCAGGGAACAGCACCTCCTCCAGGCAGAGAGGCTAAACCGAGCAGACTGCACAGAATCCGCCAGCAAGGACCAATGGCTCACAGCCCTGGAGACTCAGAGGAGGTGAGGCCGAGCAGTGAGTCCGGAGTGAGTTCTGTTCCTGTCATTTCCACAAAGACGAGAGAAAACTGAGTTAACAGGAAACCCTAACCAGCAGCCACCATCATAACAGAGAGGGTTCCCTAAACCAAGCCTGGGGAACTCTCTACACAGAGTCAGTTTGAGGTCTAAGAGCACAGTGAGAAAACACTGGAATGGCTGGAACAGAGGCCCTCTGGTGACAGAATGGGCTGAAAATCTCTGAAAGGAGAACAGAGGTTCACTGGCAGAAGGTGAAGAGGTGTCCGGTGTGAAGAAAATTATTTCACATCCTCCTCTTCTCAGATTAACTGTGGTGGCGGCTGGATAGTAGGACGGAGACAAAAGGCTGCCGTTTTCCATGCCTTTGGCAGGTCTGCATCAAGGAAGCATCTGCCAGTCCCCGGGGGCAGGCTGGGGAGAGCCTGCAGGCGGCTGCCTGTGGATGGACTGACTGCCACAAGGGAACGGTGGGGACACGGGGGCTCTGTGGCATCGTGGCCATGTGGTGACAGCTTGTTGGAGTGTCTGTTCCGGGTACTCACCAGGCTTTTTTGTTGTTTTGTTTTGATTTGTTATCTCTGTTCTGTTTTCTTCTCTTTTCCTCGTTCCTTTCTTTAATTCTTGCTTCTGTATCAATACTATTTTTTCGACTTTTCTTTTCAATTTTCCCTATATTCTCTCTTTCTTGCTCTTTTTTCTTTTCTCTTATTAGTCTTCTGTCCTCTCTATTTTTTTTTGCTTTCTTTATTTTATATATCCACCTGTCATCCTTCACCTCTTCAGAGAGAGAGAGAGAGAGAGAGAGAGAGAGAGAGAGCCAAAAAGTGTATACGCACTTCAGGAAAATAAAAAAATGTACGAATATTTTAATACCAAATTTATAGAGACATCGTAACATTATTGCAAGTTACATTTGGCCTCTACAATTGCAAGAGGTGCTCCAAGTGAGCTTCCAGATATTTACTAGTATGGCAAACTGCTGCTTGGATGACAATGGTCACTGAGATTGCTGCACATGCATTTTCAGTTTCTTCTCTAAGGGCTAGGAGTGCAGTGGGCGTTTTGTGGTATATGACATCCTCTAGGGTCCCCCATACAATGGTAGCACCATCTGCTGAAAAAGCATAATACTATTTTTCTTTTCCTGGTGTGTACACATTTTAGGATGCATATATTTATATATATACACATCTCCCTTATTTCTAAAAAGAGAAGAGGAACATCCCAGTGCCTTAACTTGAATGGTACCATTCATGGTCATCTTGGGGTAGCTTTTAAAAGAGCTGTGCTTAGAGAGTTCAAATAAAATTGATCGCAAATATTTCAGTAGGTTCAGAAAATCTTGCAGCTTTCCTCAACCCCAAATTGTACCTTCCTAAGCCTTCACCCTGTCTTGCCCCCACAAATATCTTCCTAAAATTGCTTAACACTAACACTACTCCAACTATAAAGACCTCCAGCAGAGTCTGACGCTCTATCTAATATTTTCAACTGGTTTCAAACTGAATTGCTTGCCAACCAAATCAAAATTTCCCATATGGTTCAGTGTAAATAGGATTAATCCATTCTGAAATCACAAAAAAATTAAATGAAGTATAGAACAGTATGAAGACAGAGAACACTAATCTTACTTAGCTTGTTATTACTCTGCACGTTTGGTTACCTTCATTACCTCTCTCCACTTTTACATCATTCTTGCTTTGCACTTTCTTTGGAACCTTCTGGATTGAATAATCTGTCCAGTACTGTATGTGCTAAAAAGCACACAGAAAGCACTGACAGCAAGCATGCACAGGTCTGTCTGTAACAGCACTGTTCACTAGAGGGAACCACAACCAGGAGTCAGGGTGGGGAAGGTGGCTGCAGGGGTGTTTGTCACCTGATGTGGAATTCGTGGATGAAAAAAAATTTTTTTGGCTAAATACTTCCATTGGCAAATCAAACCGTTTGTGAACAGAAGCATCCATGAACTGGAGTATTATTGTTTCTGCAATTTACATTTCCTCCTACTGACTTATTCCTCTCTTTCTACCTTTCCACATTTCTTCCTTCTCCTTTCATATCACAAACTAACTGCTAATAACAATAGAGTATAGACACTAAAGGGTAATGATAAAGGGTAAAGTATAAAAACAAGGTTTAATGCACAGGAGTGATGTATAGTTGATCTATTGATACTTCTATAATCAGTAGAAATTCCCCACAGCATAGTGACAAGACCCAGCTCATTTCAGTTGAATAGCTGAAGGGCTGAGTATGACATCTGAACAAATAGAGCCATGAACACAGTACTGGAAAACATAATCTAAGTAAAATCCTCATATTAACTACAAATTCTCTGCACTCTGTCTAATCTCAACATCCAGTACCAGCAGTACTGATGGAGAGGAAAGCGAACAGCAAGTAGCACAGCTGTATGAACTGATTAAAGAATATCACAGGTTCAAAGAGGACATAATCCCGAAAGATAAAGGTACTAACGTACAGACTGACCAATGCGAATATGGGCGAAAGACATAAAACATTAGAAAAGCTGACCAAAGAAGTTCAGAACATGGATGACAAATTTATCAAAAATACGTACTCCACAAAAAAGTGTCAGATAAAAATACCAGAGATATACAATTGTATAGAATTCATAAATTGTAAAAATGATCAATGAGAAGACAGGATTTTTGACACTGAGAATAAAATGGTGTTATCACAGCAAATTACTCAGAGAAACTTTACAAATGATGAGAACAAGAAAAATTCATCCAATGAGTATGAGATGATGCTAAGAAAACTAACCTAAGGCTAATTTGTTACAGAGAAATTAGAAGGCAGACGACAAACATGACAGCATACGTATAATTTTTTAAAAATCTGTTTACAGAAATCATAATAAAGCTTTCCAAATCTGAAGAAAGATTTCAACCTACAGCAAACTGAAGCTGATGGAACACCAGGTAACTGCGATGAAAAAGGAAGCTACTCATGACACATCCTAACCAACATCCCAGATGTGCAACAAACGACAGAATCTTAACACCTGTCATACAAAAACAAATGTGTAAATGCAAACCCATCAGGATTAGAGCAGAATTCTCAACACAAACTTTAAAAGCCAGGAGAGTTTGAAACAAAATATTTCAAACCCTAAAAATAACTTCCAGCTAAAACTAATATACCCTATAAAACTCATGTTCAAAATTGATGGAGAAATAAAGACATCCCACAACAAAAAACATCTTAAAAGATAAATAATCACCAAACCAGCACTCCAAAAATTACTCCAGAATATTCTAGAGACCATGAAGCAAACAAAAAAAAAGTTACAATGGAATGAATACATCAAGCAAAGCAAGTAAAATAAGTCCATGACATATGAATATTCGAGTTGCAGACTTTCACAGATACAAATAGTCTTACAAACGTTTGTAGATGGGAACAGGTCACGGAAGTAGCTCGTGTTCTGCCGACACTGCCGTAGTTGTGCTCGCTGTGTGCTGACAGTGTGCAGTAACGCCATGCTCACTCTGTCCAGGAGGTCTGGAAGCAAGAGGAAAATCAGTGTATTTGGTTGTTTGCTTTTGTGCTTTACATTGTACAGTTATGTCAGAGGTTTATAAGACTCACTTCATTAGACTTGCAACTGAATCCCACTTACAAAAGTTCTCCCAGAACAGGACCCATTTGTAAGTTGGGTACTTACTGTAGTTAAACAAAAAAGGAAAAGTAACAGTCATCAAAGGAAAAAGAAAACAATAAATCAGTATCTTTAATAATAATGCTCAATGAAGCTTTAATTGGCCTCAATGTCCCAATTAAAAAAACACAGATTGGCAGGCTGAGTTAAAAAAACAGAAGTCATCAGTCTGTTACATTTGAGAAATCCATCTCATCCAAAAACAAATTCATAGACTAAAAATAAAGGGAAGGAAAACAATATTTCATGCACCAGGACCTAAAAGAAAGCAGGGGCAGCAATCTTATTCTCAAAGTACATTTCAAGCTAAAATGGATCAGAAGAGGCAGAAAAGGTCACTGCATATTAGGTAAGGGAATGATCCAATGAGAAGACATAACAATTGTAAATATGTATGCACTGAACAGTGGGGTATCTAACTTCATGAAACAAATTCTGTTGAACTTAAAAGATCAAGTAAACACCTACGCAGTTACACCTCAACACCCCATGTTCACAAAGAGATCAACTAAACAACATAATCAATAAGGATCTATCAGAGGAGTCAGACCTTCCAGCAAATGGACTTAATGGCTATCTGTGGAGTGTTCTATCTTACTACAACAGAGTACACATTCTTCTCAGCAGCACATCTGACTTTCTCCAAAACAGATCACGTATCAGTCCAAAAAGCTGGTTTAAATAAATACAGCAGAGTCAAAGTACCCAACATATAAAAGCAGTTTATTGTCCATTGGAACTAGAAATCACTGACAAAAGAAATCAGAGGAAATAGATAAACATTGGAAAACTTACTAACACACTCCTAAATACTCTGGGTTACGAAAGAAATCAAGAAAGAAGTTCAACATTTTCTAAAACAAAGTGGCAATACAAGCACAACACACCAGAATCTTGAGACATAAAGAAAGCAGCCTTAACAGGGAAGTTTACTGCAGTTAATACTCACATTAGAAAAACAGAGCGAGCTCAAATAATCCAATAATGAACCTCAACATACTCAGAAAAAAATTATAGTGCAAGTCAAACACTAGTTTAAGGAAGGTAATCATAAAGATTAGAGTGAAAATTAATGAAAGGGAAGACTGAAAAACCAATACAAAGCATCAACAAATCAGAGAAATAGTTGCTTGAAAGAATAGACAAAATAGATAAACCATAAGCCAAACCTGACAACGAAGAGAAAAACTCATATCAACAATTATAAAGAAAAAAGGAAAAATAACAAGACACCTCCAAAATCCAAAAGTTCATTGGTAACTACTATGAAAAACTGAAAAATCTTGAAGAAAAGGAGAAGTTCTCATATGCATATCAGTTACCAAAACTGAACAAAGAAGACATAAAAACTGTGAACAATCTAATAACAAGCAATAAATTTGCAGTAATAAAAAACCTGCAATTACTTAAAATTCAGTACTTCGTGCATTCACTGCTGAGTTCCACGTGACCTTCAAGGAGGTTATGACACCAACACTACTCAAAATCTTTAATAGAATCCAAAGGGAAGGAGTTCTTCCAAACTCATTCTTGAAAGTCAGCACCATTCTGATCCCCAAACCAGACAAGGACCCTACTACAAAAGAAGACTAAAAGTGAATCTCCTTAATGAACATAGATGTAAAAATTCTTAATAAGATGTGGGAAATATTATGAATATAATATAATCATCAGAAATATCACACATTATGACCAAGTAGGTTACATGCCAGTGCTGCAAGGGTGTTTCAAAGTGCACAAACCAATAAATGTAATGCATCATATAAACAGAAGCAAGGACAAAAACCACATGGTCATATCAATAGATGCAAAGGAAAACTTTTGACACTATCCAACACCTATTCATAACTTTTAGAAAAAACTTGGAATAAAATAGGTATAGGAGGATCTTACATGAATCTGCTAAAAGCCATTATGACAACCCAACAGCAGCAACATATTAAATGGAGAGAAGATGAAAGCATTTCCTCTGACATGAGGCTCAAGACAAGGATGTCCATAGTTACTCTTTTAGTTCAAGATAGTACTTGAAATATTACCCAGAGCAATCAGGCAAGAGAAAAAGATTTTATATATATATATATATATATATATATATATATATATATATATATAAAATTACTGCTACTTCTGGATGATGTGATCCTTTACCTTTCTATAGAAGACCCAAAAAATTCCACCAAAAGACTTCTAGAATTGGTAACTAAATTCAACAATATTGCAAGATATAAAATCAACATGCAATATGTGTCAGCATTCCTGTACACCAATAATGAGAAATAAAGTAGAAAAACAATACCATTCATAAAAACATCGAAAAAGTATTACCTGGCTAAGGAAGTGAAAGACTTCTACAACAAAAACTGTAAAACCCTAAAAAAGAAGACCAAAGAGATTATCAGAAAATGAAAAGGAATTCCTCATTCTTGGACAGGCAGAATCCATATTATCAGAATGGTTATACTTTCAAAATTGATATACAGATTTAATATAACCCCAATCAAAATACCAGTAGCATTCCTAAAGGAACTGGAGAAACATAACCCCAAAATTCATGTGGAACAAAAACAACAACAGGAAAAACAACCAACAACGGTAACAACAAACCGCAAGAGCACAAAAGCAATGCTAGACAACAAGACAAGAAGCATCACAATACCTGACTTCAAATTATACTACAAAACCACAGTGATTTTTAAAGAATGGCTTTATGCTGGCACAAAAACAGACATATGAACTGAGGGAACAGAACAGAGGACACAGAAACTACCCCAGACACATTCAGTCATCTGACCTTTGACAAAGGGGCCAAAACCTGGTGGAGGAAAGACAGTCTCTTTAGCTATGGCTGTCCACATGGAGGAGATTTGAGCTAGACCCTTATCTCCCATCATGTACAAAATGGACCAGTGATCTAAATATTAAAACAGAAATCTTAACCAGCTGGAAGATACAATAGGTGGATACTTAAAATCATAAGCCTAGAAATAACAGCAAGAGTCAACAAGTGGGATAAAATTTTATGTCAAATTAAAAGCTTCTGCATAACACAGGAAACCATCAGCAGAGTGACAGACAACCTACAGAATGGGAAAAAATGTTTCCAGCTGCAGCTTAGAGAGAAGCTAATATCTAGAATATATACAGAACTAAAAAAATTACAGCCACCCAAAGGACACAAGCAAAAAATGGGAAACTGAAATGAATAGACAAATCTCAGAAAAGATACAAATGGCCAACAAATATGTAAAAAAATATCCAGCGTCTCTGGCCATTAGAGAAATGCAAATCGAAACAACACCAGTTCCTTACTTCAGAAAGAATGGCCTTCATCAAGAAATGAAATAATAGTTTGAGTCATTTATAGGAAAGTGGACGCAACTTGAAAACATAATGTTAAGTGAAACAAATTAGACACACAAGCTAAAATACAGATGGCTTCTCTCGTGTGAGGAATCCAAGATACAAACACAGTAAAGAGAAAAATAAAATGTCTTTTGAAGGACACAGGGAGACAGACCTCCGGCAAATGGAAGGGGATGGAGAGATGGAGGGTGGAGAGATGAGGCACAGAAAGGAATGTAAAAAGAATTAAGGTGTGTCATGTACATGTACCAACTACTCACAGTAAAAGTAATCATTATATGTCACAAACTTGAATGTCAAAACAAATGAAATGGAGGGGGAGGGAGGGAAGAGGGGAGGGGTGGGCGGATGAGAATAAGAAGCATCAAGATAGGTTAAATACATGTCCCAACTGCCTGCAAGGAATGAAGATTATGTGCTGTAAACATCTACTAATAAAAATTTTTATGAAAGCCAAACCTTCCGTGGGGGCTTGGAGAAGCATTAAGAATTTCAAAAATATGCCCATGCTTTCCAATATCAATTGCACTTCTATTAATACATCTAAAGGAAGAAGAGTATTGTCATAAATGTGCCCTCATCACAATGGGTTTGTAATAGGGAATATTAAAAATAGTCTAATTTTCATGCCTAGGATACAAGCTAATAAATCACAGCGTATCCATGCCCCGTAACTATGACAGAGGAAAGCAATAGAAAAAGCCCTTACATAATGCCAACAAATGTCAGGTGCTGTTGTAAGTAGTTTGTGTTAACTCAGGTAATTCTCATAACAGCCTCCAGGGGGTGGTATGATTATTGCCATCCCATTTTATGTTAAAGAACTGATGCAAAAATAATTTAAGACCCTTGCCCAAGATGAGGTAGCTGGTAAATAGCAATACTGGATTTGGACCCAAGTGGGGTGGCTGCAGGACTCCTGTCCCAGGCCCTGGTATGTCCAGCTTTGCAGACATAAAGCAGACCACACGGCATCTGTATAAATAGCACAGTTCTCCATCTATGAATGAATCTATGTGTAAACACATATATTGACATAGTAGTGTGTCAGTATAACAGTAGAGTAAAAAGAACTGAAAATACATGTCCAACAGTTAATTATTTCTGGGAAACAGATGTTTTAAATGTTGTTTTTGCTTATATGAATTTTCTAAGTATTTTATATATTGACTATATTCTGGACCATTAACTAAACCTTAACAAATTTTTAAAAGTTGAAATTATACTATATTCTTTCTTCATACATGAATTAAATTTAAGACAAGTAATAGAAAGACATGTGAAAAATCCTAAAATATTTAGGATTAAATAATACGCCTCTACGTAATTAAAGAGGAAGTCATAAGGGAAATTGGAGGTGTTTTATAAGGAATGGAAATAAGAATACTTCAACATTTATGGGATAAATTTAAAACATTCTTTCAGAGCATTTTACATCACAAAATATTTATATTAGAAAATTGTAAATGTCTTAAATAATCTAAGTTTCTATTTTGAAAAACATTTTTGAATCACACAAATTAAGCAGAAGAAAGATAATAAATGTAAGAAATGAAGTTAAAACTGTAAACAAGAGAGGAAATTGATGAAACAAAAAACTAGTTCTTTGAAAAGTTCAGGAAAACTGCTAAACCTATAGGCAGAATAATGGAGAAGAAGGAGAAGGAAGAACAAGAACAAAACGGAGAGGGGAAGAGAGGAAAAAATGATCAATAACACTATAGAACCTTAAGATATTAAACAAATGATAATATTATAGGCAAGTTTGTGCCAATACAGCCCCACACAGTATCATGCAGAAGACAGAAGGGAAGCCTTTTGAGCCTGGTCTCTGTCCGTCAGCCTCATGCTCTCAAACCCACCCGTGCTGATGCTGTTATTATTCTGCATTGCTGAGTGGTTTTCCATTAGACAGTGAATTGTACAGCTGACTGCATAAGGAAATTTAATTTGTTACCATTTTTATACTTTAATCTTATAACTAAAATTTTGCTGAACTCTCATTTATTTTATGTTTGTAGATGTGGTACTCACAAATGAGGACATTTGTTCTTTTCCATATCTATTGTTATTTCTTTTCATTATTTTATTTCATTAAATTGGACCAACTTATAGCACTAGGGGGTAAGATAAATACCATTTTAACTCTAATGGGAATGTTTCTAAAGTTTTACCAGTAAGCTGATGATGTTAATCTTTGATGCAAATCCTTATGAGATTAAGGAAGTTGATCTTGTTCATTGTTAAGAATTTTTAGAAATTATTATAATAAAAGGTAAATTATTATGAATGTTTTCTACATCTATTGAGATCTTTATTATTGCCTATATTATAATTTTTATAGTTCTTTAAAAAGATCTTTTGCACACTTTTTTTTACTTTTTAAAAAATTTTATTTAAAGACAAAAAAACAAAACAGAAAAAAGGGTAGAAATAATACAGAATTTCAAAAAAATACACAGTAAGAAATCATTAATTAATAAGTTACATATTGTCCTCTTGGAAATAGTTGCTCAAGTTACAAAATTAAAGCATGCAAAGTGGACATTCAGTGAGGCTGCAAACAGTTCTGTTCAATGATCCAACAAAGACTTAGTAATATGGTCATCAATCCTACACACTTAAACCTACACATGGTTATATCCTTTAAGGACTTTCTTTTCCTCCTTCTGCTTTTTAAGTCCATTAACTATTGAGTTATATCCTGTTTCAGCTTGCTCAGTACCTTACTGATCTGGTTTGTTGTTATTATTTCCTTTTTAGTCACCTTATATAGTTCTATTGTTTTGTTTTTGAATTTCTCCTTATCCATGCCCCATGGATCAGCTTTGATGGAGTTGGGAGTTTTTGGAAGTATTTTATTACCTTGTTTTCTCATGTTCTATTGTTTTTGTTGTTGTTTAGTTTTTTTTTTTAAGGTAGTGAAATACAACAGAACAAGACAGCACAGCCAATTGAGACAGTGCAGTGAAATTGGTACAGAACATCACAACAGGGTACTGGGATAACAGTAATAGGTGCCATAGTATATCTTGTTGTCATCACAATAGTTGTTCTTTCAATCAGGTATAGCAAAGTCAAACCAAATACAGAACATTATAGAACTTAATCAAAACCGAATATTGAATAGAGCAATACAATTAATCAGAACAAAGCAAAACAGTGATAACAATATTTGCCTTCAAAGCGATGGTAGAAGGAAATCCCCTTTATTTGCTATATTGCATATGGTCAACCTCCCAAGAGATGCTCAGATCTCTGGCTCCCATTTGCTAACGGGGGAAAGCGGGGTGTGGGATGTTTGATTCTCAGCTCACATGCCGGTAGGCTCATGGCCGCTTACCAGGGAGGCGAGCTGGCTGCTTGGTTTCCCAGCGCCCTAAGTTCCAGCACGGCGTGGATCTTGGGAAACACTGGCTGGTTCTCCCCCTGGGGTGGCCGTGCACACATATTTAAAAATGATTACAAGATATATTTTTATTTTCTCTTGCAATTTTCTGATTGGCTTTGGTATCCTGGTTTACACGAGACTCAGAAAACACAGGTGCTCCTCTACCTCCAATGGTGTTATGTCCCAGTACAGTCAGCATAGACTGGAGGCATCACTGGCTGGTAGTGTCTAACCTTTCCTGCACTGTGGCTTAATGACACCATCCACGGCAGCATCCGCGCTTCCTCACGTGATCGCCAGCTCACTGCTGCTGCGCACCTCACAGGAGACAGGACTGAACCACATACCACCGCCTGGGAAGGCATGAAGAGTCAACATTTGAAATACGATTTCTACTAAACATATGTCAACTCCACACCACTCTAAAGCTGAAGAAATCAGAAGCCGAACTATCCTAACTCAGGCACTTCCAGCTGGTGTCTTATTTATTTATTTTTTGGTCAGGTTTTCTAAACGCCTTGTATAAGACAAGGAGTACCTGTTTTATAAAGATCTTCAAAACTTCTCTGTAAAATTGTCTACCTTTACATTTTTGAGGTATGGAAATACTAAGAGAAGTCTTTTGGCTACCAATTTAATTGGGTAAAATTTAATACCAAGCTGTGATTTTTTTTAAAAAAAAAATAGCAACAAGAAAGAAAGGCTCATTATGTATTATGCTATGCACAAAGACACCCACAGCAAACATCATAGTAACAGTGAAATATTTAAAGCTTTCTCTTTACTCTGACATGGAGAACAAGCAAAGGTGTTTCCATTCCCCTTTCTGCTCACATTATACTAGAAGTCCTATCCAATGGGATGGGAAAACCATAAGGCAAAAGCTCATGTTGGTTAGCTTCCCACTGTGATAGCAGCACTGAGATGAGTGACTCAAGGACCAAGCTTATTCTAGCTCAGGTGGGGGTGTCAGTCCACGATGCCGTGGCCCTGCTGCTTTGCATGGAGTAGCACATCATGGTCGGAGCACTCACCTCATGGCCAGATGCAACAAGAAGAGGGAGCATTGGATGAGCCCCACTGTCCCCTCCACAGGGGCTGCCACTAGTGATCTAAACCCCGGATCTCAGAGGCTCCCTGCTTCCCACTAAACCACAGACTGGGACCAAATCTTCATCACATAGACCTTCAGGGACATTTAAGGCCCAAAATACAGAAAAGATGTAAGGTCTGGAAAGGAAAGAAATGACATTGTCATTATTTCTACATGGCATCATTTTGTTTCTGGAAAACCCAAAAGAATTCACAGAGAAATTTTAAACTAACATGAGAGCTCATCAAGGCTGATAGATTGTGAATGTACAACTATGCAATTACAATTCTGTAATACAGCAATGATTAAAGGATGAAAATAATTAAAATACCATCTACAAAAACATCACAAAGTCAAATATCTTAAGAACAAATGTGAGAAATTATGTGTACAATCTCCATACAGAAAGCTATGAAATACTAATAGAAATCAAGAATAAGTGGAGAAATACACTATGTTCACTGATTGGAAATCACAATAGTGTAAAGATATGAATTCTTCCTAAAATTCTAGGTAGGTCCTGGAAATAGTTAGCAAATTCCCATCATTATTTTAAATAGTTGAAAACTGGATGAAAATGAAGTGTTTATTAATACTAGAATGGGCAATAATCTGTGGTATATTCCTGTAATGGAAAACTAGTCTGCAATGAAAACAAATCAACTAGAGCTATGCAGAATAGTTATATGAATCTCACAAACATGTAGCATGAAGAAAACAAAACATTCAAAGAATCCTTTGCGATCCCATTTACACAAAGTTCAAAAAACAGTCAGTAGAGTTTAGGGTGCAGGTGTTGATAGCCGAATTATGAAGGAAACCGAGGACGAGGTTAATGCGAAGGCGGAAGATGGGGAGATGGGGTTAGGAGGAGGTGTGGGTGAAGGAGCATTTCGGCTCCTCCCAGAGTTCCTTCTTGACCTAGGAAGTGGTGACATGTAGTTCACTTCGTCACACAGTACGTGATTGCACTTACAGCCTTAATGTTTTTAGTTTTCCAAATAGATGCTATATTCTGCAGCTTTAAAAAGGGATTTTTAAAAATGAAGCAGTTGAACTGAGTGTAATTCTTTTACTTCTGAGATTTGACTCTGGGTTCAACCATCATAAATCTAAAGATTTAAAGTTCTTAACGAGAGGTCTGTGCCCAGGCCATGCTCAGCTGTTGACGGGAATTCTAACCAACACTGCTGAGTGGGAACAGAGCGTCCCAGAAAAGTTAAGACCCAAATGATATGGCTGTATTAGCAAAGGCTGCTCTTACATAAACCTGGCCTTAATGCCCAATGCATTGGGTAAATTCAGCAGGACATAGAAAAAGGGCTACAGGCTCTTCCACAATCAGTATTCCCTTCGAAAGTCTTGCTCTTTGAGAGTCAGAACTAGTTTTCATACACTGTTGGGGGAAAAAAAGCATTAATGAAATAGCTTGTTTTTTTTTTTTTTGTAATGAAACACATAGTTTTCTTAACTTTGTCATGTTTAGGGTATTCAAGTAGGTAAGGACCAAAAACTGTAATGCAGTCTCATAGGCAAAAGGTCTTCCTGGGTGCTTTGGTTTCAGCCAACTTTGTCTGCATTTCAGAGCCCCCAGAACACTGTTCCACCTGAAAACAGAGATTTGAGCACAAATAATATGAAAAACATGTGACTTTAGCACAGGACAGTGTTGTTACTCAGCCTTTTACATTGCAAGGGAAGGCTTTTCAGTTTGATGATAATTAATGTTACCTTTTCATAGCCATAGAATGCTTAGTTTTCCTGTTGATTTACTTACACTGTAGTATTATAATCAGTATCTGTGTTCTTAATTTTCCTACAAAGCACAACCTTGATTTTATAAGCCCTGGTATGAGTTCTGGATCTTACTTGGCAACATTTTAAAAATCCTTTACATTTCTGAGCTCCTGCATTTAGCTGTGTATTGCAATTCCCTTTGACCTTCAACATAAAAAAAGAGATTAGGTATTAGTCCACCACTGCGGAAGTCTGTGATGTGCTGACTTTGGCATTTTGGTTTCTGCATTCACTTGGCTGTTACTGAACAGCTGGTGTGGCAGAGGTTGAGCATGAAATTTCAATCTTTATATTTCCTTCCTTCCTCCCTTCCTTCTTTCAGCCAAGACTTATTAATTACTCACTACTTGCCAGACACTGCTGTGCACTCTTTTGTATCAAAAAGTAAGATGTCATTGCTCTTTTCTAGGTCACAGTTTAGAGGATGCAAAAATAAAAGTGCAAAATGAACTAATTTGTCTCCAGTTTCTCAACTCCAAATCACTCTTTGGTTTACCCAACTTGGATTTCTGTTCCTGTGTCACTATAGAGACTGCTCATTTACTCTCCTCATTTGAACATGAATTCCATGAGAACTTGGAGACCATCTTTGTTAATTGACTCTGTGTCCCTAATGCACGGCACCCAGGAGATGTTGAGAAGTTACTGCCAAATGAGTTACTCAGACCAGATCCTGCAGTGCCAGGATCGTCCACTAGCAGGAGCTAACTCATCCCAAAGCTTGCTGGGAAGGCCAGGCTGTAATATGGTTTTAGCAGGAAGAGTTTAGGTAGAGAAGGAATTAGGAACAGAGACAGGGCACGAGGAAATGGAGTGTGCAAAGATTCACAAAAGGGAGAGAACAATGTTTGTTTCAAGAGAAAGAAAAAACTTACCTGGTTTGGGCAGGGATGGTGTGGTCAAAATGGCAAGAAACTGAAACTGTATCTTTAAAGCAGTAGACAGCCACTGAGAGGTCTTAAATAAATTACATACTAGGTTTTTATTTTCTGAAAATTCCTCTGTTGATGTTATGGAGAAAGGTTTCTAGGATGAGAGTGAGATGGGGGAGGAAGGTTTTTTGTTCTTACTGTGTTTGTCGTTGGTGTTCTCTTAAAATAGCTGCGCCACTCCTTCCTAAAAGCACTGAGCATTCAGGGTGACTCAGCGCTCAGCTGGGGGCTCCTCCAGGTAACGACGTGGACCTGAGGAAGCCGGTGGGCTTCCTGAAGAGCAGGGAGACAGACTCCAGAGGAATGGGAAGCGGAATGCAGGAAAGGGTGAGTGGGTTGGGGTTCAGGGAGAAAGGAATTGAGAGCGTGAGCGTTTCTGACTACATCGGAAGGCAGTTATAACAAGCCTAGACAGAAAATAGTTGTAATAAATCTGAAAATATAATCCGGAAAGACATCAGTGATCGTTTTTCATTATCTTGGGGTCTCCATTTTAACATTGGCAGGAGGCTAATAAAATCCCCAAAGAATAAGTGAATATCCTTGGCAAGAGGAGGAAGAGAAGCTCTGCCTCCTTCTGACTGTGGGAGCTGAGATCCATGTTGTCTCATACCTTTGATCCTGGGTGAGCTTCTAACTATGTGCTACTTGCCTGCAGCCTGTGCCAAAAGCAATTCAGAAAAACAAAAAACAAAAAGCGGCTGTTCTGCTGAACACCGTGGTTCTGGGGCAGGAAGACGCAGGAGAGGAGGGAGCTGTTGGAAAGGAGACCGAAGGCTTCTAATGGCTTTTGGTAATCAGCCCAGCTGTACTAATTTGATTTTCTTGAACTGAAAACCCCAGGATACTGCCCTGAACGCCTGAGCTCACGCTGGAAATGGTATCCTTTAAAGTGTGACTCACGGGATAGCCCTGTAATATAAATAACTTTTGGAATGAATTTCCAGAGACCAGCCAGGTAAGTGAGTGCTGGACTCCTGGGTGATATTAAGACATTTTCACAGATGCACCAAATATTTTTGCCTCTTGGTGGATTTTTATGGAAATAATGACCCAGTGATGTGAGACTCACTGCTTCCTCTCCATATTTCAGCTTATGTTGAAGCATTGATTACCTGTCTGTCTCTTATCCATCCAAGCACCAAAAGATAACCACAAATGGTCTTTGGGTGAGAAACCTAGATGCCACATAACTAAAGGTCACATGCTTTGCTTCAAAATCTACTCACACCCACTGTCACAGCTTGTTAACTCTTGGTGTCATAAAATTTGAATGAATGTGGTCACCCGATTTCCAAACACAAGGACCAGGCACATTGCAGGATGAGAACTTCCGACGGACAGAACAGAATGTAGCTGGGAGAGGCCACCTGACTGCTCGTCAGAGAAATTTTTTTAAAAAATCTCTAACAAGCAAATAATTCAAAACCAGTAATTCCAGGGGTTGTTCATTGTTTGGGGTAAAGAACCAGTGCATGTCTTATGGCTTTTGAATGTGTTATGATACATTGTTATATCCTTAAACACTAAGTGGAATTTGTAATGACCTTGAAGAATTAAGGTGTGATATGCTAAGCACGTGCTGTCATTACCTGAATCTGGTTGCACAGGCCTGTGTCCCAGCACTCTGGGAAGCTAGGCAGGAGAATCCCAAGTTTAAGACAACATGGACAACTTTGTGACTCAGTGAGACTGTTTTTTAAAAAAAGTATAGGGGTGTTGGGGGTGTAGTTCAAGGTAGAAGTCCTGGGTTCAAATCCTTGTGGAGAAAAAAAATCTGGAAAGATTCATGCCAAATAAAATCAGGAAATAGTAAAAGGATTCTGTTACTGAAAAAGTCAGTAATTGCACTCCTTGGAAAAAGTTACCTAGTATCGTCACCAATGAGGTCTGAAACAAGAGATTTAATGTAATTGTTCATTTCTAACTGATGCTTTTTGAAAATCCCTCCACAGCACCAGGATGCCTGATGATCAGGTCAAGTGATCGCAGACTTTCTCTGAAGTTCTACCTGACTGCCCTTGACCTCTTGCAGTTTTAAATCCTCCTGAGTTTTAGGTCAGCAGGAAAATGCAGATGCTGCAGCTGATGCCCCTACCCCAGGAAGGTCGAAGGTCTATAATCCCCGTCTATCTAATGGAAAAGAGGGGGCATGGGAGACACAGTGAGGGTATCTCTCACCAAGGAAGGGATATAGAAGGAAAATGGGCACCCAGGAAACCAGGCAGACCCATCCGCTGGAAAAATGATGGAGTTGACTACATAATGATTTTTAAAAATCATTCACATTGCAACATGTACCCCTAGGACACATATCTGCATAAACAAAAGGGTAAATAACACACTGTGGAAAATATGTTTTAAAAATCATTATGTAGTCAACTTTTTAACTTTTATCATTTCCTTAAGACTATTGTCTAATATTCATCAATGTTTTGTTCTTAGATTTTCATTTACTTCTTACTTCAATAGTAAAGTCAAGAGAAATGTTCACAAAACACAGGTCTACACACCATCTAGAGTCTACCATTCACATTCTACTACATTTCCTTTATGCACAGCTACACATCTATTCATCTCTTTATCACTCCATTAAAGCACTTCTAGTGCTTTTCAAAATAAATTGCAGGCAATATGTATTGTTTCTCTAAAGACTTTGGCATGCATAATATTAGCTATAGTTCAATATGGTTTACAATTTTTTTCTTTTGATGTAAAATTTTCTAAAAATGAAATGCACAAGTCTTAAGTGTATCTTCACTGAATTTTGACAAACATGCAAACCCATGTGGTTTGGTATATAAGCAGAGCACTGTCAGAAAGGTCCCTGCCATGACTCTCTCCCCCCAGTAAAACTGGAGGAAAGCACCATTTTAATTTTCTTCTGTATGAATGCCTCGCCATTCTGGGATTTCACGGAAGTGGAATTACATGGCCCTGGAATGCAGTTCTCTGTGAATTGCTCACATTTCTGAGTATCTTGCTAGCAGAGGCTTGGACGCTCTTTGCTGCCCACTTATTTCAAGGATGTTTGCATAATGGGCAGCTTTGGGATGCAAACCCTTTGGGAGCAAAGAGCAGGTGTGCTTACAGCCCACCACAGAAGATCCAGGCTGACCGGCCTTAGTGACTTTCTCATTGCCTGTGCAGGTGCCACTGGACCTGTCACCTGATGAGAATTATGCTTGGAAAGCAGCCCAAGAAATGCTGATCCTTTGGCTACTGCTAATAGCTGTGAAAAGTAAAGTCATTTGTCTCTGACCCAGGGTCCCATGTCTTCAATCAGCATCCATAGAAAGGTGGCAAGCTACTGGTTAGCTTGCAAGTAGGGTGAAAGTTCAGAGCCTTCCTAGTTTTCAACATATAGTATCCACTCTGGCTTCTTTATGTGTCTGCAATTCACTCCCATTATTGCATTTATCAGGAATTCTTTTCCTTTTATTCCTGAGTAATATTCCATCATACTACACATTATTTCTCTATTCTCCTGTGGAGTCCTGGATCTTACCTGGCTTTTAGTGATTAGGAATAAAGCTGCTATCCAAGTTGTATACAAGTCTTCTTGTGAATATATGTTTTCATTTTGTGGGTGGGGTATTTCCCATGGTGCAGAATTGCATTTAACTTTCTTTTTTTCCCTATTCTCTATTTTATTCATTCACTTATTTATATTTTAGGTTTCTTATATAAGAGAAAACACAATATATAATTTTCTGAGTCTGATTTATTTCATTTAATATGAGGTCTCCAGTTCCATTCATTTTCCAGAAAATGACATGATTTTATTCTCCTTTATTAAAAAAAAGACAGAAAAAATATTGCATATTGTTACACTCTAAATAGATGCTTAGATTACTAGCATTAGGCCTGCAAATCATATTCCATATATATATATGCCACATTTCTTTGTTCATTGGTTGGCAGGCATCAAGGCTGTTTCTAGAACTTAGATGTTTCACTTGTGCTCTTATAAACATGTATGTGCATGAATCACTATAATAGGCTGCCTTTAATTCTCTCTGAAATATACCCATGGGTGGTGTAGCTGAATCAAATATTTCTGTTTTTCGTTTTTTGTGGGCTTTTTAAACTGAGGCAAAATGGCTGAACTATTTTACATTCGTTCCAACTTTATAGGAGAGTTTATTTCCCCTGCATTTTGGCCAGCATTCATTATATTCTTGATGACAGCTATTCTGACTGGAGTGAGATGGAATCTCAGTATAGTTTTGATTTGTATTCCTTTAATGGCTAAAGACATTGAACATTTTTTTCATATATTTATCAACCATTTACAGTACTTCTTTGTTTTGCTTTGATTTATTTTGTTTTGAAGCAGGGTCTCACTTTGCAGTTTAGGATGGCCTTAAACTCATTTTGTAGACCATGCTGGCCTTGAACTTGCAGTGATCCTCCCATCCTAGACTCCCAAATTCTGGGATTACAAGGTGTTCAGCACCACACCCAATATACTATTTCTTTTTAAATTTTTTTTCTGGTTCCACGTAGGATTACATTTTATTTTATTTATTTATTTTTACCAGTTTTTTTATTTTAAAGGAAATAAAACAAAACAATAAAATGGAACTAAACAAAACAATGAGAACAATATTGGATTTCAAAAATAAGAGTGCCTGGGATTTGGCTCAGCGGCATAAGCACCTGTCTGGTGCTAGGTCGTGAGTTTGATCCCCGGTTCCAAAAAAAAAAAAACCAAGACAGAAAAAAATGTGGCGTATTGTTACACTCTAAATAGATGCTCAGACTACTTGCGTTAGGCCTGCAAATCAAACATTAGAAGCACTGAGTTATTGTTTTACTTAGTAGCTATCATCTCAGCCTGTGTTCCTCCAAATCAAGCAGTTGCTTGATGCAGGTGTGTGCTTTAGCACTTCTCTCTCAGCCCATGTCCTGGCTGGCTGCTCCCAGGAAGGGGCTGGCTTCTTGGTTCTCTTCCTGGCCCATCACTGCTGCTGACTTATGGGAGGGATTTGGCTTCTTGGTTCTCTTCCCAGCCCACAACTACCACTGGCTCACAGGATGGGGTTGGTTTCTTGTTTCTCCTCCTAGCCTGCATGGCTGTCACTGGCTCACAAAAACTTTCTTTTAAAAACTTTCAAGCCTTTTCCTGAAGGGTCATGCCACTTTATATCCTACCAGAGTGCATGAGAGTTTCATAACCTCTGTAACCTCATCAGCGTTTGGTGGTATATGTCTTTTTTGTTTTAGCAAGGCTGGAAGTTATTGTAGTACTCTCTTATGGTAATTTACATTCCTCTGATGAGAAATGACATGGTACATTTACAGAGTTAATTGACCATTTATATATCTTGCTTTGTGAAGTCTTTGTTCAAATCCTTTGCCAAATTTTGTGAGTTGTTTACTGAGGTTTTATTGTATAATTAATAACAATTCTTGGTTAGATATAATTCTCCCAGTCTATGGCTTGCCTAGGTATATTCTTAATAGTATTCTTTAATGAGCAAAAGGTCTTGATTTTTTGTTTGTGGTGGTTTTTTCTGTGTCCTCTCTAAGAATCCTCTTACTACCTTCAGCTGCAGTGATAGTCTTCTTCAAGAGCATTCTTACCACCACCCACCCTCCGTGCATTTCTTTGAGAAGTGTTATCCAATCCTTTACCTGCTCCTCTTGGAAAAAATGATAGAACGCGGTTAGGATTGGCTGCATGCAGCTGGTCTCCAGATGTCCAAAATGTTGTTCTGTCTTGTTACATACACGTTACCTTTAATCTATGTTCTGACTCCAGCCATGAATGGTGTTATTAGCCTCATTTCATAGACCTTGGCATGTGGCTCACAGAGGTGAAGCAAGTTTCTCAAAGTCACACAGCTCCACAGTATTGGAGCAGGGAATCAGGCTGTAAATTCCTTGATCTCACACCTGTGGTCAGTCCATTTGCCTAAGCCTAACACTATACCATGCACATTTATGTGCTTCAGCATAGCGGTCACTGTAGCATTTCATTCTCATTTGATTACTACTGAATAATTCTCTGATGTTTCCTGTTGTATTGTTTGTGCTTCCTTAACAGATCTGTCCTATATAATAAAGGGAACCACTGAAGTAAGGTTCATAATCTTTATATAATTCATAACTATATAAATTACATAAATATATTAATTATATAAAGACTAACAGGATTCATGCAATAAAGTACTGGAGATTAACAAAGTTCATGCAATATATTGCTGCCTCAGATAAAATACTTGGCTGCCTTTTCTTAAAAGCTTGTTTAAAGATGATTTTCATTTTTTTCCTTGAAGGACATTTTAAATTAGCACAATGAAATTATGAAGACTATTTTCATGGTGGAAGCGGTGCCGGTGCCGTGAAAAGTCTGTTTCACAAGGGCAGATTCACACTTCTCCGGGGGCCCTTGTCTCTGTTGCTACTCACTCAGAATATTCCAACTCTAGGTTGAAAAAAATAAAATGTTCCTTTTGTAGTTTTTCTTGCCACAAAAGGATCCAACTGTGGAACAAGCGGCGGTTTCTCCCAGGCTGCGGGAGGGAACAATCAGAGGGCAGGCAGGGAGACGCAGTGTGGTCACTAGTGTTGTCCTCCGCCCTCTGGTCAGCAGGAGGGGGAAACACAGGGTCTGGAAGCAGGATCGCGGTCCTCTGGCTGTCAGAGGAAAAAGGGGAAGGCTGAGGCTTATCTATTACCTCAACAATTGGGAAAAAAATGTTCACTTTCTAAGAGAAAATCATTTCACAATTAGAAGTTGTGTTACTGTTGTTTTGATATTTCACAGGGATAGTGTATCTTTGTGAGTGTAATAGGGGAAGTGCCAGGGACTTCAATTCTTCCTCCACAATAAGCCTCAGGCATGTGAATTGTGGTGGACATCGTCATGTTACAGGTTTTGGGTTTAGCTGGCATCATGATATCCCATCATAGTTCTGGCTGAGGTCACTGTTGTTATACTTCTTGATTTTTCACTTTCAAATTTGGGTATCAGAGTGAGGGAATGTTTGCAGAATCTTTGTCCACAGAGCCTGTCTGAGCTGGCAGGAGCCACAAGGACAGACTAACAGGGAGCACAGCATTCAGAAAGAAGGGCACACACTTCTCAGGAGGGAGGCTTCACTTCAGAGAATGTTCTAGGTGTGTTCCGTGGGCAGAGAAGATCGTGAGCTATAAAATGCAGCCAAACATCATGGGAATGAAGCTACAGTGGATTGTTTTCATTTCTTTTTTCTCCAGGAAGATGTTGAGCTAAGGATTTGTATGTAAGTGATTTATTAAAGAAATGTTCCTAGCTGAGAAAAGTGTTGCATACCCATAATCCCAGCTACTCAGGAGGCTGAGGCAGGAAATCACAAGTTTGAGTTCAGCCTGAGCAATTTAGTGAGACCCTGCCTTAAAAAATTTCACGAAGGTGGGCGTGTAGCTCAGTGTGAGGCATTGGGCTCAACCCCAGAGCCCCACCTTGAAAAAGAAAGAAAATGCTCCTAGAAGCAAGGGAAACAGGACTGGGAAATGCTAGAACCCTACAAATGATACTTCAAGTGGTGCCTCCCACTTGGTCTGGTTCTCAAAGGGACTCAGAAGCACAGCCTGCCAGCCTGCCCTCTTCTCAGTGGAACGCTGGGCAATTGCGCTTCCGCGTGGCCCATCACACCATCGCCTGCCAGTGTGACCCTTGGAGGGACAGCAGTTCTCCATGGGTGAGGCTGCTGCAGGGCTCAGAAGCGAACCTTATGCACAACAGATATTGTGAAATGGGAAGGAACTGTTCAAAAGGAGAAAGGAACCAGGATGGGGGAAAATGGAACGGAAGGGAAGGAAAAGGAAAAACTCAAAATACAAATAGTTATACTACTAGTTTCTCTTAGTTCATTGAAAAGAAAGCTTGTGCTAATATCGTTTGGGGAATGTTACAAGCCCATATCTTGTGCTCTGATAAACTATTTCAAGGGTAACAATACTTGATGTATTAGCTATTGTTATTCTTCTATTATTTTGTTATGAAATTTTGTTTTACTTTTTTCCCATAAAATTTTTAAAAAGAGGCAAACCTCGAAAGTCACCGGGCTAGAGAATTGGCATGTGGCATCCTTAAAGGGAATGGACATATCACTAGCTGCACCCAGTGTCCACTACTTCTGTCACTTCACAGTCTCTGGCATCAGGAAGTATTCAGTATGGATTAGTAGAAGTCAGGGAAGTCTACGTAACATCCCTGGATTTGCTTGTTCTTCATGAGGGTAAAGCAGAAATAGGCCTGATTCCTTCACTTATGTAACACTAAAATGCACTGTAAGATGCTCTCAGCTCTGGCTCTCTGACAGTATATACAGTGTGATTCAGCAGTAATCCCTACCCACACATCTCCTCCCTCCCTCCACTCACCCCGGTAAACAAAAGGGAACATGTGCTCTCACATGTGTGAGTAAGTAATCATAGTCAGGGCAATACTTTCTCTAATTTGTTCTATTCTTCTGTTTTCAAAAGACCTAAATCAACAGTTACCACTGCTTGATGCCTTTGGCCATATCTTCCCCCATGGATGAATTTATAGCTGGAGTTCTAGCCCCAGACCACTCTGTGCAATTGGCCTTTCTAGAATTTTCCACACTGTAGCTTATTGTTTGTAGACTGTCTTCCTGGGGATAGAGATCATTATGGGTATTTTTGTGCTCTCTTGCAAGCTCTGCCTCCACCAATCAGAAGGCCACATACTTACTCAAATTCAGATTCTGAGTCTCTTCACTCACACATGCTCAGAAAGTCTGATGTTGAAGAAACTGGTTACCTACTATGCCTTAGTTCCTGCTGTGTATGCAACAAATGCCTTTCCCATGACAACCAGGAAATGAGAAGCTCATATCCGGTCGCTGGGATTCTGGGACAAGAGAAATCAATTTTCAATCCTGGCTCTTCCATTCACTGTCCAAGTGTCCTTGGACTCCTATTTAATATTCCTGGGTTCACCTACTCAGCCTTAAGACTGAGATAATTACAGTACTTGTCTCATGGAATTGCCAAGAGGATTAAAGGAAGACATTTAAGGACAATGACACGTGCACACCTGGCTCACAGTTATGTGCCTTGCACAGTATTCACTCTGGCTATTACTGTTTAAAACTTGAAGCCATGGCACATGTTGACCACCATGGTGAGTGTGTTAGGGAAGAGGAGATGAGTCTCAGAGATGATCTGGGAGGCCGGAATTGAGGAATGGCTTGTTTTCCACTCAAGCAAATGTGTTTTTTTCTATAAACCTCAGCTGCTCACTGGTCTTTAAGGTCTGGTGGTGGTGGTTTGGTGTGTATGTATGAATATGAGAGTGTGTGTATGTGTGTGTGCATGTGTGTGTGTGGTGTGTTGGCAAGTGTGAAGTGCATAATAAAGCAGAAAAACAAGAAGGTGTCTGGAATAGTTCGGACCCTTTCTGATGTGGAAACATGATGTTAAAGTTTCTGGCCTGCACTGGAATGGGGAACATACAGCCCCTACCTGTTTACCTTCTTGGGAAGCTCAGAGAAGTCAATGTCTCTTATTTTCATTGCTTGATTTTGCCAATCTGAAGTGCGGGACTCTCATCTGTCACTGTGGTCCAGTGTCTTCAGGTGACTGGGACAGGCCTGGAGGCCGGTGAGCTGGGTTTTTACAGCAGAGTCCTCCAGTAGCTCCTACAGTGACTGCCAGTTGGGGAGGGAAGCATGGTTTTCATTCTGCTCTCTGTGTAACCCATAATTAAGAATTGGGTTGCCCAGTATCCTGCACTCATCTGTAAGTAGATATTTCCATGGTAAAAGCAAAGATAATGCCCTTCAATGCAGGTATTCTTAGCAATTTTGAAGCTCTAAGTAATGTGCTCACTCTACCTTGGGCTGACCTAAGCATGTGTTCTCCATGCATCTATTACTAGTAGCTACCTGACCATCGACAGAAACTCATCTGTTAGTGAACGTCTCCATAAGTTCTGGACAACAGTGAATCATTCTCATCCTCTTAGTAGTTTATAGCCGTTAGTTGTTCCATCAGGGCTTATCAAACTTTTTACTCTATGTGCATGGTACTACTAAGAGGATTTTTTTCTATGAAAGCTGAGTATACAGACTTTTTGTATGAAATCTTCCAAATATTGAACACTGGCAACCAATTGAGAAATAAACATGTGACTTAGGGGTCCGTGAAACGTGTTTACGACTTGTGCAATGCCTGTAATCTCTTCATTGTGGTGGCTCAGAACAATTTTTTTTCTCATGGGCTGAGCAGTGATGCTAATCTGTCATTTCTAACAGGGGCCTGCAGCTTGCTGCCTGCAGTGTGGAGATCATCAAGTTCTGTTTGTAGTTACCGGTGGCACTTTCCATTGACAGAATCCTATGAAACTTAAAAGTTAATGCTTGTCCCAAATGTGTGACCAATAAACTGGATAAACCTAAGCAACTGCATCAAAGGATGGGGTGCATGTGGCTTCATCCTGGCCTGGTGCTCCCTGCCCTGTCTGGACAAGTCTTTTCCTCAGGGATTCCCATTCCAAATCTCCTGAGCCAAGAGTTCCTTTAGAACAAGAACAAAAAATTGTGTGCTTCCCAGGAGGCTCTTTCTAGGGAAAGCCAATCCCTGTGCTTGCCTGGCTTCCTTCTGAATAACTCAAACTTAGACTCCAGAATTAGAGTAATGATCTAACTTGGACAAAAATGCTCATTCTGTAATCAAAGCAACCTTTAGTGCTGGATTGCACCAAAAGACAACCATCTGTGTGCTCTGCTGCTGCTGCTAACTGATTTATGGAATTTGACACTAACGAGGAATCTTCTACATATTTAACAGAAAAACTATGGATCAGGTAGGATCCCAGTAGGGAACTCAAGATACAAAGGGGATTATTGAATGGAGCTGATTAGCTGTAAATGGTAAAGCAGAGAGCCATTTCTACTCTTAGATGTGAAGCAGCCAGGAAAAGCAGCAGCTTCTAGGAAAAAAGGACAATAACTCCCAATGGGAATGTAGCCTCTGACAGGCACAGTCACTGCCAACTGTGGCACTGGGTGGACTTTCTCTCCACCTGTCCCCACCTTCATAGCGGTGCCACACACTGGCGGAACCCAAGAAGAAACTGGGAGGCAGAGAGCCCAGGTGGCTTGGTCCTTAGAGATCAGCCTCAGGGGACCCAGCAGGGCAGGAGGGGGACAAAGAGTCTGGAGGGACAAGCTAGGCCTTCTGAGCATGCCTGGGAAACTCTCAGGAGCTTGAACCACAGCTCCCAGGGAGTGATACCAGCTTGTTTCAGATGGGTTAGGGACAAAAATGCCATCATGGCTCTCTGTGAAGTTCTGAAATGGGGAAAAGAAAGGGGGAAGACTGAATGCGAGTTCTAGAGCTCTGATATGATATGCATGTCTGTGTTTTTTGAAAGAATGTCTTTGTAGCTGCTGGAGTAAATCATAGCTGCAAAATCCTGACCCAAGGAATCAAGCTTCTGCTGCCTACACTATGTTTAAAATAGTACTTTTGCTCTGGTTTTGAACTGCGGATGCTCTGCAGTCTGCCGGAAGTCTCACCACTCCGTCCTGTCACAACTGCTCTTTATGTCAGTCCTGGCTCTTGAAGGCTCTTGAGGTTGTGATCGTAGATCTCAGCCTCAGAGCAAGGTGCCCAGGGTGTGCTCATTCTTAGCTGGGGACTTGTCAGAAGGTAGGTTGTCAGACCCTATTCTGGATATTTATAAAGCTTGGGAAAATGGAACCAGGAAAACTGTTTTAACCTTCTTGGAGGGGTGGCTCTGATGCTTATTGAAGTTTGAGAAGCACAGCTTTAGAGGTTAGGGCCCTGGTTACCTTCTCACACAGGACACATTCACCTCCAGGCCCCTGGTCCTTGTATTTCCTCACACGTGGTACCTACCAGCATGATGTCTGCACTCAAGTCCTTTGGGAGGCTGCCTTCGGTCATCAGCAGGGTTGGGATTGATTCTTATTGATTTATTATTGCTGTAGTCACTACTGACTTAAGTTTATTGCATAGCCAACACCAATTAAAAAGTCCATAAAGCATGGAAGTGGAACCAAAAAGCCAATAATGTTGGGCTGTATATCTGACTTCCCTGGATTGAGTTGAAAAAAGTACTCTCATAAAGTATGTTCTGAAAATGCTAGGGCTTGAGAGCATAATTCATCAGGAACGACACACACACAGGATTGGTGCCTCTTAGGTGGTAAATAATGAGGCGTCCTAGTAAGAAGGTTTCATTTGATTCTGGCTCAGGCTGCCCGTTCAGCCCGGTTAGCTGTGCACCCTGGAAACCCTGGATAGATCTGGAAGTGCCCGAAAGGCAGGGATTATGCCACTAATGGGTGACTATGGACAAGTCATTTCCCCATAGAGACTTGAGTCTGTAGAAATGAAAAGCTAAAGTGGCTAAATCTGGTCCTGCATGAAAATACTTTTAAAAAAGTTGTATTGCCGAAACATTTCAGCCTTACTTTGAGGAGGTTAGTAGAATCAGGGTAAGATATTAATTGTAGTTTGTCATTAATGTTTAATTTTTCTTGAGTGTATATAAATAATGATAGTTAAAGCTGAGGTATAACCTTCCAGTAGACACATTTCAATCTGCTGAAGAAGACTTACTGCGGTGGCTCAATGCCTAGGTTCCAGGACTGGGTCACCCAAGTTCATTCCAACTGTGCTGACCAGCAGTGAGACTTTAGACAAGATGGATGAGCCTGGAGACCTCAGTTCCTGGCCTTCGTTATCCTGGGAGCAGGACACACTGGCTATTATGGTTTGTGTCTGGTGGTCTCCCCAGAGCCTCAGGTGGTCATGGGGCTTTTCAGATCTAGAGTGTGTGATTGATTCATGGTCCAATGCTGAGATTAACTGTATGAGTGCTATGCTCACCCTAGAGCAGGTAGCTTGCAAACGACCTAAGAGATGGAAAGAGGCTTACCTCACTCTCTGTCTCTTGTTGCTTTTGCTATCTTCTGCTGCTGTGAACTATTGCTCTCTGCCATGTGCCAACTGTCTTGGAGTCAGCCCATTATGGACTGAAACCTCCATAAACTCTGGGCCAAATTAACCTTTCCTCCTTTACCTTTGGGTAAAGAAAGTACCTAAGTACCAAATAAAGAAAAGTAGCTCAGACACTGGCTTTCCTCATTTTAAAGAGTTTTCTTGCTATGCATGAAAGGGAAACAGTTCCACACCTGGGAAAGTAGAAAGCCAAAGGAATCCTTCCTAACCTGTATGGTTAAGACTTTTCCTCACTGCTCTCAGTTGCCCTGGGTGACAATAGCAGAGCCCCAACCCTCCTTGCCTTCTTTCTTCCCTAAGGGCAAATGAGGAAGGTCCTTCTCTTCGTTACCTTTCCTTTTCACTGAGTCTTGCTAGCATTTTCCTGCTCAAAGACTTTAAATCTATGCTCAAAGGTGGGAACAGAGCTAGAAATGAATGTATTTTTTCTTCTGTCTATCTATCTATTTATCTATCTATCATGTCAGATATGTGTATTGTATATATTTGAGAGAGAGAGTTTATTATGTGCCAAGTATGGTTCTAGGATTTTTTTTTTTTTAGTCTGTCTCCTTTGCACTTGGAGTTGGGTCTAGTGGCATCAATACAGTCACAGAATCTGTATGTTGTGACCTACACTTATAATCCCAGCACTCAGGAGGCTGAGGCAAGAGGATCACTGCAAGTTTGAGACCAGCCTTGGCTACACAGTGAGATCCTGATTCAAAAAAAACACAAAACAAAAGTATATATTCACAGAGTGCTGCCCGTTGAATCAAGCTTCAAGATACTTAGCATTTTTCTAAAATACCTTGGTAGTTCACAGCCGCAGAAGATGGCAAACGCATCTTGGTAAAGATATCTGGTTTTAAACTGGTACTTGGTGGAGGTCAGGTTAGGAATAAGTGACATGTGCTTATGTTTAAAAATAAAGAACAAAAAGAACAAAAGGTCCACTGAAATCTCTAAGTAAGGCCTATCTTCTGTTTGTTGTTTTCTTTGTATTACAGGAAATTCTTCCCTCTTTAGTTAACTGCTGAGCACTTCAAATGTATGTAAATACAGAAAAATATTAATTGTAGACCTGACAGATACTACTGTCACTATGACAAGCACTGAGTCAAAGTTGTTTCAACATAGTTGTTTTTATTTGATAAAGAGTCACTTAAAATAATGAATTGAAATATTTGAAAGCTTACATATTTGTCATGTTTTATTAATAAATTATTAGGGAAACAAATATTTCATGTTAAACTACAGCTAACTGCTTCTCTGAGAAACTACATAAATCTTCCTCTCCACAAAAAGGCTTTGTCTGAGTCTCTTGGAGTATTTAACAGATGTGAAGCCACCCAACCCTTTTATCAGATGACAGAGGATGGCAATTGTGAAGAGGAAAAATGGAACACGAAGGAGAAAAGAAACTTGCCTGTTCCTATAACCTTTACCATAATAGCTACTTACTGGGCATTTACAATGTGTCAGGCACAAGGCTGATGTGTTTTGTGAGCATTCTTACTTGATTCTTAACATAATTCTGTGCATTGGTCCAATAATTGAGACTCAGAGAGGTTAAGTAACTTCCCCAAAGTGACATGGTAACTTACCAAGCTCTGTGTACTAAAGTAGTGGCAAACCACTGAAATCTTTCTCTTTAGGTACTCCCTAGCCTTAAGTTTGGTCTAATTATTTTAGAGTGATGCAAACCTAAGATTTTCTAGAATCATGAGCCATACATCCATAATAAATCATAGCTGGGACCCAATTCTAAGTTGGGGTTGCAGCCCATGTGGAGAACCATCAGCTTCACCTGGTTGTAAGAACATCTGCTGCAGTCACACGGAAGGTCATATGTGATGTTATTTGACACACAGAGGAGAAAATCAATTGTCATCATAGAGTCCAGATTTGGGGGAAAATGATGATGACTGTGCTTTCAGAAATCCTTCGTCTGTGGTGGTGGGGCACATTATCACATCAAAGAGAAAAGGATCACTAATGGCAATGTGTTGGGTTGATATGGGTGGTTATAAAAAGAAAAAATACCCATTGCAAGGGATGGTCCTAAGTCCTAACAGCCTACATTGATGTAGCCAAGAACCTGTGCTGGGAATCTGTACTTGATGGATCCTAACACAGAAAGCCTTCGGATAAGATCCAAGACCAGGAAAGAGGATGAGCAAACCACAGTGGGAGCCTCTTGCCCCTTTCTCCCCACTGCCCTATCTCCAGAAACAGGTGGAGGGCAGAACACATTCTTGGAAGCTACTCCTACTGCAGAGATCTGAACAGAGGGGAAGCCAAGGACAGCAAACAAACTCTGGAGTCAAAGAGACCCGGGTGATACTTAAATTCACTCCTTTTATTTAATGATCGCTTTGGAGTCTCAATGACACTGAGCCTGATTAGGGTTCTGCCATTTGTAATGTCTGTGCACGGAGGAACAAGACATGTATATCTTTGGCAGGAGTCACCATCTAATGACAGAGACATGGTGCACAAATAAATAGAATCATGATACCAGTGATCATTCACACTGAGAATATTAACTAAGTTTAGAACAGAAACTCATTGCAATAAATGGATAGGTAGGACTTGGCTTCTGCCATTGGAGTAAGGGATATCGGAAATGAAAAGTTTTTAGACAATGAAACCAGTAGTGCCATCTGGCTACAGTGTAAGAGGTGAGGAGGAGGAGGAACAAGAGGAGGAGGAGGAGGAGTTGGTAAAGAAGGAGTTGGTAAAGAAGGAGATGGTGGTGAAGGAGAAGATAGAGGAGGAGGAGATGATGTTGGCACAGCATGTAGGAAGAAATGGCTCAGATTCTGGTGGATCCGTGCTTAACATGCAGCATTTGTCCAGGAGGGAAGGGGACTCTGGAGACTCTTGAGAGGGGACTGATAGAGCAACATGTGCTTCAGGAAGAGGACTCTGGTAGAAAAAGTGCCATGTCCTCCTCTCCTCAGGGATGTTCCACAAGGACCGTGAATGAGGGGATCACATAGACTGGGGTAAAGATGAATGGGTTGGGGGAATAAAGGTGTAGCCACAGTAATCTGGGGAAAGGGGTCTGCATAAATGCTGGCACTTTATTCATAAGCAAGTGAGAAATGAGGACTGACACTTCTGATGATCTGTCATCACAGTATCCAAGCATGAAGTGGGAGGTGCTGGTGTAGTGTGGTGACCACAGGAACTAAGAAAGGGACATGGGAGCCAGATGGGCTGGTAGGAACGCAGCTTTGGCAGAGCTGGTATTGCAGGACCAGAAGGTAAGGAGGAGATGGCAAGCATGGAGCCTGTGTGCCTGGTTGCGTGTGGCACAAGCTTTACAGAGGGCCATTGTGAACGGCACCCCCAAAGGTGCTGCTCAACACTTCTGGACTCAGTGGCTTGGACTCTGCAGCTCTAAAGGCAGCCCTAATATTTAGACCACTTGGGCTTAAAAAATCTGCGTGTCTTCCTGGATTCTACTTGACATGGCTGTGGGCATCTTGGATCATAGCCACCATCACTGCCCTGAGGAACCCTGCTCTCTTGCCCATCCCTTCCCAGCATACCACAAACATGCCAAGCCTTTAGAATGGCGTGTGGAACTTTACAACCAGACATGGGTGCCAGGAATGGTACTGAGCCTTTAATATTAACTTGGGGTGAGCCAAGCACATTCTGGCTTGGTCGGAATCACTTTTGTCTCCTTTGGGCTCAAATCACAAGCATCCACCCAAGATGACACTTCTGTCAGTGAGTTCCACAAATTGCACTCTGCCATCCTGGGTTGGTCTGTCTTTTTTCGGTCTCACCACAACTTGGGGCCAGATCTCATATGCTGAGACTGACTTTTCTGGCACTCTGTGCTTTTTAGCAATCTACCTCACAGTAAGCTTGATGTTTTTCTTGTTCCTGTCCACAGAACTTACCATATCTCTCACCTCCAACAGAGCATCCAACTACTAAGAACTGCCATGCAGTTCTAGAGAGTGCTGATAATTTGTTTATCATTTAATTTCTATTTTTAGAGAAGAGGTAGAGTAGGGAGGTGGTTTTGTGTGAGCACAGTTCAAATGTCCATTGCCTTGACCAGGAGCTTCAGAACAGCTCGAGGAAGTTATAAGGAGTCACATCTGCCATCACCTTAACAGCAGGGGCCACCATGGAGTGGTGAGAGTCAAGGCTGGGACACGCCTTAAAATATCCCATGGCTCAGAGGCCCGTGGTTATCATCAGTGTATTGTTAAATAAACCAGTGTGCTAGAAGCCCAGAATCCCTTCCTTCTTTACCTGCTCCCTGGCATGGGACAAACTGTGTCTCTCCAATGCTCATAGTTCTCAGTACTGCTAGGTATAGCCATGCATGGGAACAGGGTGGATGCAGGTGTAGTCAGGAGCAGGCCGTCCTGGGTGGAGTGGAGTGAGTGAGTAATTCAGTCACACCTGGGGCCTTTCTTACAAGGGGAAATCTGAATACCAACATAGGTAGCACAACACATGCGAGTGAAGGTGGATTGGGGTGATGCTTCTGTAACAGTGGGGGCGAACATGAGACATGGCTGTGGTAGTTAGTGGACTATTTGTCACCATTGAAGGCTCCAAGAAGTTTGCCATCACTGTTCTGTAGTATCAAAAGTTGCCAGCAAACTACCAGGAGCTGGGGCAGTACATGGACTAATTCTTCACAGCCTTCTTAATGAGCTGATTATTTTGGCATCTTGATCTCAGACTCGCAGCATCCAGAACTGAAAGATGATACACAGCTCTAATTTAAGCCACTCAGCTCATTGTGCCAGGCAAATTCATACACTAACCTGAAGAGCTCGCAGTCTCTGCAAGGCTTCTCTTCTCCATGGTGGCGTCACCTGCTCCTTGCTGGCACTAAGTGGAATGACTTTAGTTATTCTTGATTAGGGGGATAAATGTGTGCTTCTACAAGTCGGACTCTGCTCAGCGTCTCCAGCAGTGATCCCTGGGGCCTCCCCTCCTGCTCTGTGAGTCTCTCCACATTAACTCAAGGTGCAAAGGGAGTGATCCCGTGGTCATCACGCGCAGCAGGCCCTCTGTTCTTTAGCTCAGGTATCACTGGGTTGTCTTCTGAAATAGTCTCCCTTGTGAATTCTTTCCCCGATGAGACCTGACTGTTCTTGTTACAGTAAAGTAGATTTTCATGTCTTGTTTTATTGGGCCTAGCAGGATATTGCAACTACTTCAAGGCAGGGATTCTACATTTATCTCTTTTCTAATGCTCCAGCACACTGAACCTATAATTTATTTAATAGTAACCATAAAAAGCTTTAAAATAATTCTTATAAATGGCCTTATGACTTCCATGATATTAAACTTCCAAAGGAATATGCACTTGAGGGTTTTTTTAAAAAATATATGTGGATGGTAATGCCTTCTAGCCATCTGAAGGGCTTGCTAGCAATGGAAAGGGAAGGTGCTCAATGGGAGCGGAAGATTGCAGCAGAATCTCACGCGGCACGGCACCAGCGCTGCATACAGCAGTAGCTCAGAGCTCAGACAGATAGTTCTAGAATAGAATTATTTGCAAACTAACCATCAGCCAGCTGGCTCAGGGTCATGGGGGCATTTCCCTTCTTCTCAAAGTCCCTAGTTAGAGCAGGAGCAGCAGAGAGACTTAAGTACGTGTCAGTATATCGGGACTTCCCAGACTGCGGAGAGGACAGTTTGCAGAATAATCTGTATGCAGGGTTTATTTCTTGTGTGTTGTGGGGTGTTCATCAGTGCCCCGCCTCACCTGCTACACCCCATAGCACTCCTCTCACACAGCTGTGACCACCAAAAGTCATCTTCAGACACGGCCCAATGTCACCTGGAAAGAATCTCTGGTGTACACAAGGGGATAAATGAGCTTCCAAACTGACTGATTTGGGGATCCCTCCTGGGAAGGGATGAGGATGCATCCTACTCGGAGTTTAGTTATCACAGGCAAGTACCTGGCTCCAATGCAGCTGGAGAAACTGGGGAAGCAAAAAAAAAAAAGGAGCCCAGAAAGCCTGTAGGTGGGTTTATGAGTCTCTCATCATTTTCCTTGCCCTGGCTTACTGACAGCCTATTCAAGTATTAGCCCCCTGGAGATCATAACCAAGCTTATAAAATCCTCTGGAAAGTTCGAGTCTTTTCCACATGTGTGACTTCTTCATGTGGGATGTGTTGCAGATCCACCTAACCTTCACGTTACACTCAGCCCCAGCCTTACCACTGCCTGTGGTCAGAGCCCAGTGAAGCTTTTGCCCGGGATCCTCCAGGGATCTGGATGCTGACACCATCTAGCAAGACGGTCCTGTTTGCTTCTCCTTCCCACAAGGTGAAGCTGCACTCCTTGCCGAAGCCCGCTTGCACTCAGGAGATTGTCACTGGAGGAACATGAAGCAGGCATGCAGTTCCCACCCACTGCTGCGTCCAGGCAAGGACAGCTGAGGACAGACTTCTCCACCTCGCGTTTCAGCACCTTATTGGGCTCTCAGAATCACAGATGGGAGGTAAACAGAACTCTTGGCTCACACACTCAGCCATTTTCCCCAGCCACAGTCCGGAAGCTGGGGCACTGGTCCAGAAAGTACCACATCATCTGTACTTGTTGCCCAGCCCCAGCTGTACACTGGACTCTGCGGAGAGTGCTGCTGTCCTCAGGTCCCAAGGACCAGTCCTGCATCCTCCTGCTGCCAGTGTAGGGGCTGTTCCTTTGGAAGCCAAGGGCTTAAATATCTGTGACTGCTGCTGGACCATGCCTGTCACCAGCATGGAGGAAGGGGACAGCAGCGGGCCTCACTAGTGCCAGGTGCATAGGCTGAGCTGCCGCACTGGAAGCACTGTCCTGCCCCACTGCCCAGGTGATGCTCATGATTGCCCACTCTTCAGAACTGTTAGCAATCAGGGCACCTCGAGGAGACTGTCCACCAAGTCGTGACAAAGGAAAACTGAGGTGCATCTCTGACAAGCTCTGGATATTCAGCCTCATCAAACCATTTGCTACTTAATCTGTCAGGCAACTGACATTACCTGGTGCCTATGATGTATTAGGCTGACCTAGTGGTGAAAAGCTGACAGACCCTGTCTCTGTGAGCTGCTACCCTACTGGGAAGGGCAGAAGATGCTGGACTGCAATGTGAGCTGCAGGGAAATACCTGCAGTATTGCCACCTCAAGGAGTGGCTGTGCTAGATTGGAAGTTAGGGAAGGCCACGTTGAAGAGCTGACAATTGCTCTAAGACCTGATGGGGGCTGGTGTTTTAGCTTAGTGGTACAAACACCTGCGTGGCAAGCTCAAGGTCCTGGATTTGATTCCCGTACAAAAAACCACCAAAGACCTGACAGGCCTCATGAGACCCTGGGGAAGAGTGCTTGAACAGGAAGCTGCAAATGCTAAGGCTTTGGTATAGAAATAAGCATGGCCAGCTGGAGGACACCCAGGGAGCAACAGGAGCATTGGCGGAGGGTGGGGGACAAACCAGTGCTTTGTAGGGCAAAGAGGCTGGATTTAAATGTAAGGGAGACCATTTAAAGAATCTAAACAAGGAAACAGCATGATCTGACTGACACTGGCCACTGCTGCAGAATGCAGTTTAGGTGGAGGAAGGGCTGGAGGCAGAGAGGCCCATCAGCAATGACCACCGCGGTGTGGTTGCGAGCGGTGGTGGCAGCAGGTAGAGTCAGTGGTGCAGACGGGATGTGTTTAAGCCTGGCTGTAAGGAAATCAACAGGATTTGCTCATGAGTGAGATGCAGCAGGCTGGGAAGAGAGTGTTACCTGGCGTGAGGTGCTGTTATTTGCCGAAATGCACGTGTCCTCAGGGAGAAATATATCTTGAGGTGTGAGGAATGGATAGTTCTACTTGGAACATTGTTGAGTTTGGGGTCATGTTTGACATTCAGGTGAGGTCAATTGGAAGGGATAGTCTGGGAGATTAGATATGTGATTTGGGCAGCTGTGGGGAAAGTCTCAGCTGGAACCATGAGGAATCTCAGCAGCAGACAGTGTTAAAGCCCAGGACTGGGTGAAATTGTTTAGGGGAATGAATGAGGTTAGAGACCACAAGGGGCCCAGGAACAGGGCCGTGCCCTTGGGGAGCCAAGAGGAGCCAGGTGACTGGAGCAGAACGAGCCGGGGCAGAGTAGATAGACTAACAAGGGCTTTATAACCTTCAGGTACATGTGAATGACACACAGACGATGAACAATGTCTAGCATAAGTCTATCCATTATGGTATTTTATCTGATTTAACTCATGTCGGAGACCCTGGAAATGCGACCAGAGGTCAGATGGTGCGGAGATTGGCTGAAAAAGTGGATAAAGTTTGGATTTTACTTTTCGTGAAAAAGAATATGTGCAGCATACACTTTTTAAAAAGCTCAGTCACTCCCCAGCTTTTAAAAGAACCACCCATAATTATATTTTTAATGGAAGAGTTATGAAAAGGAAGAGGAGTATTACTGGGGGAAAAGGCTGGGCTAGGAGGAAAGAGGCAGGGTGTCCTCGGTGTCCTCTGTGGATGTGCTGAGTGCCTGTGTCATACAGCTCGGCTGTCCCTTGGCAGTGCCTCCTGGTACCACATTTAAGCTGTCATTAGTTCTCCATGTGTGGCCTGCAAGCTGAAACCCACTGGGGGTCACTGAATCTAAGACCTTAACACGCACCAATGGCTCTATGAGAAAAATGTCAATAAATGATACACACTGTTTTCATGTTGTTTTGAATTGTTTTATGTCTATTGAAAGAGCTCTTTGGGGCTAACTTGGGCATAAAATTTGAGGTCAGTCTCTCTCGTGAGTTTGTGAAGTTCAGTTCACAAACCAGTTCAGTTCAGTTTTAGAAATCCAAATTTTCCATGCTGTAACAACCTCTATTCTGCCAAGGGTGATGGTACTGTATCATTTTTTCAAGGGATTCGTCATTATAGAATTTTTCCAAGCTGTTGACACTTGCACTACAATATTTTTCAGTACATATTGTCAAAGAAAAAACAGAGCTAGAAAGTAGCTATAACACCAAAATGATTTTATTTGGGATGACCAACAGGGAATAAAGTGTTCCACATAGAACAGGAATGGATGCAGAATACAGCATGGACAGGTGGAGATTTATAGTCAAGGAACACAGGGAAGCTTGGGGAGGGAGGAATGACCAAGAAGAAACCTCAGGGTCAGGGAGGTTGGTTAAGACAGACCCAACAGGACTTGCTGAAGATGGCGATGGTGATCAGACATCATGTGAGACTACTGGGGGACAAGGAACCTGATCAGATACCAAGAATGCTCCCATGTGGAGGATGGGCCCCTGCTGAACTGGCTTAGGAGGACTCTTGCTAAGACTAGATCTCATGTGGAAATACATAGAAGGGCTGAAGAGAAGGTTTAGGGACCTGACTAAAATTCAGACAATAAAGAATCATGTCAGTACCACTGAAAAGCTTTAAACATCTCGGATTCTTTTTCTGTCCTTAAAAGGTTATTAAGCAGTTTGTAGACTGAAACATGCAGTGGTTGAAACTGTCCAGCAATGACAGAAACCACAGTGAAGTTACATGTGTACACACAGCTTCTGCATTGTCACAACTGTTCCATGGCTAAGTGACTGAAAGACACCATCAGTTCTAAGACAGTTCTGATTTTGGAGATGCTGGACTGTGGGAAAAATCTATATCTTATGAAATAGGGTGATTGCTGTTATTAGGATTATTTTTAATAATTCAGAAAGTTCTAATCTTCTGAAAAAAATGAAAGAACTCAAGCATGAGTTAATTTGTCATTCATATGAAATTAGCCTGAAGAAGATGAGTGGTTCTCACTAGCACTGTTTGTGGTGCGGACACCTTCACCAACAGTGGTCAGAGGTAAGCGGAGAGAGAAATGGTGACCACATTTGAGGTTAGTTAAAAGATTGTCTAGAATAGGTTAAAAATCACCTCCCCAATTCACTCCAGAAAGTGGCCTAGTTGCTATTTTATTTATTAATGAGCAACTGTGTGATCAACTAATAAAACAAAGTAAGGCAATTAAACTCTAATGAAGCTCCAGGGTCAGATATTCCAGAAATGTGACATTCCAGAAATAGAGATTGTATTTGTATTGGTGCAATGAATAAATAATTATAGATTAGAGTTGATTGTACAATTCTCAATGTATATACAAGTAAGATAATCCTTAATAATTTCCAAACAATAGTTTTTAGGAAAATAGAGGCTCACATGCCTAGAAGTTGCTTTCATCCACCTCTTTTAAAGTAGCTTTATTTATCCATGAATCTAGACAAATGAGTATGGCTTATCCTCAAAACTGTCCATGAGAATAAAGATAAATTTTTCGCTATTATTATGGATAATTTGTTCTATGAAAGAGTTGTAATATAGACTTTGCATATAATTTTCCCCATTTTTCTAATGTACACTGTATTTTAACTGTCTAGTAGAATATTGGCATTTAAAATAATAATGACAAGAATCATTTTATAATATTGGTAATCATTTAGTTCATCCATTTCAGGAGTTTGAAGGCTTACAGATTAAATTTTCTTAAATAGGTCATAATTTCAATCAGTTATTTACAAACCTTCAGGTAGATAATGGGTGTTTGTGTTGTTATTGTGTTTTGCTGTCTGGAATCATCCATTCTTACGCTGTCATCCTACAGGTGAGAACACAGAGGTCCAGGGAGGTTAGGTTTACCCAGTGGTCAAGGTCTCTGGCATCTCATTCTGGGGACATGTTTGTTGACTTGGTAAGATTTTCAGTGAAACTGGAAGACAGTGTTAGAATCACCAGTTCATTTTTTAAATTAATCTGTCTTTTTAAACTTATGTCCATGATCATCTTTCTTCTGAGTAAATGGTTAAAACACAACAAGTGTTTTCAAAATTGAGCAGGACTGATTGTCCTTTGCTTCACTTCTAAATCGAGTTAATATTTGTTTACAGGACATTTATTTCTAATTAAACTGCATCACTTTTCGGTTTGGATGATAATGCTTTGTAGCAAGAAAAAAATAAATTGTTAAAAAGATCAGAAAGCCATTAAATTAGTACATAGAGTCAGCTCCAGTTTTCCAATCAATTCATAGCTCATGGAAACTTCTTTTTTCTACCATATAAATTTTAAGATCTATCAACTAACTACCTTCAGTGAGTTCATTTTTATATTACTATCTAGAAAGCCTGTAGGCCATGTGTTTTGATGATCAATAAAATGAGATAATAATGAATCAGTGAAAAACGTTAAAGATCATATATCTCATATAAAGAGAAAAGAAACCACCATACTAATACAAAAGTGGAAGAGTTGGGGTCTTCTCGGTGAATCTTCTGTCATTTTAATTTATACATACTGATAAAAAAGGATGAAAAAAAATGATTTCACAAAAGTAAAAAATGTGTAACTGTGTCATTATGAAGCAGGATATGGTTTTGGGCAGGAGCTCAAGAGTGTGGGGATACAGGGCCAGAGATATGGGGTCATCTCTCATTATCTTTATCAAGTCAAACTCTGTGTGAATGCAGCTAATGACTTTCCTTTTCAAATTGTTTTGTAAGTGCTGGCAAGAGCTGACTGGGTCAAAGTTCAGCCACCTCCCTTGCTTAAGACCATTGAAATGATCTTGACAACTTTAATTATAAGTGATAGACCCCTAACTCAAACTAGAAGAAAACACAAAGAAGTGGAATTTATTGGCCCACAAAACTGAGAAGACTAGTGGATAGTAATGTTCGATACAAGTGCAAAACAGTGAGGACTTTGTCTCCCGCTGTCTGGGCAAAGATGATTCCAAGAGTTCTGGCTTATTTTCTGTCTTAATTTTTTCATTGCCGAGACAAAAATATCCAACACCCAAAGTAAAAGGAGAAAAGTTTATTCCAGCTCACAGTTCGTAGAGGTTTCAGTCCAAAGTCAGCTGGTTCCAAAGCAGGGAAGCCTGGCAGAGGGGACATCCAGAGGAGAAACAGTCCATGGCATCGCAGGGCAGGCAGAAAGTAGAAAAAAGCAGCAGCAGCAGCAGCAGCAGCGGCAGCAGCAGCAGCTTGTCTTCCCTCTCTCCCTTTACAGTGCACCACTGAGTTACTGGTACTACTCATGAACAATTCGGGTTACAACTGAAATTTTAGGTTTATCTTATGACCGAAGTCTTTTACTACCCAAATGCCATCTGCTTGTGCAGTTGTAAACAGAGTCATAATGCAAGTAAAGTACATGTAAGCGTACATGTCAGTCTGAGCCCAGATGGGTGTGTTTGTAGATGTGATTTTGGTCAGTGCTTTAGGTAATCACTACAATTACTGCTATTAAAGTGACCCCCAAAAACTAGGAAAGAAACTAAGGAAGGAAAGGAAGGTATAGAAAGTAATCACAATAGAAAAGAAGAAGGAAATTGTTGAGAAATAAGAAAGTGGCATTCATGTGACCAATCTCGCTAATATGCACAGCATGTAGAAATCCACCATCTCGACAATCCTACAGAGAAGAGATGAAGGAAACTGGTGTTGCTAGGGGTGTTACTCAAATTAGTAAATCACAGTTAACAGTGTTAGATGAGGTAGAAAGGCTGTTGCTAGTGTGGGATAAATGAAAGCAGATGTCAGGTTGTAGCCTATCTGAGTCTTTAATTTGTGAAAAAGCTAGGATTATAAATGCAGATCTTGTAAAGAGTCATACATCAAAGAGAGATAATAGTGACACATTTCATGCTAGTAAGGGGTGATTTCACAATTTGAAGATGAGAACTGGGATTCGCAGCCTAACTAGACAAGGCTAAGCAGACAGTGCTGATAAAGGGCTGCTAATGACATGAGGAAATGGTTCTCATCAGGTTTTCAACTGTAGTGAAACTGGCCTTTTCTGGAAGAAAATACCCAGGAGAACATACATTACCCAGAAAGAGAAGAAAATGCCAGGCCACAAGCCTATCAGGGGTAGGCTAACCTTATTGCTATGTGCCACTCTGAGGGGTGAGCTCAAGATAAAGCATCTCCTGGTGTTATCCCTATGAGACCCCTAGAGTGTTCAGAAAACATAAAGTCATGAAGAACAGACCAGGGGTCATGTGGAGACCTAACACAAAGTTAGTCGGGGTAACGAGTACAGTTTTTCTTCAGTGGATCAGGGAGGTTTCTCTCCTACTGTTAAGAAATACCTAGGAGACAGTGGTTCACCACTTAAGGCTCTCCTCGTCGTTGACAATGCCACTCACCCACAAGATTTGAAAGAAGAATTTCCTTGGCTCTCAGTCAAGTTACTCCCACCTCGGTACTGCAGCCTGTGGACCAGCAGTTTATAGCTAACTTTGAGAAGCTACACACCAATAAGCTGTTTCTGAAGTGCTTCCAGATGGTCCCAGTACAGACGTAACCCTTAAAGAGTTCTTGAAGGAACATTAAAACATCCTTTCCAGGGTGGGGTTAATTGAGAAGTCTTGAGCCAATGTCTCTCTAGATCTAAGATCTGCCTGGAAGAAAGTGTGGCCTAAGATTATACAGACAGAGACTCTGAAGGCTGTGTAGAGGAGCCTGAACCTTCAGCTTACCCTGTGATTGATGACATTGTCACTATAGTAGAGTCCCCAGGCATGCAGGCAGACAGTGGTGATGCTGAGGGACTGGTGGAGGAATGCCCAGAATTGTCTACGGAGAAACTTCAGCAACTTCTGGCTGAACAACAGAGAATGACAGCTGAGGAGCTTTCGGAAGGGAGAGTATCAACAATCAACACAGCCAAGTTTTTCTTCTGAAATAAAAGAAATCCTGAAAAAATGGGCAGATCTATAAACACTGGTAGAGGAAACCCATCCAGTGAAAGAAAAGTCCAATTATTGCATTCATCTGCTTAATTGCAATGTCATGTCATACTACAGAACAATATTAAAGAAAAGACAGAAACAGACAACCTTAAGCAAGTTTGTAATTCTGAAAAGGTTGAGGCCCAGTGAGCCAAGAAGCAGGTCCTAGTGGGCTACAGACTCTTCTAAGGAGATAAAGGACACCAGAGAGCTAGAGTCCTGGTGTTCCTATGGAAGGGGACTCTCCTTCCAAACAGTAACCCCCTTCCATTCATCCTCCCTCCCTGCAGGCCAAAGCTGTCAACTTGAGTGGTGAATATAGTATAAAATTGTTGTTTCTGGTAAACAAGGCACATTTGGTAACTTTTTGGTGAATATACTAGGAAAATCATTGGTGTTTCTGGAAATTATGCACATTATGCAACCTTTTTACTATGAAAAGGTTAGTTAAGGAGTGCTTTGGGAGACTCAGAGTGCATTATGGATATTCTCATCATTTCTTATGGGAAAAGTAGTCTTATGACCAGCTTGTGTTACAACCAGCTACTTTGAACTAGTAGAGGTCATAAGTCAAAGGTCCACTGTGTATTCTGTCCAATCTGTAAACCTACTATTAGTGCCACTCACTCCCAGCATCACATCCTTAATCCACATTTACACACCCTAATCCAGCCACCTTGGAAACTCTTCACCTATGAATGCATGAGGCTACGGGGCGACATCTACATACAAAACATAACACCTTCCACCAACTTAAGAACCCCAGCAATTAAGCAGCGGCTTTTCCATGCGATTCCAGCTGAAGTCCTGGGCCAGTTCTCACTGGTTTAACGGGACTTTTGTGTGTCTGAAGTACAGAGTAGACATTGGTCAATGCAGGGTTCATTCTGATTCAGGGCATGGGGAAGCGTGTTCAGGTTCAACTAAGTCGTACCAATCTGGAGTGGGCCAAGTGGTTTCCTCATGGGAGACATGGCCGTCATCCAGAGGAAGGGTGTGAATCAAACAGGAGGACTATCACCTACTCCCTCCAGCCCACTTGCCTTTCTCATGTCAAGTAGGCTGATCTTAGCTTCAGTTCTACTTGGCTCTTAAAAGCACCAACCAAGGGGCTGGACACTTAGCTCAGTGGCATAAATGCCTGCCTGACAAGCACAAGGTCATGAGTTCAATCCCAGTACCAAACAAACAAAAAACAACAACCAATTGGCTCCATGTCCTCATCCCCCATGAAGCCAGAGACTTGACATCAGATTCAGTATTTCTACAGTGTACATTGTTTCATCTTCCATTATTTCTGCTATTTATGAAATGATTTCTAGAGCCTGTGGGAATAGGGGGCACCTAGTATGGTTCATACCTGAGAATAAAAATGTATGATATCTCTTCCCTTACTGTGTGGCAGTGCAAAACCAAGAAAAGGAAAGGTTATTGTTGTGTGCTCTTTAACAATATCAAATTGTCTGAAAATTTTTCACCTCATACTTTTTTGATCCCAGTAAAAATAACCATAAGTCAATGATGGGATTGTGAGAACATTAACTAAACTAAAGACCCAACAGGGTCAGTAGCATCTGAGATCCTGTCTCGGTGTTATACTGCTTCTGTTTACAATCCAGCTCTATCACTGTGTGATTTCACTTACATGTGCACTTTCATTTCGTTGTCTATAAAATGAGATAATCATAGCAGTTAGTTCGTAGGACTATGATGACAATTGAGTTAGTTTATACATATGTTGCTCCAAAGGATTCCCAGAAATTGCCCCTTCTGCACAACACGACGTCTCCAATCTTCACCTCTGGCTTCCTATTCCACTCTCTGCATGGTCGTCTTGGGCAGGATCCCTCTGGAGACCAGAGGTCAAGCCCCTTGCTGTTCCCCAACACACTCCTAGTCATTGGAAGAAGGGGTACTTGCTCCCAGTGCTGTTCATTGTCCTCTGCTATCACAACCACATAATTTCTGCCTTTGACCTCTCCTGCAGCACTTAGGAACCTCAAACCTAATGGCACACACCAAATGCCCCATGTGATTGTTTTATTATCTCCCACCTGAAGGGACAGAGAAGCAGACTCCCTCACACCACAGGAACAGAATAGCAAGGGTACTACAGCTCAGCACAGCAGCAGGACTGCGTTTACAGGAGGGGTCAGGTGATGCTCCCTGACTTTACGATTTGCGGGACACTTGACACCTTTAATATTGTTCTCTTCTATTGTGGCTTCATTCAAAACTGTAGGAGGAGTTTTATATTAGGCTCCTATGTTAGCAGTTAATATTATCATCAGCACCCAGCACCCTAGAGAATGTACAGAAGCTGAAATCTAATGATTTATTTCAGAGCCTCGTGGTTTTATACATACACACAAACAAGTCACTTGGTGATTGTGAGCTTTGGTTTTTTTCCCACTATAAACTGGAGTTAGAATCACTTGCTCTATCAAAGGTCCAATGGCATTGTATATATAAAGCTCTTGGTGTAAAATAAAAAGGACTCATTATATTAGTCAGCGCTCACTAGAGAAACAGGTTTAATGTAAGATATACAAATATATAACAATTTATGAGATTGGCTTACAATGGCTGCCCACAGGGTCAGGTATGAAAATGTGCAAAAGGTCTGTCTGTGTGCTGGAGATCCAGGGGTCCAGCTGAAGGTCTGGAGCTCAGTGCAATATCCCATGCAAGTCTGTGTCAGAAGGTTGGTGGGTCTAAGACAGAAGGCTGAAAAGGCTCTGCTGGGACCCAGGAGCTGATGTCCAAAGTGAAGATGAAGACTGGAGCTCCACCAAAGAAGCAGAAGGAAGCCTTCCTCCTCGGTTTCTCATTACACCATCCTGGCAATATTCCTCCCAGATGTTGGGTGTTTCTTATTCCAGTTGACACAATCAGTTAACTAGCACGTTTATACACATGTAGAATTAAGGAATGAGAATGTCCTTGGCTAGAACCTTGTAATTTGTTTTCTGGTTATGCAGTTTTTATTTTGCATTTGGCAGATATAACTTTCTGGAAAATGAAACATTTGAAGCTACTTTGTGCAATATAAAAATAAGAATTAGGGCTCTGATAGCCTGGTGATTCAAAAAAAAAAAGGCTCTAGTAACATGCAGGGTTGCCAGATTTCACAAATTGCACAAAGAATGCTCAGTTAAGTTTAAATCAGTAAAAGAATAATTTTAGTATAAGTCTATTCTGCATATCATATGTGATTTTTATCTTCCAACACCATGAATCAGCATCGTTATCCAACTTATCAGCAGCAATCATTAGCAATCAGATCCTTGCACACTGCCTGAGCACAGACCAAGGGCTTAATCCATGATTAATACTTGATTCTTGAATAAAACAATCATTGGAGAAAAACCTGGAAAACAGTTGGCCTGGTGAAAAGTTATTTTGATCAACTTTTTTGAGCTTTGCTTTCCTTATTTATTGAAATAGTAACTGTCTCATAGGTTAATGGAAGGGTAATATGACATATGATGCCCGACTCACTCTCCTGACTTGTCAGTCTACAAGTGTATTATAAACTACACAAAGAGGGCAGCTGCTGAGAATGATATTTCAATATAGTGCCTGCAATAAAGAGAATGAAATGAGTTTTAGAACACGTAGGAAGCCAAGTCATGTACTGGAAATGGTATTGTGGAGCTGTTCCCTTTTCTTCCTGAAGGGGCAGCACTCAGGGTTCAGCTTGGATGAGTTTGTTCAGGGTTTCTGTGCCTAAATCTTGCTCTAATGTCTTGGATTGTCTAATTGTGAAGTAGTCACTGAGGTTTGTTCTGGTAGCTCTGAATAACTTCATTTTTCTCTCTATTAGTATATATTCATGATACATAATAAATACGCTCATTGTGGGGTAAAGGCACAGGTACATATATCTTGACCTTTTTAAAGCATTTTTAAGCATGTGAACCTACACAAGCAAATGTATATGATCCTACACGGAAGTACTTTACTTCACCTCGCTTACTTCACCTGCTTTACTTCACCTCGGGTAGCCAGAAGCCTCCTGCTGAAGATTCCCCTTGCTCTGCTAGAATTCCATATGCTGTGGAAGCAGGGAGTGGATTTTAGGTGTCACACGCATTGGTATAATTGCATACGCTGGCATAAATTGTTTGATATGATTTCTCAGACTTATTTAAATTTGTTCTTGGAAGTTAAAACAGCTCATTAGCTTCCAAGAATACATTCATAATTCCTGGGAAATAATTTATTGTGCCATTTCAAATGAAGTACTATCTTTAGGGCCTTCTTCAAGTTAGGTTATTCATTAGGCACCAGACTCATTAACTGGCTCCATTCCGACCCTTACTCTAAGATCTGGAGGTCTTGGGGCTCATTACTTACTGGTTCTTTTTCTATGCATTAGCTGATTTCACCCAAACTCATGGCAATTAAAACATCTTTAGTTGACAATTCTCATATTTTCCAGTTTCAATAGACTGAACATCTGACATCTCTACACAGTTGTCTCAAATACCTCAAACTTAACACATCTAATCTAAAATGGGTCACTTAGTCTCCTTCCAACCTCTTTCCACACTCCAAAGGGTCCTCCTCCTGTGATTTTTGTTCTTCCTCTTCTGCTAGTTGAGGACACCAATATCCACCCAGTTATACCAGCTGCAAGTATAGAAGTTCCCCTTTCTCTTTTAACCCTTTCTCTCCCTCATTTTCTGTTTTTGCCCCTCTTCTGGCTTGAATTGGACAATTCACTACCAAATCTTGGTGTGTCGGGCTCTAAAACTGTTCTAGCTACTTGTTTCCATTTCCAGCCCACCACTCTGGCCAAAGCCACCACATCGGCTCACTTGACTTCTCCCCTCCCTCCTAGGCCACTCTGCACACATTTGCCTGGGTGATCTTTTTCAAAGCTCAAATAAGATCAGCAGACTTTCCTGGTGGCATATTCCCACATTCCATGTCCTCAGAGCAGGACCAATTAAAACAAGATAATTACTACCCACCCATCACAATGGCCAAAATCCAGAACACCATTGTTATGGTTTGTGTCTGGATGTACCCACAAAGCCTCATGCAGTCATGGGGGATGGCTTCTAGAGTCTGTGATTGACTCATGGTCCAATGCTGGGGTTACAAGTGTTAGTGTCACACCCACCTACAGGCAATATAAGGGACAGAACGAGTCTCCTCACACATCCTCCTCCCTCTTTGCTCTGTTACTTTTGCTATTTTTGGCTGCCATGAACTGTTGTCCTCTGCCATGTGCCACCCTGCCTTGAAACCAGGCAAGCATGGACTGAAACCTCCACAAACTGTGAGCTTAATAAACCTTTCCTTCCTTAATTTTGGGTGTTGGATATTTTATCTCAGCAATAAGAAAAATAAGTAACCATCATAATGTCAAGAGCTGGTGAGAAGAGAGAGCAACTAGAACTCTTACCTGTTGCAAAGGGCATACAAATGATATAAAACCTTTGGAAGGAACCTGAGCAGTTTCTAACAGAACTGAATATACAGCATAAAGCCAGACAAATTCTTGCCATACAGTGCTGCTTAGGATTCACTCACAGGATTTGAAAACTTATGCCTACCTGGAAACATGTTCATGGATGTTTATAGCAGCCCTTTTTGTGAGTGCCAAATTTCCTCAAATGGACACATAAATTGTGATACAACCAGACTAGAGACTATTTCTCAGTGTAAAAAAGAAAGGCACTATCATGTTATAAAATAACATAGAGGAAGCAAAAATGCACATTAGCAAGTGAAAATAACCAACCTGCAAAAGCTGAGTGCTGTACGATTTCAGCCATGTGACATCCAGGAAAAGGGAAAACCATGGCAACAGTAGAAAGGTCCATGATTGCCAGGCAGGGAGCAAGGAGAAATGGAACAGGCAGAGCCCAGAAGGATGATGCTACAGCCATAGAGCAACAGCAGGAAGGAAGCCACTGTGCTTGGTGGGCTTTGGGTGGGTGTAGTGTGTTGGTGTAGGATCCTCGACTGTACCAGTGTCACCCTAGGGCAGGTGTGTTGATGATCGCAGAGGCTACACATTGCGGAGCAGAGTGAGCAGCCACGGAGATGTCTGTATGTTCCGCTCGGTTTTGCTGTGAACCTGAAACTTCTCTAAAACACATAGTATTCTTTTCAAAAGTAATCTTCAAGGCTCTGTCAGAGGCTTGCGTTTCTCTCCGTCCTTGAGAACTCCCCGTGGGTCCCGCTCCACACCAAGGATATAACCCCTCTCAGTGGTCTCCTCTCCACTCTGGATTCACGGGCTCCAACTGGGTTTCCACCTAGAGACCTCTGCTCATTTGTCACAAGTACACTGATGGCTGTATGTAGTATGACAATTCCCGTAATCTCTAAGAAAATTCTGTCTTTTCTGTACATGGAAAGAATTTAACCATTTCATATAATACAAACAAATCGCCTTTCACCCAAGTTAGAGTGATGGACACTCTGGGTTCAACATTTCCTGGAATTTTTTTTTCATTTCTGGTCAAATTATGAAAGTACTGTAACTCAGTTACACTTACATGTCTTTAGATAAAGGAATGTCTCAACCCATCAACTCTGCTGCACTTTTAAGTAGGTAAGCAATTTTTCTTTTCATCTTTCATAGTTTCCCACTGTGCCTAACAATTAGCAAAAGAGAAATTCCAGTGGAGGTCACTTTTTTTTAAATCAAGAATCAAACTCAGGGCCTTATGCTTGCCCGGCAGGCGCTTATGCCACTGAGCTATATCCCCAGTCTGAAGGTCATTCTTGGAGTGCATGGCAGTGGTGTCCCAGGGAAACACCTCAGCACCCCACATGACTTTCTGCGGCATCTCCAGAAGGGCATCTGGAGGCAGTGCAGTGTCTGCAGGAGAAGCGCAGTGGAAGAGGGTCAGGCGTCCTCCACGGGCATCCTCGGCGCCCTAAGTGTCCCTGAGCACAGCGCCCGAGCCCGAGTTAGCGCTCGTTTCCTTGCCATGTGTCCTTCTCTATGGCTGGAGCACGCACGCTGTGCTGACCCTGATTTCCCAGTGGAAATCCATCAAACATCGCTGGAATAACCGATTGGCTTTTCCTTCTACGGTTGGCAATTTGGAGACGAGAATTACTCCAGAGAAATCGGCCAGCGTCCTCAAAAGAGAAGACTTTAAAAAAGTTCTTAAGAGTTCACTGCTTTGGGTATCAAATTATTTAGAGCCAGAATTCTCCTATCATTGTTATTCTTATTAAAGAGGCTTCTGTTTATTACTTCTCTAATATTCCAGTTGTTTGTTCAGCTGCTGTCTCTCAATGATGTAGAGAATGAAAAGATATAAAGTAAAAATATTATGAGTCCAGCATTGGAAGAAATCATGTTACACAAAAGGAGTCTAATAAAATGTATGTTTTCCCCTATGTTAAGGTCCTTGTCACTCCAACAGACATTTCAAATAAGCTTGGGTTGAATCTAACCCTAAAAGATGAAGGGGAAAATCACAATATAAAGAGGAAACTGTCAGTCCCTTTGACTCAGAGACACTGACTAATCAACGCTGATCTTACAGACTAATGTACTGAAGGCACTTTTTAAAAGAAAAGGATTGAAATTATCACTTTATCAGTTTAAACATTACGTTTTATAAGCTGATAATGTCTTTACTTGATGGAGGAATACTTTAGAATTACTTTTACAGAGAACAGACATCAATAAGAACACATGATAGGACAGCTTCTCATATTACTCCTTGGGTCCATCTGAGAAGCTGAGTATATCATTCATACTTCTGTGATGAATCCAAATAACACAAGCCAACCTGGGAAAGGCTCAGAAGCAATGGATTTAAAGTTTCAACTAAATAATGCTTCTCCAAAAAGCAAATCAATAGTTAAACTATTTAAAGTGCATATAATCTGAAGAATAAGTTAGCTAATGGGTCTGCTTCGATCTAGTCTAGAGAATAAATGCTATTGCTAGAGACACATTAGTTGCTGGTATTTGGTATGCAGGTGAGTACTCAGAAACAGCAAGCTGACAAGATAGGCATTATTCTTTAGTCTTGTTTCTCTAAAAGAATTTACCAGACCTAATTTTGAAACAAAGAGCTACACTCCAGTCTGCACTATATCTAAATGATCATTAAACGCAAACTACTTGCATCCACAGAATGGAGCCTTACGCTCATTCTGAAATGCATTACAGGGCTTGGAGTCTTCCATTACTTCTAGTTGGCAGTGCTGGAGAAATGCACACACTATTTTTCCAACTGCAGATTTTACATTCAAACCATATGCTGCATTTGCCTTTGGATGGGCTTGTAATTTCGTTTGCCAGAAACATTAGTACAGGCTAGGGAAGACGAGTAGGAGTGTTTGACTGTAGTGTCACATTGTCTATTTTCTTTAGCCAAGAAACTACACACTGTGGATAAAACCTCATATTTTTCTTTAAATTAAAAAAAAAAACCTCCACTCTTTCTTAGAAACACTGCTCTATTGGTTATCTTTCTTTAGTGTTTTAAATTTCTCCCTTAAATCAACTTTATTTTAATTAAAATCTTACTGCCATGGTTTTGCATTCTTGCCTAGGGAACATATTTGTTTGAATATCATCAGCTGTACCTGCATTTCCTAATACACAAACAGAACACTTCACATTTCTGTCAATTTAAACTGGATGATCTCTAAAGTTCTATCCACCTCCAAGAGTCTTTGCAGCACTTACCGTGTGGTGAGATGGTTTGTGAATTCTGAAGGGACATAGATTCCTTACTGAGCACACAGCTAACGCTGTGGACTCTCGCACTAGTGATTTGCACAGACACAGTTCTCCCCGGGTTTAGAAACCTCCTGAAGGTGCCAGACAGCCTTAGGGCCCAAATGAAGAGCCCCGACCAGAGCCCATCCACCTTTCTGTGAGTTGAAAAGAGTAACTGCTGACACTTTAGACATGACAGAGGTTTTAAAAGTCAAACATACAAAGCAAAAGCTGGGCATGGTGGTGCACCTTTAACCCCAGCACTCGGGGAGCCTGAGGCAGGAAGATGGAAAGTTCAAACCCAGCCTGTGCAACTTGGTAACTTAGCAAGACCCTATCTCAAGACAGATAGACAAATAAATAAAGATGTAGCTTAGTGTGAAGGCCTTGGGTTCAATCCTCAGTGCCATAAATAAATAAATAAATAAATAAATAACTGAGCAAAAGGGCATTTAGTCCTTATGCAAGGTGAGATGAGCCTGAGCCTGAGTAGGGTGGGATGGATGGACAGATGGGTAGGGAGGAGCAAGGAAGCAAGGATGGGGCATCCATGAACAGGACAGGAAAGGGAAAAATGGCATCTAGACCGAGTGGCCAGGTGTGGAAACTGCACTTGTAAGGAGTGGGCGGGAGAAATCCCCAACCGCAGTCAAGACGCAGTCATTCATTCCTTCCATCGTCTGCTTCCCTAATAGGCAGACAGGTCAGTCTTCTCATGAGATTCCCCAAATATTCCACTGAAAGGGGCAAGAATCATTTTTCTGGTCCTGGGACTGAAGTCATGCCCTCATGCATGCTAAGCAAATGCTCATTCCTTTAAAAAAAAAAAAAAGTTTGTATGAGACTATGTCTCACTAAGTTGCCAAGACTGGTCTTGGATTTGTAAACCTTCTGTCTCTGCTTCTCAAGTAACTAGGATTACAGGAATGCATCGCCACACCCAGGAATAATTTTTTGGTGTGCTTTTCATGAAGAAAGTATGTACTTCATAAGATTTAAATGTTATGCCTTTGACTGTAATCCCAGAAGTTTTTAATCACCACAATTTAAATGTAGACCTTGTAGCACATTTGACATCAAACTAGCCAGTCTAATGTTCCATTTCCTCTTTATAATTCTGCAAAAATTATACTTCTAACCACTACACTAACTGGTTCATCTTATAAGAATGTGATTGATTGATGCTCTAAGAAGACAAAGAATGCTGTTAAAATAGCAGGATAGATGTGAATTTCAGTCCGAAAAGATGGCAAAGTTCCAGAGGTGGATGATTGTCATGGTTGAACAACTGTGTTGAGTGTACTTATTGGCATTGGTATGCATGTTTAAAAATGGTAAATTTTATGTTATATATAATTTACCAAAATAAAATTGTAAGAGTGGAGCAGTGAGATTTAGTATGAGGAAATGATAGTTATTTCTTTGTTTTATATTTAAAAACTCAAGATATCCAAAGAGAAAGAAACACCCAGAGTTGATGATAAGTTTAGTGGTGAAAGTAGTTACTAAGTCCTGGGAACCCTCATTTCTGGTACAATGCCTTTTGTCAGGTGAAGCTTCAAATCTACACCCATATGCATAAATGAAATTTATTTAGTATTCACAATGTTTTATAAAGAAGATGAGTTTTGCAGAATTAAGAGGCAGTCCTAGTATATCACTGAATGTTTATACCACCTGAGGAGGGAGAAATTATCTTCATTCTCTGCCTTGCCAGTGAACAAAGAGGCATGGAGTGAGAGAATTACCTGCTCAAGAACACAAGAGGCTGAGCTGACAGTCCTTCCTGGGTCAGCTGACTCCTGAGTCCTGGTTCTGTGCCATGATATGGAAATATCCTTTAAGCAAACCACACAGGAAATCAAGTGATGCCTTCAAAACACCCATGGGAGCAATGCTAGGACCTTGTGCTAAGTCTCAGATGGAAAAGAACTTGCCTTGAACTTGGCGCCTTAGAAACACCTCTTAGTAACTGTTATCCTGCATTACTGAGAGTAACAGGGGTTCTAGGAAGATGGAGACACTGGAGTTTAGATTATGAGTAGCTCGTCCCTTGAGGAGAGAAGAGGATATAGCAAGGGCACGACGTTCCACCCTCTCGAGGGAGAATTTGGTAGACTGCCTATTGTCACATAAGACTTCTCTATCAGTGTCAAGTGTCAGATGTTTCACTTTTTTCTAAACTCCTGATGGAGCCAGACACAGATGGAATTGTATAATAATACTATTACGACTTTGCACAAAGCCTTGAAAGCTAATGTCTGCTGTTCAGACCAAGTCAGCATGCACACTAAGGGACTCCAACTGAAAGAAGAACTCTCAAGGAACTTCCAAAGAGAACAAGAAAATTGCTCTTGATTCTCCCATGAGACAGAAACAAGGACACCAAGACTCTCCTGCGCCCCCTGCTGCCCACATTTTGAATACACGGGCTCTTCAGCGAATCCTGTCCACAGAGACCTCAAAGAGACTTTTCATTTTACACTCACATGTCAGTGATGCAAATAGGAAGCAATATTTTGCATTACTGAGATTGAACCCAGGTCCTCCACACAGAGCTATGTCCTAAGCCCATTTTATTTTGATACAGTTCTTATCAAGCCATTAAGTTGCCTAGGCTGGGCTCAAACTTATGATCATCTTGCCTCAGCCTCTCAGTGTGCTGGAACCACAGGTATGTGCTAATGGACTGAGGTTGAATCAAATCTTCACTGCATCTGGAGGTTATTGACTTGCCTGCTAATCACCCAGGTCCACACGTATTTATTGAATAGTGAGTGCCCAACACTCTTTCAGAGAGACATCAGAGATCAAAAACAAGTTGAAGTTGGTGCTTATCCTTAACTGTGGCATGTCTAAGCTTGTTTGTTTATTCCTTAGTCATTTAACAAGTATTTCTTGAGTGTGCATGTTTCGAGCTGGTAAGTTACTGAACACAGAAGAGCATAGTGAAGCGTTATTCTTAGTTTCTCCTTCATTGTCAGGAAACTCAACAAATGTTCATGAAAATATACTGCACATCTATATTATTAGGACTTTCTCAGGAACAGAATCAAATAGGAAATATCTGCATAATTATTTGAGGGGTTTACCAGGTAGGCTTACAGGATCCAAGGTGAGAGAGCACACAGCAGCCACCTGGGACTGGCGAGCTGGAGGACTGAGGAGAAGCTCCACACAAGAAGTTGGAAGCTGGAGAACTGGGAAGGGAGGTCTAGTTCAAAGACAAAGGCCTAGAGGCTCCTGTAGAGCTCCTGGTGCGAGTCTGCATTTGGAGGCTGAAGAAGTGGGAGACAGAGGTCCCAAGGCAAAGCTTGGAGCTCTTCCGGGAAGGGAACGCTGCATCTTTTCCCTTTTCATTCTGTCCAGGATAGCAGCCTATTGGCTGGTGCCAACTGCATCTAGGGTGGGTCTTTCCTCCTCTGTTTGAGGACCTACCTACACATCACTCACCCACGGACACACCAGACTTTACTTTGCTAATCTGCTAGGCATTTTCTAATCCATTCAAGCTGACATATCTTGATTAATGGTCACCGCACCAGTATTAGGTGCAGAAATAACCAAAACAAAGCTCTGGTTACAAAGAGGCTCCCAGTCAGTGGGAAAGCTCAGTGAGCGAGAAATTTACTCAGTATGGTATAATTAGCTGAGTGTAGTACACAGAGAAGAGGGCAAAGGAAGGGCTGAGGAGCAACACATGAACTGAGTCTGTAAGCTCCAAGCGGACGCTGCAGCCAGGACTGGATGGGAATAGTGCTAAGCCACCAGGCTGGAGAAAAAGACTGGCAGGAGACTTGCCTCCAATAACCCTGGGAGCCACAACTCTCTCCTTCCCGACTGCCCACTGATTCCGGCTCCTTCCGCTGTCCCTAACTTGAATCTCTGTTTCATTGGGCCCTCGGATGCCAGTTTTCTATACCACAGTGGGTCCACTGCCCTCAGGCTGGACATTTTAAGCTGACCTTGGGAGGTCTTCCTAGCAATTGTGCTTTTATGTCTCCTGCTGGTTGAGGCCTGAAAACACTGTCTCCAGAGGTTTGTCCTATTTTATTTCATTTGCTGCAGCAAGAAGAGTTCATCATGGCTGGAGCTCCCTCCCGTGCATCTCATTTAACCCTTCAGTTGACTTGGATGCCATGTTTTCCCAGTTTCTCAGACCTCTGCCTTCAGTACAATTCCTTCTGCTCCCTTTGCCTCCTCTCCAATGAAACTGCTTCCACAAGTCACCATGGCAGTAGTGCCATAGCCAGTGAATGTTTCTTTCAGTTTTAATCGCCTTGGCCTTTTGGCAGTCATTCCAGGAAGTACCTCCCTTACTGTGGCCTGATTTATGATTGTTCAGCTTTACTGTGGTACGAGTCATATACACTCAGTAGAAATCACACTTTCAATTCTGAGTCTTCATTGCTTCCAAGGCTAATGATATAAACCTGATAGTCCTGAGTGTGATGCCGGACAGTTGCAGCAACCTACAGCTCCCAATGCCTGGAGATCACTGGCTTCCGCCTCTTTTTAACCTTTAGTTTTTTTCCACTTGTGCTACCATGCTCCATCTACCCCAACGTGCACTTAGTTCCTGTTAGATCTAGAATGTCCCCGCAAAGCCTCGTGAGTTCAGAGGCAGGGCCCTTGGAAGGCGATTGGGTCACGCAAACAACTAACTCATCGATGGGCTAATCCACTGATGAATCCACAACGGGCCAGACTGTTAGGAGGTGAGGTCTGGGCAGATGAGGAGGTCACCGGGGGCATGACCTAGAAGACCGCATCTTCCTCCCCAGCTCGTCCCTTCCCTCTCCGCTTCCTGGTGCCCATGATGTGAGAAGTTGTCCTCCAAGCCCTTCCACTATGCCTGGGAGCCAGCTGACCGCAGACTGAGAGCATGAGCATCTCAGCAAGGAGAAAATGACTGACACACTGTGCTCTCCTCTGCCTCAGGGTCTCTGCACATGTGTCCCCGCTTCCTGAATCGCTGTTACCTAGAATTTGCCTGTTCATCTCCTACTCATCACTCAGTCCCACTTCCTTGCCCTCTCCTTAGAGGGACTTCCCGCTGAAGAGACGGCCTGTCTGAGTGCACGTCACTGCGCTCTCCCTCCCATTACCCCCCACCTATCTTTTTCATATAATAACGTCCAATAAGATCTTGTAATTATTGATTGACGCATTCACTCACTCCTGCAGTATTCACATCTCTTCATTTGCACACTTGCTCCGAGGGTCACAGGGACAGGGAGCATGTCCATTTTACCAGCTCAGGTCAGCTTGGGTCTTCCTACAGCACCTGGATGCAGTAGGGACTCGGTAACTGCCCTGGATGCGAGAGTGAGCGCACGAGCTCGTTCACTATCCATTTCTTCTCTACTGTCCCAGGCCTCCTGTGCTGTGCTGGATGTTGGAGATACTCTTGCAATAGCCTCATCCATTAACAGGGGAAATTAAGTTTCTGAAACAAAGCGAACAGTGAGCTGAGAGGAACCGAGGGATTAGGCTCTGTAGGGTGAGGAAAGGAGCCAGTTCTGGGGTTTTCAGAGATGAAAACCACAATTTGTCTCAGAGCTCAAATTACACTTCATTGTGGGGGAACCTCACCCCTGTGTGGTCCAGATGGAGCGTCAACCTCACAGACCAAGGTGGTCATCAGGCTGCTTTCCTGCAGGCTTTGACAAGTGCCCTATGAGGTGGCTGCCCTGTGAGCACCATGACTCTGTCTAGGGCCTCATAATTCCGTCCTCCCGGGTTCAGGGTCCTGCAGCCCCTATTTCCATTAACCCCATGATTTTTCATTATATTGGTACTTTCCAAATCGGCTTCTGATTCACCTACTTTCTAGCCTCTTTGCCCAAGGATGGTGTGAACTGCAGCAGAAACTTGACCTTTGCTGCTTCATAGTTCATATAGCTCAGTCCTGTGTCCAGCACATACCAGATTCCTCGACTAAGTGAGCGGAACAGGGTTGCAAACCTCCTTTAACTGAAAAGGACAGTAGCAAAGGAAGATGAGCCTGTGAGCTAAGGGTGTGTGGGACAGACAGGCTTATGCAGTTTCTGGTGCTGGACAGTCTGCTGTCTGCAGTCATGGGGACTGGGAGGATGTGGATCCATCGAACAAAAAGGCAACACGGACTAAGGCGGGAAGTACAGGGGTAAGGATGGCAAGCGGTAACAAATCCAAGGAATGGTAGGTGGGCAATACCGGCAACACCTCTAACAATGTTTCAGAGTTCATGCAGTAAATTTAAGTCATCTATGAGATAGTATAAACACCAGCAGAACTGTCTTTCATTTCAGCACATAAATTTAAAATTTTGAGAGGAAAGCACACAAAACAAACTGTAAAATCTGCCTGGGAAGAAAACTTTGTATTGTGCTCAGCTGTCAGTAGCAGCACATTAGGCATTCTAACGCCCTCAGAGCCGCTGTAATTTGCCTCGCCTGGGTGAGTACAGTCCTCCCAGGAGATAATTCACTCCCATTTGCTTACCGAAGGAACAGAACAAAACCGGTAATATCATTTTCCCCTCATTTTTGGCCCAGAAATGATCCTCATAGTGGAGATTTTGACTGAATATTTGCAATGCTGTGAAAGCAGTAAGGTGCTAAACATGCCAAGTCATTCCCCTGACCCTAGATAGCAAAGTTTCAAGGAGCTAAAGCTTCTCATTTTTCTCTTATTGAAATAGAAAGGCGTGCCTAGTTTTTATGAACTCTTTGCACTGTGGGTGAAGGATTTTTTTTTTACTTCTACTCAAACCCTGACACCTTTTCATCTGTTGTCCATCCATCTCTCCAGCCAACCATTGACTTATGGGTCCATCCCCGATTCTCACATGATAGATCTGGGAGAACTTGTCTACTTAAATTAACATGATTCCTGTGTTTTCAAAATCTCTGTACTATATAGTGAAAGTTACTAGATAAGTTACACGATGTTTACCTTGAGGTCACTTCCTCTTTCCCCTATGACAACTTCCTTTTTCCTTTCCCAGTGGCGCAAACAAGGTACCAATCAGCCCCTTGTGCGCATCATCAATGCCTGCCCTAAGCACCACCCTGGTCAGAGGTTTTATATATTTATATATATATTCCGTGACCCATGTTCCGGTCAGAGGTAGCTAGACCGTCCATGGTCATTAGACTCCTCTCCACGTCCTTGGAATAAAGGTTATTTTTACTTCATATTTTTCTCTTTCATCACACCAAAAACCCTGTCATATAGAAAAGCAATTCCTTTCCCTCTTTGTATATGTACTGTCTATACTTCCTCAGTGTGTAGTCTCAACTAATCTGGCTTTTACCTCATTCCACCAACAGTGCTCTTTCCAAAGTCAGTAATGACTAATGTCACTGGAGTCACAATTTGCACCATGGTCACCTTCTCCCGAGCTCTTCCTTTGGCCCCATATAGCTGCACAGTCTGCCTCTCGCTTCCCACACACTTTTTGTTTGTTTTATGGATTTGTATTCCTTCAATCACTGGCCTTCTTGAGTCTCAGCCCTACTTATCTGTGTTTGTCAGTTAACATTTTCCCTCAGGCTGATCTCCTTCTGTATTATTTTGCTAGGAGTGCATAACAAAGTACTACAGCCTTCGTTCCTCAAATGGCAAAGATTTACTGTGTCACAGCTCTGAAAGCTACAAGACTGACATCAAGAGGTTGACAGGGTTGTTTTCTTCTGAGACTTCTGAGAAGGAATCTGATCTAAGCCTCCTGTTTGGCTTCTCATGCACTCTTGGCAATCTTTGGCTTTCCTTGGCTGCTAGAACCATCACCCTCATCTTTTTCTACATTTTCCCACTGCAGTCTCCCTGAGAATGTTTCTATCCAAATTTTCCCTTTTGATAAAGACATCAGTCACATGGGATTGAGGACCACCCTAATGGCTTCATTTTAATTTGATTTCTTCTATAAATACATATTTACAAATAGGCCAGTCTGAAGTCCTAGAGGTGAGGACTTCAATATGTGAGCTCTTATTAAGAGATAAAATTCAACCTCTCAGCCCTTCTGAGGACTGAGTGACTGACTGGTCCATATACTGATGACTCTTGAGTGTGAGTCTTCTGAACTCTGGTCCTGGGTGTCCAACTGTCCCCTGGCCATTCCCCTTAGATGTACTTACACTTGACACATCCAGGCTGTGACCCTCGCTTTACCCCAAGCAAGGTCTCCCTTGTTCTGTGAACAATATTTTATCAATTCAGTTTCCCTTGGCAAAAACTGATACTTGTTCATTACCTTTCACTGAACCTCAGTTTTACACCCACATCCAATCACTGGCCAAGATATTTCCCTTGTATCTCTGCAGTACTTTTCAGTTTACCTCTCTTTGATGTCACTAACACTGCTTTGAGACTATTAGCAGGACCAGCAATACAGCTCAGTGGCACTGTGCTTGCCTGGCAGGCCTGAAGTGAGTTCAATTCCCAGTACCAAAAAACCAAAAAACCACCACCACCATTAGCAGTGTCCCCCCCATACCATTCCTTGTTGAGCGCTCTCTTAGCAAGTCAGTCTATCAAAGTCTCACTCCCAATCAAACCCCTCTTCACAGTGCAGATAAGCTTCCAAAAGCTCAACTCCAATTATTCCATTTTTCTCTTTAAATTCACTTCAACAGCAGTGAAAACCCTTGAAAGAGGACACTGGGCCCAAAAAGCAGATATTAGGTTTGGTTTTGAACAGAACTTTTGCAAGACTTACACGGGTGGGGAAAAGGGTGTCATGAGTGGAACCAAAACTACCTGTCCGGCCTTTAGATGCCAGGGCTATTGCTGCCTGCCCACCTGGCAGGTGAGGCCCCTCTAACAGTTGTGAATATGACCTGGTGCTGGTTGTTTAGCTCTCCCCAGCCCTACTAGAGGTAAAAAAAAAAAATTGCAAATATCCTTGTTTAAATTGTGGCTTAAATCAGAACACAACTGCCTAAGCAGCTGTCTCTGCCAGTTCCCGGCTCAGTCCCTGCAGAGGCTGACAGCTTCCATTGTAGCCTGGCGTGTTGTTCTACCCATTTTTTCTCAGCTTATGAACAAGGCATATTTTGTAAACTGATCCATAGACTCAGGGCCTGAAAACCCAGTTCCCAAAAGAGAAGGTATTTGGGGACAATTATCTCTGGCAAGGGACTGCACAGTGAATTGGCTTCCAGAAGCTGGCTTGTCCACCGACTCAGCATTTAGTACCTTTATAGAAATTGCTTGTGTAATTGGCTTTTTCCTTCTAGGACCATAAGGAAATTAGAGCAAGAACTATACCTTCTTGTTCTTCTCTTCACTTAGCACAGGGCTCAGGTATTGTAAGACATGGTGGGCATCAATAACATTTATTAATGGGCTACCAGAGAACTAAGCCAATGCTACCAATCTTTTAATTACTCTTGAATTGGTGCTTGAGCTAGTAATAAATTATGAGACTGCCTTATTAATGCTTTGCCAAATCCATCAATCAAGAGACTCAACAAGGGCCAAGGATTTAGCTCAGTGGCACAAGCACCTGCCTGGCAAGCATGAGGTTGTGAGTTCGATCGGTACCGAGAGAGAGAGACAGAGAGAGAGAGAGACTCAACAAGACCATTTGAAAGAGAATGTGTGTCAGGAAAGCCTGCCAGTAAGGACTTCATAAGCAAAGGGTTTCTTCAGTTGGTAGAGATTGTTTACCAAGGTATGTGAATATACTTGCTATGAGTAAATAAGCTAGTTCAGGTCAGCCTGACTCAGGGGAGAGGAGATAGAGGATTGCACAGAAGAATGGCAGTGAAGAACTTCATGGAAAACACACAGAGTGATTCAAGGAAATAAGCTCAGTATATGAAAATTCAATGTCATGGTTTCTACCTACAATGACCCCCAAACTCCCATGCACTCAGAGGTGGGTCTCTTGGGAAGTGATTGACTCATGGGGATCCTGGAAAGTTCAGCAACCATGTGTGCTGGAGGAGGTGGTCCCATCAGAGGCAGGTCACTGGGGCCATTGCTCGGAAGGGTGCATGTCCCTCCTCATCCTCCCTTGTCTCTCTGCTTCCTGGACACCATGAGGTAAGCAGCTGTCCTCTGCCAGACCCTCCCACCACGCACCGTGCCCTTTCTACTTTGGAGCCAGCTGACCAAGGACTGGGTCTTCTAAAAGCTGTGAGCTAAAATAAACCTCTTCTCCTTTAAACTATGGGTGTTGGATATTTTGTCTTAGAGATTAAAAAAACAAAAAACAAAACTAAGATATCCACAGTTAGAAAACAAACCAGAATTAGTTACTTATTTGAATGCTATTACTTCAGGCATAAGTACTCCCACTGCATCTAAAATGTGATTGTTAAAATACCATTAGATTATGTGTATGTGTGTTTTAGGAATGATATATGCAAAGTAGTCATGTGATCTTAATTTTAATCTTTTATCTTCTAAAAGAAATAGGTGTGTATTCAAAGCTCTGAAGCCCAGAACTACATCAAATACTCTGAGAGCTGCTGAACTATGGACTTACACCATACCAGGATGGTGCAGTTAATTTTATTTACTTTATGCAGCACAGCCTTTTCTTACTTATTTTGCTTCACTTTAGCAGGCTAATCTCTTTGGAAAATGTTCTAAAGTGAATGCTAAATTTCTTTTGGCTGTGCTGTGCTGTGCTGTAGTGAATATTTCAGAACCGTGAGTAGGAGCGTTTTCACCTCTGCTCTTGGCATCAGAGTAACTGAAGTGGAAGGAGGAGAAGTGTGATTGGTGCTGCTGGGGACCCGCCTCTGTCCTCTCCGGGGGACCGGCCGTCCTCTTCCCGCCTCTGTCCTCTCCGGGGGACCGGCCGTCCTCTTCCCGCCTCTGTCCTCTCTGGGGGACCAGCCGTTCTCTTCCTGCAGGAACTTGCCCCCGGCTCCCCTCAGCCTAACAGCCTGTTACATCCCTTAAAGATGTCTGTCATTCAGATCTTATACGGAAATTAGCAAGCAATCCTGGAAGTCTTCGGAAATGTTTGGCTGCAGCGTAACTCAGTTTTCACTTAGAGAGACATCAAGGCCTTTTTCCCTGGAAGCGGCTTTGTTCCTGCCGGCACTGACTCAACGAGTTCACATCCAAAGGCTGAGTGCTGAACGCGGTGTAGTTGCACCCTTTGATACAGTTTTTGTGTCTTTGTCTCCCATAACATTCACAGTCTTCTCGGGTATACATCACCATTCTACAGTCTGGTGGGGTATGATTTATGTTAGTTACAGAATTACATCAAGAACCACACGTGCGTACTCAGACGCTGCCATCACTACTTTGGGAAAAGTTCCCGACCGACACCTCGGGAGGGCCCCGCCACAGCACTCAACAGAATCCACTGAGTGCAGACTTTGGAGTGAAAGGGACACAGTTGAAGAAGGAGCTTGTACTCAAAATTCCTCATGCAGTCTACTTCTGAGGGGAAGATTTACGTGACTTGGTTTTGGAGGTTCCATTCCATGATCAAGGGGCCCTGTTGCTTGGGCCCAGGTTGAGGCCACACATCATAGTGGGAAACCATTCACATCATGAGCCAGGAAACAGGAGAGGAAGGGAGGCCTGCAGTCTCCTCTGATGGCAAAGGCCCAGTGACCTAACGCCTTCCACCAGGCCCACCCCTCACAGTTTCCACCACCTAACCCTGTAATACACGGGCCTTCAGAGGATACGCAAGATCCCAAGTCTAGCAGAGCTGCAGAGTTGGGTAGGTGAGAAGGTTCTAGAGATCCATGTCAGACTCTTAGTGACAAGCCACAAGAAGCCCGTTATGGTTATTGAGCACAAGAGAGACTGAATGGATATGCAGGAAGGGACCACAGGATCTTGAAAACTGTGGGAACCTGGAAACCTTCAGGGCCAGCCAGCTGGAATAGTCAGTGGGCTCAGCAGGCTGCTGTCACCATCACCACCCAACACCTGCTTCTAGGTGAGCTATGAACTGCCCTGGCTTCCTGAGGTCCACTGCTCGGTTAAAAGCACCTGACCCATGGAGACCAATCTGTGCCCATGCCCCATTCCTGGGTCTGGGGGACTATTCGGCTTCCCAGAACTTACAGTATTGGCAGTGGGGCACTGCTAAGGGTGGGCTGCTGGAGGATGGAGAGGCTGGGGTCCACTGAATAGCTTTCCAAACAGGTGTCCTCCAAGTTTCCCCTTTTCTGTCTACCCCGTCCTCTCTTGCCAGTTTTGCCTCTAAAAAATATGTCCTTTGCTCTGCACATTAAAAACATCCAAGGAGTTGTTAACTGGGCTGAGGGATTTTTTTTTAAAGCTCTTGTTTGTCCTTTTGCAATGAAAAGCACTTTCTCTTATCTAGGAAATTGTTTAAGACCAGAACTATCATAGAAAAAAATTGAAAGCAATTTTGTGGCAATGTCTGATGATTCATCTCTAGGATTGGTAAGATAGATTTAAATTTTTTTTTCTTAAGTACCTTGGATATACTTAAAAGTCCATTTCAGCTCTCTCTGGTTGTTCAGCAGAAATTACATCATTTAATTCTACAAATGACAGAAGGCATAAGGAATAATAAGGCTGAGAAGCCAGGGGTACATAGGTATAGGGCAAAATGAGAGGTGGTTGGAACTAGGAAAACAATGCTCACCATACCAAAACAGGAGTGTCTTCAGAGCCGGGAGGAAGGGGTCATCCTCGGACCACACTGAGGAAATAAAACTCGATACCGGAGGGAGATATAAGGCCAGAAATTATCTAAACAAGCAGGTGTGATGGGTAATATTTTACCTGGGGGGAGGGGAACCATAGGAAATGCATCCTAACTCTGATGCCCTCTTTGGAATATAAACCCATATCATGTTGCTTGTATGTCTAGTATTCACTGCCTAGACTGAAGTGGGCACAGTGTCCAAGGAAACGGCACCCTCATCGCACTGCATGCAGTCGCCACAGGCTTTGGTGCATGAGATACTGCGGTGTGCATTATTAACATGCTCAACACCACTGTTAGTAACGTATTATTCACGAGAATGCTGGGTCCTAGCTGGGAGAAAGAGGGCCACTGTAGTCACATGTCAGAAGAGGGCACCTCTGCTCTCCTCAAGTCTGTTTCTAATTGCACAACCTCCCACATAGGTGTCTTCCCTGCAGGTTTTCTCTGATCTGTATGTCCTGAACTTTTTTTTGCCCTTCTTGTCTTCCTTAAACTCTGCTCTCATTGCCCCTTTACAAAACACCTTCCTTGCTCTCCACAATTAAAAGGAAAATCTTTCTGATGGACTTTGTTAGAAACTGCTCCAGGATCTCTCCTCATCCAAACCTTGTCCTGTTTTATAGACTCCTGAACCTACATCCAAGAGGAATTAATCTCTCTACTTTCTGACCGGTAGTTCTTATTTTTATACCACTGAATTGCTCCTCTTAATATTCTTAGATATTCTTGCAAGTATGTGCCATTTTATCATCCCAACAAGATGACTAGCTTCTATTTTTAAATTTACTTCTAACACAATAGCTTTGCATTCTAAATGTTTTTATTTTTGTCAGTACAAATCTGCAGTGCGCGATCCCATCACTTCTGGGATCTGGTACCTGTACATAGCACATCTTCACTCGCTTCATGTCCCCCTTTCCCTTCCCTTCCCTCTGTCTTTTGCTCCTCTTCACATTTGCAAAAGATCTCTCTCCCTGGTTCCATTATCTGTCTTTTATTTTGCTCTTGAATTTATTTATACACTGGGTTTCTCAGGTAAGAAAAGCCATGCAATGTTGAAATTTGTGTTTTTTATTTACTTCACTTAGCAATATGGTCTCAAGATGCATCCATTTTCTTACAAGGGATCCAAATTCATCTTTCTTTGTAGCAGAGTAGTACTCCATCATGTATAAATACCACATTTTCTTTATTCATCCATCTGCTGGTGGACATATAGACCATTTCAAGATTTAGCTACTATGAACTGTGCTGCTGTAAACATGGATGTGCCTGGATTACTGTAATACAATGTCTCTAACTCTTTTCTAGAATATAACTAGAAGAGAAATAGCTGGGCTGAATGGAATTTCTCAATTTGGTTTTTATTTTTTTAGGACTTTCCACAGGGTTATACTACTTTATTTTCCTACAAACAGTGTAGACGGGTTATTTCCCCCACAACCTTTCCAGCATTTGAAAGTACTTGATATCTTGATGGTTGCCATTTTTTCTGGGCTCTTATTTGAATCTCAGGGTTGTTTTGATTTGCATTACTCTAGTGACCAAAGATGTTGCACACTTTCTCATGTATTTATTGACCACTTGTATTTTTTTCTTCTGAGAAGTATCTATTCATTTAGTTGCATACTTTTAAGCCTTTTATTTCTGGTATCACATGTTTTTTTACTTTTTATATATTCTAGATATTAGTCCTCTGTCCAGGGTATAACTGGCAAAAAATTTTTTCCCCATTCTGGAGGCTGTCGCTTCACTCTTTTGGGTCTCCTTTGTTCCTATTTAATTGGGTATGATACCATTAATTGACTGTTGATGTCATTTCCTATGCAATTGAGGTTCTGCTCAGAAAGTCTTTGCCTACACATATGTCTTCAAGAGTTTACCTATTCTGTATTCTAGCAGGTTATATATTTCTGGTTTAATATTTAGATCTTTGATCCATGTTGATTTTAGTTTAGTACAGAGTGAGAAATATTGGTCTAGATTCAATCTTCTGCATGTGTATAGCAAATTTTTCCAGTATCACATATTAAAGAAGCTAAATTTTCCCCAGCATATATTTTTGGCCCCTTTGTCAATAGTCACATAACTGAACTGGATAGTTTCTATTGTATTCCACTGATTCTCATGTTGTGTGTGTGTGTGTGTGCACGTGTGTGTATGTGCCAGTACCATACTGTTTTTATCACAGTAGCTTTGTGATATAACTTGAAGCCCAGAATTTTGATGTGTTCTGGTTTGCTCTTGTTGTTAAGGGCTGCTTTTTCTATTCTAGATCTCTTCTGGTTCCATATGAATTTTAGGATCGTTCTCTCTAGTTCTGTGAAGAATTCTGTTGGTATTTTAATTGTGATTACATTGAGTCTGTATACCAGTTTTAGAAATGTGACCATTTTGACTATATTGGGTCTATCTATCCAGGAACATGGGATATCTTTTCATTTTCTGATGTCCTCTTTGATTTCCCTTCAGAAGAAGCTTGATAAAACTGATTGGTAGAAATTGAAAAACAGTAAAGTATATTACAGAAAATAGAAGCTTTGGACATTTATACACCTAAGCTTCAGTTCCTTTCTGGGCTTTAAAAAATTCAGTGCCCTCATCTATAGGATATGGATGGTAAAATGAACCTGCAATATTATTATAAGTTCTGGAAATCATATATATAAGCCTTGGGACATAGTAGATGTTAAGTAAATGCCAGGTGTTATGGCTTAAAAACTGATGGTCAACTTAACACCAGCTGGATTAAGTCAGCATGCTGCTGAGTATATAGATGTTCCACCTGAAGAAAGTTGCCAGCATAGATAGAGATGTGAAGAAGGTGAAGCTAGGCATTGTGGGTTCCCCTACGTGTTGCTGTTTGAGCCATTGGTTTTCCTGGAGGAGCTCGTCATGACTCGCTTCGCCAGTGTGAGTTCAACCATTATCATCAGATAATGGTGAGAGTGGCTGTGGTTCACTTTGTGGGGGGCTCTAGTCCTTACATTGAGCATCACTTCCTGGCTCTGGAGGGGAAGACATGTGCCGCTTAATCTGCAGGAGAAACTTGTCATGCTGTCTTTCTGGCATGTACTTGACTATGCTTGTCATCGGAGGAGCTCGGGGCCTCCGTGTTGCTGAGGATGGCTGTGGTGCTTTTCAGGACAGCCCTGGTGTTTGTTGTGAGTGTGACTTCTATGGTCCAGTGTAGAACCCTCAACCTACCAGCACAGCTCCTTCACCCCACTGGCATAGACTTTCTAGCTTCTACCGCTGACCTTTGGACCTTCCCAGCATTGATCTGTAAAAGAGACTGGCGTAAGTGCTTCTTGGGGGCTCTAGACCTCCAGTTGGACTCGTGGGAGGCATTGTCATGAGCTCTGGGTCTTCATCTGGACTCATGCAGAACATTGCTGTCGGATTCAGGCCTTTGGCTGAATGTTCTATGTCTTTAGTGTTGTGGATAGATTTCCTGCACTTTCTTGTGTTAACTTTGGGTGATCATAATAAATAATATTATAAATTCTGTGTCCTGATTTTAATCATTCTCTGTATAACCCTGACTACAACACTAAGCCTTTGCATTTTTACAAGGAAGACAGATAGCTGTAAAATGCTATTTAATTTTAAAGTCAGTTATAAGTGACAAGATAGTTTGTATTTCAGATAGAACAAATTAAGACTGTTGTAGGAACAAGATGGGCATAGCAGAAATATAATTATGGATAGTCTTTTCTTTCAAACACAAGTTTTAGGTAAATAAAAAATGAATTAGTAATTAAAAGGTCTTTAAAGTCATTTTAATATACCTGCATATATGCTCAAACATTGCAGACATGTATCTCAAAATTCCAGCCTGTATATAACGGATACTTGAATATATTTTCTAAGAAAATAATTAGTATGTTTTTAAAACCCTTTTTAATATGAAAAATATGGATAGTAGTATAACCAACATGTAGATTATTTTAAATATATTTATTTATGAAGTAATACTAGAATTTCCAGGGTCACAAGGAGGGTGTAATACTTGGTAAGTAAAATGGAATTATTCTGGAGTAGAGGGCTCAGCTTCTGAACAAAGTGATTGAACTGGAAATTTGGAATATTGGTTGTACATTGACCATCTGCCATGTTGACTATTTTCAATAATTCTAAAGCTATATATTTCCCTAAGAAGAAAGTAAACCTAGAACAAATCCCCTGTAGACATCTGTGAAAACCCAACCAATAAAATAATCTTACCATAAGGGGACATCTGCTGCTATCACAATTCAAGAGACTAAGAATGTTTAAAAACTGAAATATAACTTTTTACTTTGTCTTCTGTTAAATTATTAATAGCTCTTTTTGTAAGACAAAATGTCAAATGATTATGGCTGCTAACCAGCACCAAGTCACAAACCCAAGATCATATTTTTTTTCTTTTTTTTTTTTACTTTAAAGAGAAAAAAACAGAAAAATCAAGAAGTAAAAAAACAATTTTAAAAACCAATAAAAGCAAAATGGTGACAACATCACATTTTTGTTTTCAGTGTCTCTTCCATGATGACATCTTTTTCAAGTGAAAAATCATGTCTTTCTCAAAGACAAACACTCATCAAAAATTAGTTGAAGCTGGGCACAGTGGCACACATCTGTAATCCTAGAACTCTGGGAGCCTGAGGCAAGAGGATTACAAATTTTATCTTGGCCTGGACAATTTTGCAATTTTGTTTTGTTTCAAAACAAAAAGAATTTTTGAGCTGGGGACATAGTTCAGTGCAAAGTCCCTGAGTTGACTCTCCAGTATCTAGAAAAAGATATTGAAAATAGTCAAATATAGTTTTATTTGCAAGGGCTAAGAGCTTGGTTGGAAGAATGATCCATCAATGGAGCATAAAGACAGTGGGAATTTGGAAGACCAGGTGCCCTTGACTTGGGGATTGTTATGGTTTGTGTCTAGATGTTCACCCAAAGCCTCATGAAATCATGGTGGCAGACTTTCAGAGGTAGTTGAATCTAGGGTTTGTGTCTCATTCCTGGTGCAATGCTGGGATTAAAGGTGCTGGGACTTAGGCTGGGGGATTGCTAGATCAGTCCACTGATTGGATTGGCACAGACCTAATCCCAGAAGTCTGGATAAAATAAAAGGGGCAGAAAGAGGCTTATTTGCTCCCCTTTCACTCGTGTTGCTTTTTCTGTCTTTCACTGCCATGAACTGTTGCTCCTCTGTCATACCACTGTGCTTTGGAGCCAGTTGATTATGAACTGAAACCACTACAAATTGTGAGCTAAATAAATCTTTCCTTAAACTTTGAGTATTGGGTATTTTACCTCAGCAATGAGAGAAAAAGTAAGACAGGGATTATAATATTGTTGTAGGAGTATGGTTCACTGGCTCTAGGTCTTCCCTTTGCTCCTTCTGAACTTTTCTCTGCCCTTCTTCACTTGCCTGTCTGGCTGGGATCTGTATCTCTAAGGACCAGAGGAGACACTAGGGGTGTTGTCTACTAACTTTGGTTGACCAACAGGAAGTTCCTGCAGGATTATCAAGGGAAAAAAGTACTCTCAGGGTCCCCCAGCTGGTGTCTGTGATAGTTAGGTCATAGTGTCCCTGTCCTTCCAGATTCTTGTAATTTCCTCCTGTGTCCTTTTAGGCATAAGCATAATAAGACTTGTTAAGCTGCTTGCTGTGATTTGTCCCACAGAGTATTTTTTTTTTATTTTGAAAAGAATGAAACCAAACAAAATATAACAGAATAGAGTCAATCAAAACAAAACAATGAACATGGATACATGACTTTAAAATAAAATACAAGGAAATTAATAATGGTTACCATAATGCCTCTTGTTATCTTCAAAAGAACGGCCCATACCATCAGGCATAGTAAAATCAAACAAAATAGTACAGAATAAAACCAATAGAAACAAAACAATGGAAATAGTACAGGACTTCAAAACAAGCAACAGCAGTGGCTACCATAGTGCTTCTTGTCATCTTCACAGTAGTTGCCTATATGATCAGACATGAAACAATCAAACAAAACAAAATAGAATGAAATCAATCAAAAAAACCAAAATAGAATAAAATCAATCAAAACAAAACAATGAAAGCAATACAGGGCTTCAAAACAAGATAATAGGAAATCAATAATGGCTATCATAATATATTTTGTTATCTTTAAAATAGCTGCTCATGCCATCAAATATAATAAAATTAGACAAATTAAAACAGAATAAAGCCAAATTAAAAAGAACTATGAAGACATAATAGGTTAACAGTGGCCACTGACTTCCCTTTTTAGACACTTCCTTCCCTTTCATTTTCATGATATATATTGTGCATTTTGGATCCCACTAACTCCTTTAGTTTTTTGCATTAGGGAGACAACATGATATTCACCCGTGTGACTCTGAACAATTTCAACCATGAGCATGATCTCAAGTTGTATCTATTTACCTACAAGAGCCTCAAGGTTATCTTTCTTTATAGCTGAGATGCTTTCCATTGTATAAAAGTGCCATGTCCTTCTTATCCACTCTGCAGCTGATGGGCAAGCTACTCCCACTTCTTTCTGGTTCCCTGTCACATGGAACATTGTTCTCTCTCCTTTGACTTTCAGTCTGTGAACCTTTTTGGATTAAATGTGCTTCTTGTATAAAGCATATTGATGGGCTCTTGATCCACTGTTCTTGATCCACTCTTGATCCACTCTTCCTGTGTTCCTTTTTATTGGTGAGTTGAGGCCATCTATATTAGTGGGTTTGGCCAACATGTTCTGCCTCATCCCTGCCATGCTATTTTTCTCCCACTGGCTGCCTACTTTTCCCCTCCATTCTGTTGTCTGCCCTGTTTGGTGAGCCCCCTCTGCTGCTGTTCCTGGAACCATGGTCTTTTTTCTCTCTCTCTAGAATGTCCTTCAGTATTCTTTGTAGAATACTGGAGATCATGAAGTCCTTCAGTTGTTTTTTATCCTGGAAGTATCTTGTTTCTCTGTTAACTTTGAAAAATAGTTTTGCAGGGTACATCAATCTGGGTTGGAAGCTGTTTCTTTCAGGATTGAAATACTTCACTCCAAGCTCTTCTAAATTTGATGACTTGTGTTGAGAAGTCTGTTGTGATTCTGATGGATTTTCCTTTATAGGTAATTTGTTTCTTTTCTCTAGCATCTTTTAATACTCTGTTCTTGTGTTGAATTTCTGGGATCTTGATTATTATATGTCTGGGTATAGATTTATTTTGGTTATGGCTAGCTGGAGCTCTGCATGTCTCACATAACTGAATGTTACTTCCTTTTCCCATGCTTCAGAAGTTTTCTCATATTATTTCTGTAAATAGACTTTTAATGTCATTTGTGTTGACCCCTGATTTTTTACTCACACCTGTTTTCTTAAGTTATGTTCCTTTGGGTTATCTTGCAGCAGTTGAATTGTTACTTCCTGGTTCCGTGTTATTTTTAAGAGATCTTTCTTTTTGTGATTGCAAGCTGCAAACCTGTCTTCAAGGTTTAAAAGTCTGTCTTCAGTTTCTTTCAAGCAGTTTTGCCACCTTTCAATGGAGTTTTTAATTTCCTGGCTATCTCTTTGAATGTGTTTCATGTATTTTGAATCTTTTTTTATATTGTTCATTCAAGGTTTCCCTCGTTTTCCTATGCTCCTCTATTCTTCCATCTGTGTCTTCTTTAGAGGTGCTTAGCAATTCTTTTATTACATTTTTCATTTCTTCTTTTACCTGAGATAGTGTTTCTGTTCTAATTACCTTTATAGCCTCATGAAGTTGTCTCTTTACTTCAGTTGCCATCATTTCAGAAACTGCAAGGCTGTGACTCCCTACCTCTTCTGTATTTATATCTCCTGGACCAGCTCTGCTTGGGTTGGAGACTAGAGTCTGGCTTTTGCTTCTTCATCTTAACATATTCCTGGGTTCTTCCAGACACGTGGGTGGTAGAGTCCCAGGCACTTCCTGGACTGGCTAAAATTTCTCTGAAGCGAGACTCTTTGGTTCTTCTAGCCAGTGCTGGCTATGGATATCTGATGGTGGCCATTGGGTGCACTGGTGCAGGGCTGTCTGCTGTTTTTCCCAGCCTGCACTGGCTCACTGGTGGTTAGTGGAGTGTGTGTGGGGGCGATGTGGGCCACCACCTCCAGGCTAGCTACCAGCGGGGAACCTTGGTGATGGCTGCTAGGATGCATGTGGGAGTGGGGCTCAGTCTGAGTAATTTGTAACCATCTGTGACCAGCTAGGAGCTGCTAGAGGGAGCCTGCTGCAGTCTGGTTTGGGGCTTATCCGGCCCAACTCCAAAAGGGCTCCTGGCAAATCGCTCTCTCCTGTGGGAGGACTAAGCCACTGCACTCACTGCCAGCCAGTACAGTCCTCTGCATTGTGCTCCCCTGCACCACTGTGTCTCTTTGCAGAGGCCTCTGGAGTCACCAGCCACCACTGTCACCGTGACCATGCATCCCCAGGTTCCAACAATTCTTCTAGCACAGTGGGTCTGGCTCTGGGCAACGGTACCACTAGCTATTGCCTTCTTCTTTGTTGAAGTTTTTCTTTTTTATGCTCTCTGTGGGCTTCAATTCTCACTTTAGATTCTTCTTGTCTTCCCCATGATGCTATATTCAAGCATCCTGACTGTTTCTCTCAGAAATGCTGTTTACTCTGCTGTTTACTGTTCCACTATCTTCCCGGAAGCCTCACATAGTGTATTTCTCAATCTTTAATTTGAGTTAGAATCACCTGGAGGGCTCCTTGAACCCTTAAATACTAGGTTATCCTGCTTTCAGAAGTTCTGACTCAATAGGTCTGGGATGGGGTTGCTGAGAATTTGCAGTTTTAACAAGCTCCTGAGTGATGCTGGATGAGAGAACCACCCCCTACCGCCGAGTTCTGACCACATTTTGTAAGTTATTCTCATTGAGTTTGTCATCTCTTTTTTCTGGAATCTCATATAAATGGTTAGAAAAATTTGAAAATAGACAAAGTTCATTTTGTGGTTAAATGTGATGTGCAGGTGTTTATTTGAAAAACTTTCAAACCAAAGGCAAGAAAGCTAAAGTGATACAGGAAATCCTTTTGTCTGGTACTTTTTCTTAAGTACACAAAGAATTTGGACACAGAGAGGTCAAATGATTGGCCTGTGGTAACAGTGTGATGTGGCTGAGAATTTCTGAGAGCAGAATTTCTCCTCCCTTCACACACATCCACCCCAGGAGGCATTAATCACCTTTTGTGTATCCAGTGTCTCTGCCTTTAGGTTAGGGAGACATATGATGCTTGCTTCTTAATTCAGATCAAACCAGGATAAAGTGTCTAATTTTAGGGGGAATGTAGTAGTCCATAAACCCAAGTATCTCACTGGCCCTTCCTGTCTGCAAGAGTTAAAGGTGGATGCCAGGGCCCTAGTTTAAGTGATATTACCAGTATTCTCCATTGTCTTCCATGTCACTTTGTACTCAGTCACACAGGAACTTGTCTGACACTGCTTTCCTTCACAATGCTTTCCAAAGACTCTAATGCCTCTTTATCAGTTTGGATTTTCAAGTTGTCTGAGGACCCCACATCTTTCACTCAGTGTTTCAAATAATTGCTTTGCTCAGTGGCCCTGGATTTTCCTTTCTTCCTTCTTGCTTTGACATCCCTGGAGTGGCTCCCGCAAGGTACCATCTGCCCAGTTCCTCCCAGCCTTTCCTGGGAGCTGCAGCCTACTGGCAATGGTCCCATCTCTGGTTAGATCTCAATTAGACAAGTTCCTTTTAAAATAACAGGTAAGGGTAAAACAAAAGGATTTCCAGTGCTCTTTATGATCAGATCTCAGCATTTCAGAGGTGACCATCTGACCCAAAGTCTCTCAGCATGCGTCTTGTACCTCAGTGTACTTGTTCCTAAAAGCACCCCTCCTCGCCCCCAGATGGCTTATTCTTCAGCTTAAAACTCCATCTGGTGAATGCTATTCATCCTCCAGGCTGCCTTTGATGGAGGCTCCCACCGAAGCTTCCATGCCCCAGGCTTCTGAGTGAGAATCACTTGATCCCATTTTTTGTCCACAGTTAGCAGCAAGTATGGTACTCAAGAGTTAGCCAGACCAATCAGGCAAAAGAAAACAATAAAAGATATATAAATAGGAATAAAAAGTCAAGCTATTATTCTTTGTAGGTGACATAATTTTTTACATAGAAGACCCAAAAACTCTACCAGAAGACTCTTAATGCTAATTGTCTTAGCAAAATACTCAAAGATCAATAGTTTTCCTATATACTAACAATGATCCAACAAAGAAAGAAATCAGGAAAACAATCTCATCTATGGCAGCCTCAAAAAAATTAAATACCTAGAAATTAACCTAACCAAGGAAATGGAAGAGCTTTATAACAAAAACTATAATACTCTGAAAAAAGAGGTTGAGGGGGACTTAAGAAAATAGAGAGCCATCCGGTTTCTGGATAGGTGGAATCAATATTGTAAAAAATGGCTCTATTGCCAAAAATGATATCTAGGTCTATGCAGCTCCAATCAAAGCACCAGCAATATTCTACATAAAACTGGAAAAAATAATTTTAAAATTTGTAAAGAACCAGAAGAGACCCAGAATAAGCAAAAGAATCCAGAGCAACAATAACAAAGCAGAAGGCATCACAATCATAGATTTCAAGTTATACTGCAAAGCTACAGGGACAAAAAAAAACAAAAACATGGTACTTCCATAAAAATTCCAGTAGGAATGGCTACCACGAAGACTCAAAAATGAATCTGACTCGGTTATGGGACAAGATGAATCCTTCTATGCCATTAGTAGGAATGTAACTAGTAATTCACTATGGAAATCAGTATGGAGCTTCCCCAGAAGAACTAAAAGTACAAATTCCATTTGACCCAGGTGTACCTCTCCTGTACCTTCCAGAAAGAGTTAAAATAATCATGTTATAGTGATGCATGCATATCCATGTTTATAGCAGCACGGTCCACAATAGATAAATTATGGAATATAAATTACATCCATTAACAGTTGAGTGAATAAATAAACTGTTGTATATATACATGGTAGAGTACTAATCAGCCACAAAGAAGGACAAATTTCAGTCACTGGTAAAGAATGGATGGATCCTAACACCATAATGCTAAGTGAAATAAATCAGACACAAATGGTTAAGCACAGTTTCTCTTATCTGAGAAACCCAAAATATAATTAATTTAAAGTGTGAAATAAAGGAATGTTGGTAGGAAGCAGGAAGATGGGAAGGGGATCTAGGTAAAGGCACAGGGGTGACAGGTGGTAATAATGATCAAGATACAAGATGTGTATGTACTAGCTCCCCAAAACACATGCCATTGTTGTGCCATAAATATATACTAATGAAAAATGAATTACTTTTTAAAACTTAAAGGCTAAATTGACAGCTCCATGTAGGCAAAGACTCGTCTTCATTTGCCTGAGTTTGCTCTTGACACAATACCTGCCAAATAGTAGGTGCATCATAACTACTTGTTGAACAAATTGAATTGGGCAACATGCAGAGTTCAAACAGTGCCGAAGAAGAAATTGCATTGTCCTGACTCAACCAGCATCAAAATTGACCCCAAATGCCTTCTCCTTTGGCTCAGTGAACCAATGTCTTTTAGCAGGACCAGGGAGCATCTCACTTGACTAAGTGGAGACACCCTGCGCATCATCCCTAACACAGCTGCTCTCAATACCTATTAAAGTCTTAGCACTGTACTCAGGGCCACCATTCCTGCTTCTACCCAGGCCCTGACTGTGGCATAAAAAGTAAAGCATAGCTGCCATCTATTTATAATGCTCATCTGCATGCCAGGTGACATCTTGAATATTTTTTCAAGGATGGCTTTATGTAATTCAAGATCAGGCAAGACAGGACAGCATCTTCATTAGAAGCTCTGAGAGGACGGTTTTGTGGTCCATGTCTGGAGAGGTGCCTCTCAGCCTGGCCATGAGGTTTAAAGCTTGCACTGCGGGACAATGATTTTGCTTCCAGTATCTGAAACACTCTCAGGTCTCTTTCCCAAACCCATCAGCAGAAAGCAGCTGGCAGCAGGCAGTGAGTGATACTACATAAGCCTCAGAAAGTACAAAGCCAGGACCAAGCACTGCGGTGAAAATGAAGAAGCAAATAAATCACTGGTGTGGCTTCCCAATTTAGCACTCGCTGGCTGCACAAGAGTCACCAACATTTCACAGTAACCTCGGCCCATATCTCATCTCCTCTCGCTGCCCAACCCATTTCTGCAATCTTCCTTTCACCTGTGGTTGCCAAGTGATCACGAAATGAACCTTCTGTTACTGAAAGAAATGAGAAGGAACACATGTGAAAGTGAAGTAAAACGTATTCACAGGATAAAGTGTTTAAAAGAATATCTGGGCATTGGCTCCTCTTGGAGAGCAAGAACAACTGAGCATTCACGGGATGTCAGCCTCTTTCCACTGAATTTGAACTCTTTAGTGAGAAATACGGCTGTGAAAGATGTAATAAATATTCAGGATATGTGAAGTAAAAACCTCATGTGTTTTTGACACTATTATAATATTGGCACAGCATTAACTCAAATATGGTAATCAGGGTAGAATGCTTCTGTCGGTTTTCTGAGTAGCTGTATGTTTTTAAAACTCAATATTAACTAAAAATTTTCAATTAGGTCAACTTGAGAATCCTGTAATAGATAGCATAGCTAATTGCTAATTGCATCTTTATATACCATTCTTTATTTTCCCCATGATTAAAAAAAAGAGAATTGAAAGGATTATGAGCTTTTGTCATGCACAGCAGGGCCCAGAGGGTGAAACTACCACTCTCATCTAAGCTCACCCTGCTCTACTCAGGTCTTTTTTTTTTTTCTCATGCTTATCTTTTTTTTTTATTTAAAGAGAAAAGAAACAGGAAAAAGGTAGAAATATTACAGAATTTCAAGAAAAGAAGATAAACAGTAAGAAATCACTAGTTGATAAATTACATATTGTTCTTTTAGAAATAGTTATTCAAGTTACAAAATTAAAGCATACAAAGTGGACACTCAAGCAGTGAGAGTGCAAACAGATCTGTTCAACAATCCAACAAGAACCTAGAAATATGGTTATCAATCCCACACACCTAAACATACCTGCAGCTATATCTTTTATAGTGCTTCCTATTTCCTCATTTTTTACGATAGCAATTATACATTTTTAAGATTTTATTTAAAGAGAAGAAAAAAAAGCAAAACAGAAAAAAGGGTAGCAACAATACAGAATTCTAAAAGAAAGAAATAAAAAGGAAAATGAGAAAAAGCCCCACTAAGAAATCAGTAATTTATAAATTACATACTGTCATCTGGATGTAGTTGTTCAAGTTACAAAGTTAAAAGGTACGTAGTAAATATTCAAATGGTCAGACTACAAACAATTCTGCTCAAAGATCCAACAAAGATTCAGCAATATGGTCATCTATTTTACACACTCAAACATACTTGCACTTATATCCCTTAGAGCACTTTCTTTTCCTCTCTTTTTTACAATAGCAATTACATATTTTGGTTTTATTACACTTGTAGTTCTTATTTACTTTTTATGCTAGAGACACAATATGATATTTATGATTCTTATTTCACTAATGAGGATAGTCTCAAGTTGTCTCCATTTGCCTATGAAGGCCTCAAGATCATCCTTCTTTTAGCTGAGTAATATTCCATTATATAAAAATGCCACATCTTTTTCATCCTCTCAGCCGTTGATGGGCATCTTGGTTGTTTACAGGATTTAGCTATCACAAATTGTGCAGCTATGAACATGGGTGCACATATATCACTGTGATATGAACTTTTCAATTCTTCGGGAAAATACCCAAGAGGGGAATAGCTGAATTGAATGGGGCTTCCAATCCTAGTCTTCTGAGAATTCTCCATATGGATTTCCATAATGGTTGCACCAGTCTACATTCCCACCAACAGTGGAGCAGTGTTCCTTTTTCCACGCAGCATCTCCAACACTTATTATCAGTTGATTTCTTGATGGCAGCTATTCTTTCCGGAATAAGGTGAAATCTCAATGCTGTTTTAATTTGCATTTCTCGAATGACCAGTGATGGTGAACATTTCTTCATGTATTTATTTGCCATTTGTATATCTTTCTCTGAGAACTGTGTGTTCATCTCAGATGCCCATTTTTGGAGAGGGTCTTTGAATTTGGGGGGATTGATGTTTTTCAATTCTTTATATATTCTGGACACAAGTCCTTTGT